>OX451740.1:925758866-926114216 GCA_948472305.1 Vicia faba | reverse complement strand
TATATATATATATATATATATATATATATATATATATATATATATATATATATATATATATATATAAATGTGTAAAAATAAAATAAAATATTTACAAAAATGCATATATTTCAAGAAAATATTTTCAAATGTGAATAAAAATAATAAATGAAAATAAAAATATTTTTTACATTATTTTTAAGTTTTAACAAAATAATATAAAGTATTTAATCATTTTAATGTTGGTAATAATTGAAATAAATACCAAATAAATGTAAAAAATTATAAAAATATATTTGGAGCATTTTTTATATTTAAAAAAATAAAATATCAAAGTCAGAAATAAAATAAAATGCAAAAAATAATAAAAATACAAAGAAATGGGCCAGGGGGTGTGAAACTGAAAAAGCAAGTGTTAGAAGCAAAACAAGCCAGCCCAGCCCATCAACTTCATCTTCTTCCTCCAGATTTTGAAAAAAAACGCGCGCTTGCTACTCAAACTCGTATCTCCTGTATTTGTGATCTTTTGACAAAACTCAAAACATGAAACTTGTAGAGCATCAAATCACGAATCTAACCATATAAAAAACTTAAGCTAACTCTCAAAGACCAGAGAGAATTTCTCTGGCCCTAATTTCTAACCTAGTTTTTTTAGAAAGTTCATGGATGAAATTCTCCTAGCACGATTAATATAAATGAAAACTAAGCACATGTATGGTTTCAGGGCAATGAATACAACATCTTTCATTCACAAACCTAAGTCTAAATGTTGCTAAATAGATTGATAGAAGTTCATGAAATACCTATTTCAGTTGAGTTTGAGCTGGTCAATGCAACAACTTTCAATGGGGCCTGAGGTTCTTTTGAGCTTGCTTGATGTCCCCTGAACCTTTCCCAATGCTTAGTTTGTTTTGAAGTGGCCTGAATCATGCTACAGAACTCAAGCTGCAAAGCTTCCAAACAAAAATGGTGATGTGTGTTAATGGAGTTACATCAACTTGTGAATGGTCTGGACAGCTTAGGTATATTGTTTGGAATATGTTTGAAGTGATTTTGGACAAAACGCACGAGGGGATTTGATTGTGGCTTGTGATTTGCAGAACTGGCCCTGTTTTGCAAGAAAATGTGGTTTTTGAGTATGAGGAGGTTTTAGAGGTCAAGGGCTCGTGCTTCTGGCTTGCAAGGATGTCTGAAACTTGTTTCAAAACTTTTCTTGAGTTCAATATATCAGATGTGTGAGTTATGGACTTTTTGCCATTTGACTTGTTTTGAAAGCAAAGTTTGAAGTGAAATGAGATAGGCCTGTACAGGCTATCTCCAAGCATGCACCAACTTCTTGTACCTTTACCTAAGTTTGTGGAACTTGTTTGCTGCAAAGGAAGAAGCTCAAAGCTCAAGAAAAACAACTTTGCAAAAGTTATGCTTTATGAAAATGGAAGTGTGATCTTTATGCCCAAAATGGAATTATTCAATGTATAATGCTCCCTTGATCAGGACAATGCCTCTAACCAAAGTATTTGCATTCAATTTTTGAGTGTTGAAGGGTTTAGAGACCTGTAATTATGTACTAAGCTAGTTTGTTCAGATTTGCAACTTGGTATGAACTTGTATTGGCCATGGTTACAAAGTGAGTTTTTGCCAACTTGGAGCATTCGATTCTCCCTAACCACAAAGGTGTTTGAGGAGTTCTTGGACAATTTGGAAAGCTTGCAACATGTACTATAATCCATATTTGAAATGCAACTTAAGAATCCAAGTGGAACTATGTGAAAATGGCCAAGAAGATGGGTCAAAATCCTGCCTAAACTAGGGCAAAATTTCTCTAAGTTAAAGGTTTTAGGTACCCTTGTTCCAAAAATCATAACTTGAGATCCAAGCTTCTTTTGAGAAAACTTTGTGAATCCAAGTTGTAGACTTTGTGATGGAATACAACTTTCATGTTATAAGTTTTGTTTGAATCCATTTGCATCTTGGTGAAAAAATTGGACAAAGTTAGGAAAAAATAAGAAAATTTTATAACTTAGAAAATTTCTAAGTTATGAAAATTTTCCATTTTAAACCCTAATTTGTAATTTTGGGTTTCTTGATGAACAAGTTTCATAATTTGACATGTCTTGATGAAAAATGACCCTTGGCACTTGATTTTGACCAAAAAGTCAAAGTTTGACTTTTCAGTTATACAGTCAAATTTTGATCAGTTGACTGAAAAATTCATCTGTCAATCCTATGCATTTGAGATCTTTTGAACTTGTTGAATGGGTCAAGATAATTTCATTGATTCCTTGAGTCCATGTTTGAGCTTGATTTTCCATTGGCTAGGTCAAACAGTCAAAAATTGCCTTTGTACAGTCAAAACCCTAAAAATGACCATTTTGCCCTTTTGGTGATCTGATCAAATTTCTTGTGGAATTGTGATCCAAACTTGATCAAATGGTTCATATGAGTTCATAATGTTTATTTGGGGTCAAAATTCATGAGGTTTGAATGTCAATTGGCCACAGTTGACTTTTTCCCCAATACAGCTGATTTTTAGGTCAACTGTTCAATTGACTGGGCAAAAATTTGATTCAAGGCTTGAAACTTGGTATGGACAAACATGTGAGTCCAACATGAAGCATGAAAGTCACTTTGGGCATTGTAGGTCAAAACATCCCTGTGCAAACTCAAACCCTAATTTAGGTCAAAAGTGTAAGGAGGAGTCTTGAGCAGAGCAAACCCTAGCTTGATATTGAGTTCCAAGAGCCTTGTGATGAGAAATGTTGATAAAATGAGAGGGAAAATTTTGGGGTACAACACTGATGCGTAAGGGAGGTTCTCTAGCCCGAGCGTGTCGAACAGCCTTTTGAGCTCCTAAAGTAAATCCCAAACCAAACTTTTCAGTTTTGTGAGTAAAATCAGGGAGTTGTCCCCAATTGGTATACCCGCCTTCTTCAATCACTGCTCTGGCGCCTTTGAGAGAAGCCATCTTCAAAGGAGGTTTGTTGGTAGTACTTTCAGCCGATGCCAAGATCTGGGGAACCTCTTCAAAGTTCTGGCAAGGAGTCTCTATGAATTCCCCATCCATCTCTACGTACCTGAAGGAATTAAGGTGGCTCACCATATACTCCTCCTCACCATGCACAATGACAATCTTCCCTTTTACTGGATACTTCAACATTTGGTGCAGTGTAGAAGTAACTGCCCCAACTTCATGGATCCAAGGACGACCCAACAAACAAGAGTATGACGGCTGGATGTCCATTACATAGAAAGTGGACTCAAAAGTCTGGGAACCTACTTTGACGGGTATGTCCACTTCCCCATGCACCATTCTCTTCGACCCATCAAAATCCCTCACCACAATGTTACTAGGCTTTAAGGTCAAGCCCTCACAGTCCAACCGATCCAATGCCTTCTTAGGCAGAACATTCAGTGAAGACTTAGTATCTACCAGCACATGAGCCATAGTGGTTCCCCTGCATTCAATTGAGACATGTAGAGCATCATTATGCTTCCTCCCATTCGGTGTCAAGTCTGCATCTGAAAAACCCAGCCCATTGTCAGCAGTTAGGCTGGCCACACAATCTTTGAATTGATCAGCTGAGGTCTCTTGCAGCACATGCGCAATCTTTAGGAATGCAATCAAAGCCTTCACATGGGCCTCGGAGCACAACAACAGGGACAACATGGATATCTTTGAGGGGGTCTGCCACAGATGCTCGACCATATTGTAGTCGCTCTTTTTGATTATTTTCAGTATTTCCTCTATGTCTTTCTTAGAGGCTTCCACGATAATTTTTCTATGCGCCTCCGTCAAAGCAGGCTCACCTATAACTTCTTTTCCTAGGGTCCCAGATGACTCGACAGCGGGAGTGATAATTAGAGTAAGCACAGGAGTGGTAGTTGATGTACCAATAGGAGTAGCATACATAATAATGATAGGCCTATTGACAGTCTTTGGGGAAATCTCGGGAGAGAAAACCCTTCCACTTAGGGTAACCTTGCTGGTCCCGACAATGTTACTGACATTAAGATCAACCTCTTCATTTTTCAGATCTTGTTTGATGCCATGATAGTACACATCGACACCATAATGCCAGGGAAAACTTTGTCCGAGGCATACGGGACAGGACCAGGAACGGTGACTATTAGCAGGGCGGCTTTTGGAACAAATTTAATCCTAATAGGTCTTCTCGAGGAGACCTTGGAAGGATTGGAGGAAATGGTTATAATAGCAACGTCTTCAAATGTAACAATGGGAATCAAAGTTTTTTCGAACAAAATTTCTTTGCTGTCCATCAGGCGCTGAACACCTGACTTTGGCAAATGGCAACCAGAAGGTAGAAATGAACACATGTGGCAACCTTCACCACAACCCGGAAATAAACCGCCCGACAACAAATTCTTCTTAACCGTCATAAGAGGAGTAGAAACTTCATCCACCAAGGTCACAAACAGATCGGTATCCACAACATTAACTCCACGATCGTGCTTATGCATGGGAGCAGTTATGACGTTGGGATTTTCCGGAGCATCGAACTCAATCTCCTTGGCTTCGATCAGATCCTGTACCTTATTTCTCAGAGCCCAACATTCGTTGGTGTCGTGGCCAGGACTCTAAGAATGATAGGCACAACAAGCATTGGGATTATACCGAGGAAATGTGATGTTTGGATTCTTGGGAGCCTCTTTCAAGTTCGTCAAGTTAGATCTCAGTAGATGGGGTAGAAATTCAGCCAACGTCATGTTGATCCAGGTAAACTATTGTTGTGGTCTTTCCGCCCTTTGTTGATTGTTGCGTTATGGAGCAACTGCAGGCCTAGGTATCATTACGAAACTTACTATCTGATGGTGTTCAGCTCTGCTTTGGCCTCTCGGGCTATAGATGGAATTGGCTTCCTTCTTACCAGTAAAAGGCTTCTTTACCGAACTCGAATAGGCATCCTTCTGTATTTTACCGCTCTGAATCCCAACTTCTACACTCTCTCCAATTAGGATCAACTCGATGAAACCAGCTGACGAGCTTCCGATCAAATGATTAAATAATGGACCAGATAGCGTTCCCAGAAACATATCGACCAACTCCCTATCAGACAATGGGGGTTGGACTCTTCCAGCCAACTCTCTCCACTTTTGTTCATAGTCCTTAAAGCCTTCACTTGCACCCATGGACATACTATGGAGTTGAGTACGAGTAGGAGCAAGGTCGGCGTTGTACTGATACTGCTTGTAAAAAGCAGCAGCCAGGTCTTCCCTATTTCGGACATTGGCTCTCTGTAGTTGGTAGAACCATTCAACATGAGTCCCTGACAGACTGTCTTGAAAGAAGTGAACCCACAGATTTCTATCAGCAGAGTGGGCCTGGATCTTTTTGACGTAGGAACGGAGATGGAGCTTTGGGATAGACACCCCATCGTACTTAGAAAAAATTGGATCCTTGAACTTCTGTGGGATGACCACTCCCGACACCAAACCCAATTCCTCGAAATCCAACCCAGGTATCCTCTGGACCTCCATAGCACTCAGACGGTCTTCCAACTACTTGTATCTATCCTCCATAGGAGGATACTGCTCATCATTATAATCTGTATCATTGTCAGAAACTTCAGGACTGGGGTCCTTTTCCCTTGTCTCTTCTTCTTGATTCTCCCCTTCTTTGGATGAAGAGGTCAGATCGACTTGCTGCTTCAACGGCCCCCTGAACCTTCTACCCATATTCAGAATACTGACGACCTTCTTCTTTTTCTTCTTCTCCTTCAGGATGAGGGCCTTCAGATCCTCCTGCCCTTTTGCCAGATTTATGAACATCTGTTGGAACTGGGCATTTTGTGCCTGAAGATCCTTGATGCTTTGTTCGAAAGACATTTATGCTGAAATAAATAGCGAAGAAGATGAGAAACCTGTAATGGTACTTGTTTATGCGATGCTATGAATGGGATGCGTATGCAATGATTTCAAGGATTCTTAAAGGCTCAAATTTGTTTAACCAAAAGAAACACACGTCAATTGCATTAATAAGTTAGAATTGTTACAAAGAATGCCTTTAGGTTTACAATTAAACAAAAAAAAAAACTTAAAGCAAAAAAGAAACTAGGTCTCCCAGGAGCGCATCCTCTTTGGCGCGATGTAGGCGTTTATGTTCCTTTATTCATAAAGTAGCCTAGTGAGCTTCATAACCTTCTTCTCGCTAGCATAAAATTGAGCTTCAAACGTGTCCCGCTCCTCTTTGAGTTGAACCCAGGACTTCTGTAAATCTTCATGATCGGTTGGCATGTCAGGATGATGACCAAGTGCAGTAGTATCTCCTTTAATAGTTGGCTCCAGAGTTACTGGTAGGACATCAGGGTAAGGCATCATGAGACTTTGGGCGCGAGCTCGTACCCGCCGGAGATAAGGCTTAAGAGGAATGGAATTCTTGTGCCCTAGGTTCTTGCTATCAATTTTATGCACCATGCCCTAAGCTTTTATGAACCTTATGCGGTACCCTTGAGCATCATTCTCATAGTTCAACGCGATTCCTTGGATAAGCGTGTCATGAGGACCATCTCTTCTCGCATAACCAAACTGATGCAGTGCCAAACAAGGGTTGTAAGTGATTCCTCCCCTAATGCCTAAGAGAGGGACATTAGGGAATTCACCATAGCGATTGATGATGGTAATATCTTCCGAGAACTGTGAACACCAATGAATGTCTGAATGCTTAAGGGACATCAGCCTACGAGACCATTTCAAAACCTGCTCGTTCTTCAAAACAGACCTGGGTAGGTGTGAAATAAACCACCTAGCCAATAGAGGAGTGCAACACAGGAGGGTCCCCTTTCTCTTTAGAGTGAGAGCATGCAGAGAGTGTAGAATATCCCCGAGTAATGTAGGCACTGGATTATGAGACAGAAAAAACTTAATAATTCTCACATTTACGAGTTGATCTGCATTAGAGAAAAGTACCGTCCCGTAAACGAGAAGTGACAACACCTCTTTTAAAGCTTGTAAGTCTAAAGTATCCCAAAAAAGGTAAGCCTTCTCGAATAGAAACTTAACCGGAATTCCTTGGAAACTCCCTCTAGTCTCCCAATTTGTCACTATGTCAGACCGTTGTAAAGACAGAGCTCTAGCAATCTCTTCAGGCTTTGGATGTTCTTTCGTACCGTTGAAAGGTAACTGATCAAGAATAGGTACTCCCAACAACTGAGAAAATTCCTCCATAGTAGGTACTAGCTGGTAATCCGGGAAGGTGAAACAATGATGCACAGGATCGAAGAACCGAAACAACACTTTTAATAACTCTTCATCAGGTTTTGCAGTGACCAAATTGAGCAACTGACCATGCTTTTTAGTGAAATGGGAACTTTCAAGAACCCTTAATGCCAAGTCCTTTAGTTGGAGAGACACTTTCACAAGGTTGATCAGTATAGTGTTCCTACGGGCGAATGCCATGTCCTACAAAACAAAGCAAAAATGAGCCCTAGGAAATCCTTGAAATGGTTAGCCATGATATGCCATGCTTTATGATGTCATGATTATATTAGAAAATCACAGGTATAGCAAACAACAAACAAGTAACACCAAGTTCTTAGGTTTAAGGCCTGCATGAGTTTTAAGGTCATACCCTCTTGAAATTGGATTGGTTCAACCTGTCCTATAAATAGTAACTGGGTTCTAAGGGATCTCAATATCACTGATCTTTTCCCCAGCTTTGTTCAATAGGCGATTGACTCACACACAAACAAAGCTCAAGAGTCAAACCTCAATGAGTGTAGCATCGAGTATCTGTCGACCTTGGGAATACACCAAGCCCGGCCACCTCGCTACGTCCTACTGGCCAAGTTATGCAATTAAAGGTTCTAAGGTCAGTTGATGCTTCACGACACCCCGCGGTGGCCCCGTACTCTCCCTGATTGATTCAAGGGTTACCGGTACCAACCAAAGTGCCACATCAACATAGCTACTGCTTCAACCGTGTCGGTATACCCCGCATAATTCCCTTACAGTTTATCGCTACTTACCTAACAGGTGTTCCCCAGATCCGGGTGTAGGATCTATAGTAACCCAAACAATCCCCTTAAAAGTAAAGCAATCAAGACAAGCAAGATAAGCAATTAAATGACCTAGATCCTAAGGTATACCCCACTTATTAATTTCCCCAGCAGAGTCGCTAGTTTTGTGATACGGTGGCAGAACCGACTGTTTATACTGGTTTGCATTTGTATTCGCAAATGTCACGGTAAGCAAGAGTCGCCACCGACTTTTATTTCATCCAACAAAGGAAAAGGAAAAAGAACAGAAAAAAACCTTTTTCGAGATGTTTCTAAGTACGGGGGGTAGATTATAGAAAGGGAAGGTGTTAACACCCTTTCTATCCGTGGTTTTCCATGGGCTCTTAGGTACCTTGCTAATATTTTTTTTAAATTGCTTGTGTGTGCTTGTTTTGAAAAGTTTTACTTCGTGATAACCCTTGTATCGGTCCTCAAGAGGGTGACGAAGTTGTTTTGAAAATTGTTTTGAAAAGTGTTTGTATAAAATTTGTTTGTTTGAGCAAGTACCTAGGAACTAATCTACCTACTCGGAAAAAAAGTCTGTTCGTTTTCCTTTAGACAACGTTATCCAATTATTAAGGAATAGGTAGCACCGTCGTTGGAGTTTTAAGGGACGTTCGAAGGGACAAATACGATCACAAAAGCAATGTTAGGAAATTTTAGTAATCATCCTAAAGCCTTAAAGATCTTTTTTCCGAGGAAACATCCGAATGGGTCATTTTAGATCTTTTGGGACTAGAGGAAGACCACTAACATTCCCTATACTTCATGACCGTTTACCGAAGGCAACCAAAGTGGAGTAAACCCTAGGTGTGATCATGTGCAAGTGTATTTTTTTCAGTTAATTATCTTTGCATAATTAGGATTTTCTACTGTTTTAATTTCAATTTGTCTTTCCATACAATCCTATTAACATGTATCTAACAGTTTATAATTTGCGGAAATTAAAATGCAAGAAATTAGAGTCCTAGCTATTATAAGGCTTTGGGCAGATACATAATTATTTTGACTGAAAATAAAATGCGGAATTAAAATCCTACTTAAATCTATTACAAACTCGGAGCAGTTACAAATAATAATAAAAAAGGAAAATTAAAAGCGCGCGGCAAATTAAATGCGAGAAATAATTAGACGACCTAAAAATCTAATTTGAGAAAATATTTATGTTGTTTTTTTGAGGAAAAAATTAGGTTAAGTACAAAATTAACCCATAATTCTAATTATTTTAAATTATAATAAAAAAGAGAATTAAATTGCCTAAATTTAATTAAAATAATTAATTAATTAAATATTTTTTTATGAAAAAAATGATTTTGATGTTTTTATGATTTTTTGATTAAATAAAAAAACATGATTTTTTGAGTTATTTAAAAAAAGACATAATTAATAAATAATAAGAAAAAGAATTTAAATAAAAAAGGTGAAATTGGACATGCATAAGCAACCCAGGGGGGTGCGCTTCTGATTTTTGTTAGGCCCAATGCATACTGAGCCCAATCTTGCGCCAGATCTAGTATAGCTCCCTTCTGGTGGTTCACGGTATGACCGGATGTAATAGACGTTGGATCTTCGTATGAGGAGATCTTGGCGTTCAATTTTGGAGACTCATGGTGGACATCAGGTAAGGAGGTACGCTAGATTTGCAGTGAACAAACAAGAAAATGAAAAACTCTAGACCTGGGTATCGAACCCAGGTCTTCCCCTTTGCAAACGCTTCCCTTTACCACCTGGTCATGTTGTCTTTTGTTTATATGAATAGACAAAATATATTATATTGGAAAAATAGTCAATGCTAATGAAAAACATGCGTGAATTCACATTGGCCACTGGGATCGTGCCACCTATTCTTGTTCTTTCTGGGACCTTCGTTTTAGGTGAAACCCCTTTACCTACAGACGATGTATGTAGCTACATCCCTGTGAATCTCAAAAGAACTCAAACAAGCATGATAAATTAAATCCAAACTCACAGATCAACTAGGTTTGATCTCATGAGTATGATGATACTCCTCTCGTGCCCTGATTTCGCCTGTATTAAAAATCTCTAAAACGCAACATCAAACCCTAAAAATGGCAATTGTCCATGTATGTGTCAAAACTTACAATTAGTGATTCAAACATGTTCTAAACATCTATACAAACAAGAATGCATGATCAAAAAGTATTTATAATGCATGTATGATTGTAATTGTTTTTGAAAGGAAAATGCAAACTGTGATCGGATTGGTCGTGATTATGAGAGTTTTGACACTTAAAAATAATGCAGTTAGTCTCAGTGTGTCTCCAGGAGTACGTTGCAACCTTTAGAACCTCTTGAATCTGCCTCAAAATTCAAATTCAATTATCACTTTTCCTTGAAATTTAAGCTTCTGTACATGGTCTCTTATGAGCAGCTGCGCCTCTCTCTCCTTGTTCTAGGGTTCAAACAAAACTCAATATATGTATTGAGTCTAATTAGGTTAACAATTTTGGATCCAATATTGGGGATTGATGGATAAAATCTTTGATCTTTAAACCATATTATTTCATTCCAAACTTGACCAAATCATACCTTTTTTGCCTTGATTCGGTTTGGCTTGATTAAGCCAGCTCAATTAGATTTGATCTTCATCAAAATCAGATCATCAAAACAATCTTTGCTATTTTTTGTTATTTATTTGATTTAATATGATTTTTAGTAAATAAAAATCAAAATAAAATAAATAAATAGGGAAAATAAGATATGGTTGCTGATTTGGGTCGTGGATCATGTCCTTAGAAAGATACAATCCTAAAATGCTAGGCCCATTTGACAAAAAATGCACTTTTGAGCACATTTGACTTTTGGCAATTTTCCAAAAATGGTCAACTTTGATAATGCATAACTCTTCTAATTTTAACCCTACATAGGTGTTATTGGACTTTTTAGAAAGCTTAGGATATCCCCTACACAACCCTTTTATTCTCATCTAAATTGGATCTTCCATGTTCATGTAAGAAGGTTTAACCTAAAAGGTGTTTTTGTTGACTTTTCAAAAGGACTTATAATGTAGAAATTCATATCTTTTTATGAGTGCATTTTTTGAACTTGAGGGCTGAGGACGAGTTGTAGGAAATTGAATTCCCTTCAAATTTAGCCTTGGATGAGAAATTTCTAATGAAGTATGAGAAAGTTATGCTTGGTCAAAGTATGGTTGACTTTTCCTGAGAAACCCTAATTTAGCAACTTTTGAGTTTTAATGAATTAGGAGCATTCATTGAGGAATCATGATCAACCATTGAAAAAATGATGGATATAATTTAAAAATGTTGATGTTGACCGAAAATCTTTGAGTTTGACTGTATGTGGGTCACAGTTGACTTTTGACCTAATATAGTCGATTCTCAAGCATTTGAGCAGTTGACTGAGCAAACTTCTTGTGCAAGGTATGAAACTTGACATGTATGATCTTGAGAAAATATTAGGACCATGGAAAGGATTTGAGGCCTTTGGATTTCACCCATCTTTATGAAAATGGAAACCCTAGTTAGAGGTTCATTGCTTTAGGAGAGAGTTTGTCTAGTCAACTCTTGGGCATCCTTGAGCATGTTGAGGGTCTTAATGAGCATGTGTTGAGTAAAATGGGAGGGAAAATTTTGGGGTACAACAGTAATAGATGTTAATCCCATAATTCCAGGGAACAACTTTGTCCGAGGAATATGGTATTGGCCCTGGAATTATGATGATCAGGGGAGCCAACTTTGGAGCAGATGTAATCCTGACGGGTCTTTTGGTGGAGACCCTGGGAGGATTGGCGGAAATGGTTATAATCGGAACATCTTTACAGGAAACAGTTGTGATGGGAGTCTTCTCAAATAGAATCTTTATCATCCATCAGGCGCTGAACACCTGCTTTCAACAAATAGCAACCAGTCGGTAGAGATAAACATAAGTGGCAACCTTCACCACATCCCGGAAATAAACCAGCTTGCAACATATTCCACTTAATAGTCATGAGAGGAGTAACAAGTTCCTCAACAGAAGTAACAAATGTATCATTATCGACAACATTAACACCATGACCGTTCTTGGGCATAGGAGCGGTTATAACATTGGGAATCTCAGGAGGGTCAAATTCAATCTCCTTCACCTCAATAAGGTCTTGCATCCTATTATTTAAAGCCCAACAGTCGTTGGTATCATGTCCTGGACTTTCTGAATGGTAGGCACACCGAGCATTTGGATTGTAGCAAGGAGATGCGGTGTTGGTATTATTGGGAGCTTCCCTCAAGGTAACCAGATTGGATTTCAGTAAGTGAGGCAAAACTTGAGACAAAGTCATATTAATCCGGGTAAACTATCTCGTAGGCCTTTCTGATCTAGGCTAATTGTTCTATTGTTGAGTAGCTACAGGCTTGGATATCATCACAGCTCCTACCATTGGGTAGTGCTCGGTTCTGCCCTGATTTCTTTGATTGTAAGTAGCACTGACCTCTTTCTTTCCCACGAAAGGTCTCTTTCCTGCACTTGAAGAGGTATCTTTCTGAATCTTGCCACTTCTAATACCAGCTTCCACTCTTTCTCCAGTCAAAATCAGCTCAGTAAAGCCAGCTGAGGAGCTTCCAATCAGATGGTTGAAAAGTGGACCAGATAGGGTACTAAAAACATATCCACCAACTCCCTATCAGATAGAGGGGGTTGGACTCTTCCTGATAGGTCTCTCCATTTCTGAGCATAGTCTTTAAAACCCTCGCTAGAACCCATAGACATACTTTGGACTTATGTACGGGTGGGAGCAAGGTCTGCATTATACTGGTACTGCTTGTAGAAAGCAGCAGCCAGGTTTTCCCACTTACAAATATTGGTTCCCTCCAACTGATAGAACCACTCTAGTTGAGTCCCGAATAGATTGTCTTGAAATAAGTGGACTCATAAGTCCTTCTCAGCAGTGTGAGGCTGGATCTTCCTCACATAAGACCGGAGATTCATCTTGGGACATGTGACCCCATCATATTTAGCGAACACCGGGACCTTGAACTTCTGCGGGATGACAACCCCAGAAATCAAACCCATCTCTTCAAAATCCATCCCAGGTACCCTCTAGATTTCCATTGCATTTAGACGATCCTCCAGTTGTTTGTATTTATCACCGGCTGGAGGATACTGCTCCTCATTATAGTCAGACTCATTATCAGATTCCCTTGGACTGGGGTCTTCCTCTCTTATTTCCCCTTCTTTATTGTCAACTTATTTTGATGAAGATGCTAGTTCTGCAACTCGCCTTAATGGTCCTCTTAACCTCCTTCCCAAATTCACCACACCAGCTGGCTTCTTTGTCTTCTTGAGCATTTTGAGTTTGTAGATCCTTCACTGTTTGTTCGAGAGCCATTGCTAAAATAAACAGCGAAGAAGATGAGAAACCTGCTTTGAAACCTGTTTATGCAATGATATGTATGATATATGTATGCATTGTTTTCAAGGATTTCTAAGACTTAAATTTGCTTAAACAGAAAGAGAAAAAATGTTAATTGCATTAAGAAGTTTAAACGATTACAATGATGCCTCTTAGGATTACAAAGGAAGTAACAAAGCAAAAATAAACTCCCAAAGCAAAGAAAAACTCAAGCTTTCCACAGGCGCATCCTCTTTGGTGCAATGTAAGCATTTATACTCTTCTCTTCATGAAGTAACCTGGTGAGCTCTAAAACCTTCTTCTCGTTGGTGTAAAATTGGGTTTCAAAGGTATCTCGTTCTTCTTTGAGTTGGATCCAGGATTTCTGTAGCTCCTCGAAATCAGTTGGCATGTCAGGATGAAGAATAATGTAAGGAGTGTCTCCCTCAGCAATTGGCTCCATAATCATAGGTAAGATGGCAGGTTAAGGCATCATAAGACATTGAGCACAAGCTCGCATCCATTTGAGGTAAGGCTCAAGAGGGATGGAATTCTTGTGCCCCAGTGTCTTGCTATCAACTCTATTTACCATGCCCCAAGCTCGAATGAACCTCTTACGATAACCCTGAACATCATTCTCATAGTCAAATATGATTCCTTGGATGAGTACGTCGTGAGGACCATCCCTTCTAGCATAACCAAACTGTCGCAACACCAAACAAGGATTATAAGTGATTCCTCCCCTAATTCCTAAGAGGGGGGGCATTAGGGAATTCCCCACAGCTATCAATGATGGTAACATTCTCCAAGGTCCGTGTACACCAATGAATATCTGAATGTGTAAGGGACATCAACCTATGAGACCATCTCATACCCTGCTAATTCTTCAAAACAACCGAGGTAGGTGTGAAATAAACCACCTAGCCAATATAGGGGTGCAACACATAAGAGTCCCTCTTCTCTTTAGAGTGGGAGTATGCAGAGAGTGTAGAATATCCCCAAGTAAAGTAGGCACCGGATTATGAGATAGAAAAACTTTGACCGCACTCACATCTATGAGTTGGTCCGGGTTAGGGAATAGTACCATCCCATAGATGAGAAGGGCCAATACTTCTTCAAAAGCTTGTAAATCCAGGGTATCCCAAAAATGGTGAGCTTTCTCCAATAGAAACTTAGCTAGAAATCCTTGGACGCCTCTTCTGGTTTCCCAATTTGCCACTACATTAGACCGTTGTGAAGATAGAGCTTGAGAAATCTCTTCAGATTTTGGGTATCTTTCCATACCATTGAATGGTAACTGATTAAGGATAGGTACCACCAATAACTAAGAAAACTCCTCCATAGTAGGTACTAACATGTAATCAGGAAAAGTGAAGCAGTGATGTAAATTGTCAAAGAACTGAAAGAGCACCTTTATCATTTCTTCATCAGAGTTTGAGGTGACCAAGTTGAGAAGTCGACCATGTCTTTCAATGAAGGGAGAGCTTTCAGTAATCCTTGATGCTAATTCCTTGAGTTGAGGAGGTACCCTCACAAGGTTGACTTGGATAGTATTCCTGCAAGCAGATGCCATGTCCTACAAGACAAGAGAAAGATAAGCCCTAGAAAATCCTTGAAATAGTTAGTGTGATATGCCATGTTATGATGTCATAATTATGCTATGAAATCACAAATATAGAAAGCACAAGCAAATCACACAAAGACCTTAGGTTTAAGGCTTGCATGGGTTTTAAGGTAATACCCTCTTGAAGTTTGATTGGTTCAACCTGTCCTATAAATAGTAACCAGGTTCTAAGGGATCTCAATATCACCGATCTTCCCTACAAGTTTCGTTCCGATAGACAACTGACTTGCCACCAAACAAAACTCGGGAGTCGGATCTCAATGAGTATAGTATCGAGTATCAACTAACTTTGGGGATACACCAAAGACGACTATCTCACTACGTCTTAATACCCAAGTTGTTCAATTAAAGGTTCTAAGGTCAGCTGATGTTTCATGACACCATGCAGCGGCCCCGTATTCTTATTGATTAACTCAAGGGCTACCGGTACCCACCAAAGTGTCGGATCAACATAGCTAATGCTTCAACTGTGTCGGTATACCCCATACAGTTCCCACGATCTATTACTACTTACCTAAAAGGTTTCCCCGGATCCGAGTGTAGGATCTATAATAACTCAAACAAAACCCTTAAAAGTAAAGCAATCAAAACAAACAAGGAAAAACAGATTAGAAATTAACTAGAACCTAAGGTAAACCCCCACTTTTACTTTTTCCCCAATAGAGTCAACAGTTCTGTGATACGGTGGCAGAATCGACTGTCAATACTGGTTTGCATTTTGTATTCGTAAATGTTGCGGTAAGCAAGAGTCGCCACCGACTTTTTTTTATCCAACAAAGGAAAGGGTGAAAAGAATAGAAAAAGACCTTTTTCGATATTTTCTGAGTAAGGGGGTAGATTATGGAAAGGGAAGGTGTTAGCACCCTTTCCATCCGTGGTTTTCCACGGGCTCTTAGGTACTGGCTCATTTTGAAAACTTCTTTCGTGTTTGTGTGTTTTGAAAAGTTTGTTTGTTTTATGATAACTCTTGTATCAGTCCTCAAGAGTGTTGATAAAGCGTTTTTGAAAAGGTTTCGAAAGTGTAGTGTGAAAAAGGTTATTTTGAGCAAGTACTTAACAGATATCTACCTACTCGAAAAAATGTTATTTTTTTCCTCCTTTCCTTTAGATAGTGCTATCCTACTATTAGTGAGTAGGTAGCCCTAATGTTGGATGTTAAGGGATTATCGAAGGGACATTTACGGTCACTAAGGCAACTGGGCAAGAACTCTTAGTAATTGTCCTAAAGTTCTAAGATCACTTTTTTTAACCGAGGCAACAGTCGAAAGGGTCATCGAGGGACTTGTGATCTCTTGAACTCAAGGATAGTCACTAAAAATTCTCACGTTTCGAGAATTGTGACTGTCTTCGAAGGCAACCGAGGTGGGAGATACCCTAGGGGTGAGTATGTGCAATTGTGCTTGATTCAGATATATTATCTTTGAATTAGGTTATGCTATGTTCAATTAGTCGTTATCTTTCCATACAATCCTATTAGCCATACATCTAAGATGTTTAGTAGGGTGCGGTAAGTAAATTGCGGAAAATAAAAACTCCTAAGCTATTACAAGGCCTTGGGGCAGTCACATAATTAGATGTATAAATTTAAACCCTAATTAAAGCTATTACAATCCGGGGAACAGTTACATAATTAAAAAATGCGATAAAGTAACTTAACAAAATAAAGAGGCAAGAAAATGTTAGAATCAGGAGAATGGAGGTTGGGAGGATTAGGGTTAGTAGAAAAAGAAAATATTTAAAAATTAATGGCAAAAGATTCGAAATTGATTAATTTAAAAAAGGGTTTGATTAAATTATCCTAAGTCTAATTAATTTTAATTGGCAAAATATCTAAACATAATTAATGTTAATTACAAAAAAAATGTTTAAATCTAATTATCTTTAATTACAAGAAATAAAATTAATTCATGATTTATTTATAAGAAAAATTAATTAAAACATATTTTTTGTGTTTTTGATATAAAAGACATTAAATTATATATGTGAATAAACCTAATTCTAGTTAATTTTAATTAAGGAAATAATTAAATTAATTTCCAGAAATAAAATTAATTAGAAAAAACCCTAAGTCTATTTTTTTGTGATTTTTTATGATTTTATGATTAAAATAAAAAAACTCATTTTAAAACAAATAAAATAAAATAAAGAAATTGAAAAAAAACAAAAAAAAAAGGGGATATAGTGGTCTTGTTATTGTTTTCAGCATGCGGGTGTGAGTGGCAATTTGCTAGGCCCAGCTCAAAGGAGCCCAGTATCCTTGCGTGAGATCCAGTGGAGAGTATGTTTGAGGGTCCATGGTGGGGTCACACGTTGGAGGCGCTGGATCCAAATCAACTGAGAACAGATGGTGTTGACCTGATGGCCTATGATACGCATGGGTAGACTGCTGCACTGAATCTACAAGAAACTTGTTAGAAAAAATAACATTCCAGACCTGGGTATCGAACCTAGGTTCTCCCCTTCACAACACGTTACCTTTACCATCTGTGTCAACTGTTAATTCGTGAATATAAATCAAACAAAATAATATAATGTGAAAACATGGAAATTATTCAAGCAAAAAGAAAACGCTCACAGATTTGAACTAGCCAGTGGGGCTGCGCCATACAATCATCTTCTCAACTCATCCTCGTGTTAGCTTCTGCACTTTTACCTACAGACGTTGTCACTACAACACCTGCAACTTCCAAAATCCATAAAATGCAATATAAATTCAATCTAAAGCCATAGATCAATTAGGCTTGATCCCCTAAGCATGATGGTACTCATCTTTGGGTCCAATTTTGCCTGTACCCGAAAACCCTAAAACAATGGTCCAAACCCTAATAATGGAAAATCATCATACATTTACAAAAACTTGCAATTAATGATTCAAATACGTTCTAAGAATTGATACAAACAGGAATGCATGATCAAAACACATTTATAACACATGTATGACCATAGTCATTTTTAAATAATAAACTCAAACCGTCATTGTATTGGTCGCAATTCTGGGAGCTTTGATGCTTGGAAACGATGCAGTTAGTTTCAGGATGCCTCCAGGAATAGATTACAACCCTCATAACCTCTTGAATCCCTATGCAACTCCAAATCCAATTGTCACTTTTCTTTGAATTTTCAAGCTTGTGAACAAGGTCTTTTTTGCAGCAGCTGCGCGTGCTTTAGGTCTAGAATTTTTATGCATATATAGTATATCATATTAGGTCAACAAATATGGATTGAATCATGAAGATTGAATGGAAAATATTTGATTTGCATCTTGGAATTTTATGTTTCTAATTTTGGCCAAGACTTGCTTCTCTCTCTCCAATCAGCCTTCACTTGAATTCTTGACTTAATCTTCTAATTTTAGGCTCATGATATGATCATAAAACCAATCTTTTGGATTTAATTCATCATTTTACTATTTTATTTGATTTATTAATATTTAAATGAATGAAAATTCAAATAAATAAAAATAAATCTCATAAAAATAAAATAATGGATTTAAATGTCTTGAATAAGTCCATGGATATGTTTGAGATCCAAAACCCATGCCCATTAGTTCAAAAGATCCAATTTGCTCATATTGACATTTGTGCATTTTTTCAAAAATTGGTCAACTTTAGCAATGCATATCTCTCTCTCAATTTTAACCCTATGAGGGTGTTCTTTGACTTTTTAGAGAGCTTAGGATGTCCTATAAATAACCATTATGGTTTCATCTCAATTGTATTTTCCATGTTCATGTAAGGAGCTTTGGAAAAGATGACTTTTTGTTGACTTTTAAGATTACCTATAATGTTTGAGCTTGTATCTTTTAACTGGGTCATTTCTTGAACTTAGGGGATGAAGAGAAGTGATAGGGAATTGGATTCTATTCAAAATGACCTTTGGTGGAAAAATTTCTGATAAAGTATGAGAAAGTTATGCCTAGTCAAAGTTTGGTTGACTTTTCCTATAGAACCCTAATTAGCAATTTTTGACTTTTGACAAATTAAGAGCATTTCTTGAGGAATAATGATCAACCATTGATAAAATGATGGATATTAATTCAAAATGTTGATGATGACCAAAAATATTGAATTTTGACTGTATATAGGCCACAATTGACTTTTGAACTAGTATAGTTGATTTTCAGGCATTTGAGCAGTTGACTGAGCAAACTTGTTGTGCAAGGTATGAAATTTGGCATGGATAACCTTAAGGACATATTAGGACCATGTACAACATTTGAGACCATTATAGTTCACACATCTTGATGAAAATTGAAACCCTAGTTAGAGGTTCATTGCCTTTAGGAGGAGAATTTGTCTGGTCAATTATTGGTCATCACTCGATAGGCCTCAGTAATGTTTTCAACATGATATAAAGGTTGGATTGGAACTTGCATGCTATTTTCCAGAATAATTACATTATACTTGTAAGGTATAGCCTTATCAGACTCATAAGGAAAAGGACCAGGTAAACTGATAACTAAGGGAGTTACAGCGGTTTACTGCTATATGTAATTTCCACAGGAGTGGGAATGTCAAAATGTGGGATAATAACATTCATTTCGGCCCCCTCAACACACCCAACATGGATTTCAACAGGAATTACAACATTATTATCAGAAGTCACACTTTCTACAGCAGACTCAAGCTCAACAGAAGATACAAACTCATCATTAGACTTAACCCCTATTGCTGATAACCCTGCCCTTGTTTTTCTATCAGCAAGAATAATTATTGCTCCTTCTTTAAAAAAATCTAACCCTGTTACTATCTGAAGATCATCTCTCAAAACAGCACAACCTCGTGGTTTCTTTGCGCATTCTAGACAACAATAAAACCTAATATCAATTAACCCCTTTTGGACCCACTTCTCATGTATCTCCATATAAGTCACAGTATTGAACTCTTCAATCGTAGGTTCCTTGACATACCTAGAATATGCTTTAGGAGGGATCATAGTACCATCATCAATAGTCACAAACTCATCAGCAGAAATAAACTCATCAGTAGAAATAAACTTATCAGCAGAAAAGAACTCATCAGAAGTCTCAAACTCAACATTAGAATAGTCTTCAACCATGTTAACCTATTCATATTCATCCCTTGGTCTAATGATATGGATAAGGCCCTCATCCATCATTTCTTGAAGATCACTTCTCACTTTGTCACACCCATGAATATTTGTACTGCATACACTACAACCTGCATGATCATGCGTATAGTAACTAAATTCACAAAGATCAGCATGCATCTTCACCAAATCACCTCTTACAAGGTTTATATCATAAATCCTGAAATCTCCAGGACAACTAAAAACCATATTAATAACATTTCCACCCCCATGCTTGGGCAGAGGATTGGTCTGCACATTTAGACCTATGTATTTGAAGGACAACATGCCGGACCTTACTAGCTTCTGAACTTCAGCTTTCAATGGATAATAGTTTTCAATGCTATTCTTGGGAGCTCCATGATGAAAGGCATAAGTCAAATCAACTTTATAATACCAAGGCAGTTTTTCAAGTATGGAAGGAGGAGATCTAGTCAGAACTAGGTTCTTCTGGATTAATGTATGGAATAATTCAGTATAGCTCATAGGGCAAGGATCAAAAGCTTCCATTCTTATATTTTTCCCTTGGTTACCTTGTTGAGGTCCCCTCTGATAAGCAACAGTAGCGGGAGTTATGCTAACAACCGGGGTTACTGCAGCAACATGTTGTTGGTGCCGGTGATGCCTTCTCAAAGGCCTAATTCTTCTATCTTAAGCAATAGAATTTTTATCCCCTTCCTTCTTCCTAGAGAAACCATATGCATGCTTTTTAGTACCACTGGAACCTTCATCTTTTGACAAACGTCCTTCTCTGACAACTTCTTCCAATCTAACAACTATACCAACCATCTTAGTGAAGTCACTTGGCGCACTTGCCACCATCATTTCATAGTAGAACGGCTCGAGATTTTTTAAAAAGACCTTAGTCATTTCCTTTTCTTCCATAGGGGGAACAACCTGGGAAGCAACCTCACGCCAACACTATGGGTAATATTTAAACGATTCTTTATCTTTCTTAGTCATAGCTCTTAATTAATAACGATCGGGAGCCATATCCACATTATACGTATATTGCCTAACAAAGGCCTCACCGAAATCATTAAAAGTGTGAATATTAGCACTATCCAAGCTCATGTACCACTTCAATGCAACACCAGTCAGACTGTCTTGGAAAAAGTTGATTAACAAATGTTGGTCGTCAGTGTGAGTGGACATTCTTCTTACGTACATCACAAAATGATCACGGGGACAAGTATTTCCCTTGTATTTCTCAAGTTATTGCACCTTGAACTTAGCGGGAACCTTCACATTATGAACCAAGCAGAGATCACTGAAATTATGTCCAAATAATTCCTTTCCTCTAAGGGCCATTGTGATCGGTGGAAATAGAACTGACTGTTTAAAGCTGGATCGCGTATGTCGCGGTAAGCAAGAGTCGCCACCGTCTTTTATTTTCTCCAACATGGAAAGGACAAAAGCACAACAAAATTCCTTATGCGATTTTTTCTCGGTTCAGGAGGTAGATTTATAGAAAGGGAAGGTGCTAGCACCCTTTCTATCCATGGTTATCCATGGGCTCTTAGGTACTTGCTCTTATGTTTTCAAAATGTTTTCTTTTCAAGTGTGTGTGGGTTTTGAAAAAAGTTTGTTTGAAAACTTCTAGGTAACTCTTGTATCAGTCCTCAAGAGTGTATGAAGTATTGTTTGAAAACTTTTTTGAAAGTGTAAGGTGTGAAAAGTATTTTGTTTGTTTTGAAAAGAGCAAGTACCCATGGGTCATCTACCTACCCTAAGGAATTAAGCTGTGTAAGTGTCCTTTGATAGTGCTATCCCACCATTGAGAGGTAGGTAGCACCGTCATTGGAGTTATTCGGGTCAATTCGATTATCGGGACAGTGTGGTCACCGAAGCAATGGTAGGACACCTTAGAAGTAACCCTAATGTCCTAGATCCTTTTATCCGAGGCAACCGTTTCGAGGCAACTGGATCTTGAGACAAAGGGTGACCTCTAAGACGTCCTATACTTGATGACCACGTTTCGAGGCAACCAGTGAAGCGTATCCTAGGAGTGGCATGTGCTTTGTGTGTTGTTTTTCAGTTAATGTTTTTGTACATGTTATTTGTGAGCTACAGATTGATTTTATTTACATACATTCTTTCATGCATTTAACAGTTAGGGGGTGCGGAAAGTAAATTGCGGAAACATAAATCCTACGCTATTACAAGGCGCGGGTCTATACATCGCCAAAAATACAAAGACCCGTTTTTTGGTAAATAAGTACGAAAAATTAAATAAAGCGATAAAAAACCTATTTAACTATTACATTCTTGGAGGCAAATACATAATAATCAAAATAAAGAATTAAAACTAAAGTGCACGCGAAATAATGAATCGGGAATGTTCTAAGGGTTTTGACCCTTTTAAGGAAAGAAATTGGATTTTTTTGTCTTTTTTGTAATTAAATGAAATTAATAACTAATAATTAAACTAATTAATTTAATTAAAAGAAAAAAATATTTTTTTTTGTGTTTTTGTGTTTTTATGTTTTTATGAAATAAAATAAAAGAATTAAAATTCTAAATTAACCTAATTCTAAATTATTTTAATTGTAAAGAAAAAGAAATTAAAGTTGACCTAATTAAACTATTTATTTGTTAATATTTTATTTACAAAAAATAATATAATAATAATAGTAATGTTAATTTTTTTGATTTTTTTTATAAAAAAAATATTAGTTGGTTAATTTGTTAATGAGAAATAAAATAGGGCCAATGACAAAAAAAAAGAAAATGACAAAACAAAAATAAAAAAAGGAAGAGTAAACCCAAGGGGGTGTGGGCTGGATTTTGAGGGTGTTTGATTGAGATTTGAGGCCCATTTGAATCCAGCTCGTTTGACTTCTTGGATTGCCTATGCCCACGTTGACTCCTGATACCATGGTCCTCATGCTTGGCCCTTGGATCTGCACTGATGGACACTTGGAGCGCTGGAATGTGAGGCTTATAGTGCACATCATCTTGGAATCTGCACAGGAAAGTGTTAGAAAAAATAATATTGGAATTATGGGGGGACCTGGGAATCGAACCCAGGTCCCAGTGAATACCAAGTACATAGCCAACCACTGAACCCAACGCGTTTGATTGTAAACATAATAGAAAAAAAAGAATATATGAAATAAGTGCACTATATGCTGAAACGCGCGCGCCAATTTGAATTGACCACTCCCTGGTTGCCACGCCCTTCGTCTTCTTCATTCCTGCAAAAACATAAAACACATAGCGGGGGTTTTAAACCCCCACAAAATGCAAGCATATGAAAATAGCGATTAGGCGCTCGTTACATATAAAAAGGGCGCGAGGTATCCATCACGTTCGTTTCATCCTGCTGATTTCAACCATGCCTATTTGGAGTTTTAATTTTACAGCATGAGAAAAACCCCAATTTCAAAGCTCTGAAAACCCTAGGAATCGCTAATGGTAATTTTCAATCCAGGGCATTATAATCAAATTGACTTATATGGAAAGCTTCGTATGGACCCTGTGAGTACAATGCAATCAATAAAAAGAGTTAAAAATGCATAAATGTATGACTGTGATTTTGAGAAAGAGTGTAAACTGTGTGACTTGTATGGCACGAGTTCTTGAGGTTTTGCGCTTAATTCTGATTGCAAAAGGTTCCTGGAAGGGTCAGGAGTGTGTTTGGATCAAAGGAGAGGCTTGAAATATGCTGGAAGGTGGTTTTCAGTTTCACACTTTTCCTTTGAAATTTTGAGATTGCTTATGCTGTATGTGAGAGTTCTAGGTCGTGAATTGAGTATGGAAGGTTTGCATATATGTTTTACAATGAGAATCAATCAGTATAATGAACATTAAACCAATGCAATGAAGTTTTTGATCTTGCCCATAACCACCATTGAACAACTTGCCTTTCTTGTCAAAATTTGAATTTTTATGCTTGAAATAGGTCTTGCACGAATTTGGTATATGAATTATGGTGTATCAAAGCTATTCAAACTCAAAGATATCCCTCCATTAATTTTCTTGATTTTTATTTGAATTTTAAAGATTTAAAATGAATTAAATCAAATAAAATTAAATAAAAATGGAAAAATTAATTTTTAATCTTGAAATAAATTGTGGGACACGTGGGAGGCATGACAAGGATGAATCAAGTGGAAAAGTGGGCCCCTTTTGTCAAAAATGAAGTTTCAAGGATAATTGACTTTGGCCATTTCACAAAAATTTCCCAACTTCTCCAATGCATATCTTGCTCAATTTTGATCATATGAACATGTTCTTGGACATTTTGGAAAGGTCTTGAAGTTCTATAACCAATGCCTTTGGTCCCATGTCATTTTTATTTACCAATCTCAAGTTATGGTCTTTGACTTAAAGTGCCTTTTTGTTGACTTTTGAAAATGACCTATAATGTTGAAATTGATAACTTTTTGTGAGAGCATTTCTTGGACATGGAATGTGAAGATGAATTGTAGGAAATGTCCTCCCCTTCAAAATGAGCATTGGATGGGATTTTTCTGATCAACCATGAAAAAGTTATGCCTTGGTCAATTTACAGTTGACTTTTCAGTTGTCCAAAAATAGAAACTTTTGCATCTTGATGATTTTTGAGCCATTCTTGTGAAATCATGGTCAAGATTTGACCAAATGATGATCGTGGCTTCAAAATAAGACGTTGTCCAAAAATTTTGACTTTTGACTGCCAAATGACCATTTTGCCCCTGCAGTTGATTGTGAGGCAATTAGGGTTTTTGACTGTGCAACTTGACCTTGTGAGCCTTGAAACTTGACATGTAGGTGCTTGACAATGTGTATGAGCATGTGGAACTTGATTGAGCCCTTGAAAACCTCAACTTCCTTGCAAGAACCAAAACCCTAATTTGACTGGCTTAGGAGAGTGGTTGACTGTGTAGCCCTTGAGTAGACTTGAGATGATGCTTGCCAAACTTTGAAGAATAGGGGAGGGCAAATTTTGGGGTACAACAGTTGCCCCTGTTCAATCTTCTTAGACCTGAGGATGTAGATTGGCTTGCGTGCCTTTCGTGATCCGAAGGTGGAAGATGATTGAACACTAGAGTGCCCAGAAATTTGCACTCACATAGTAAGGTACCAGCAATGTGGTGGCGGGAATGGGCTTACAGATGCCATTTGGAGAGATGATGGATAGGAGGATGGGCTTATAGATGCCATCTGGAGGTGTGACAGAACCTTGTCGGGAATGGGCTTATAGATGCCATTTAGAACTGTTGGTAAGTGGATGGGCTTATAGATGCCATCTAGGTGTCGATCGCGTAAGAGATTCCTTAGCGAGAACTTGCGTACCTGTGAAAGAAAGATAATTACCTGGCCTATTACAGGGGTTGATCTTCAAACTCTTCATGCAGACATGCCCCGGCTGGATACAGGTATCGAATCTACAATTGATTGCTCACAGACGTGCCTTGGCTGGATACAGGAATCAAATATGGAAATAGTCGTCAACAGATATGCCCTTGCTGGATACAGGAATCGAATCTTCAAACTCTTCAGACGTGCCCTGGCTGGATACAAGAGTTGAATCTGGAATTAGTCGTCAACAGATATGCCCTGGCTGGATACAGGAATCGAATCTTCAAACTCTTCAAACGTGCCCTGGCAAGATACAGGAATCGAGTCCGGAATTAGTCGTCAACAGATATGCCCTGGCTTGATACAGGAATCGAATCTTCAAACTCTTCAGACGTTCCCTGGCTGGATACAGGAATCGAATCTGGAATTAGTCGTCAACAGATATGCCCTGGCTTGATACAGGAATCGAATCTTCAAACTCTTCAGACGTGCCCTGGCAAGATACAGGAATCGAGTCCGGAATTAGTCGTCAACAGATATGCCCTAGCTTGATACAGGAATCGAATCTTCAAACTCTTCAGACATGCCCTGCCAGGATACAGGAATCAAGTCTGGAATTAGTCGTCAACAGATATGCCCTGGCTAGATACAGGAATCGAATCTTCAAACTCTTCAGACGTACCCTGGCAAGATACAGGAATCGAGTCTGGAATTTCTTCATGCAGATATGCCCTGGCTAGATACAGGCGTCGAATCCACAAGTAATCGCTCACAGATATGCCTTGGCTAGATACAGGTATTGAATCTGGAATTGCGACAGTTGATAGTAATTATCTTTGTATTGACCTTTGTCCTGAAAAGACAAGATGTTAGTTGTATGTAATGTCATGATGTATGAGATGCGTGATGTTCTCAAGATAAATGAGATTGTATGTTCATGATGCGTATGTTCATGCTATAATGTATGAAGAAGGATGTATGAAAATGTGATATGTTTATGAATGTGTTTTCGTCTAGGAAAATAAATCCTTGACAGATGCGGGGAAGTCAAGTCCTGGGCTGATGTTGAAGAGTGAAGTTCTTCGTTTCCACTGGGGATGATGGTTGCAAGAATAATCCGGTAGGAGAAGATGGCTCCGTCGGGGGATAAACTTGTTGGAGAGATTACTCTACGGGGAATACTCTGTGGGAAGAGATACTTCGCTGAGGTTTTTGATGAGAAATCCGCTGGGGATACTGTTGATGAGCTTTGTTAAGGAATTTGATGAACTCCGCTGGGGAATAGGAATAACTTCGCCGAGGACGATCTTTCCATGGTAATTAGCTGAGGATAACCCAGTTATAAGCTCTGGTGGAGAATAACCTTTGAATAAAGTCCGAGAGACGTGTTCGTGCTCTGCAGGGGATAAGCTTCCAGAATCTACTGGGGATAAGCTTCCTACTGGGGAGATTGATTCAACTCTCCTGGGGAGACTTTTGAGACTGTACTGGGGAAGTGGCTCCACTGGATGTTTTGTATTCCGCCGGGGAACAATCTTAGATCAAGATTGCCAGGGATGCTTGTTAAGGAATATCTGCATACTCCGCTGGGGAATATTGAGATTTTCTAGGGATACCCAACTTCCATAAGGCTGACAGTAGACTAACTCTGCTTGGGGAGAGTGTTGCTGACTTGCTGGAGATATTGTGCCTTTTCAGGGCTGACGGGAGACCAACTCTGCTCGGAGAGAGTGTTGCTGAATCCTGTCTTACTCTGCGGGAAGTGAAGGTATCCTGGTTACGTTCTTCATCCGAACCTACCTTGGTACCTTGGTGGACAGAGCAACTAGATCGCTTAGACAACTCATTATTGCTCTTGTTTCTAATGTCACCTGTAATTAATCCTTTGTTTCGTATGCAAATATTTATGAGTTAGCAATTAGTGTCAAATGCATATATCAAAAATGAACATTGGACGTTCTTCACAAGACAAAACAGAAAAAGGAAAAATAATTGGCAATTTGTCTGGAGAAAATGAATTTGTATTGATTTTTGAATTTGCCTGTAAATAGGCGTTTATGTACAAGAGGCTGACGTCCTAGTAAGAGAACGCCGCCAAACAAAATAGAGTTTATACAATTTGTACAAAGGGAAACGAAACAGCTATGTGAAAAAGTCCCACTGGGTTCCAACTCTGCTATCGCCTTTATATCTTCGAGCGTCTCATCACTTCGCTGCTTAGTTGAAGATGAAGCTGATTGATCGATGCCGTCTGAACCTGATAGTTGATACCAGATTCTGGATGCAAGGTGATCCAATGAGACATAGTATTACGCTTTAATCCCTAACTTTTGCCTGGACCGCCCTTTCGGGTTTTCAGTCCACCGGGATACCCATTTTTGCCCAAGCCGCCTTTTCAGGTTTTCGACTTGCCGGGTGTACAGATTTTTCATTTCATCCCTTATTTTTGCCCGAACCCTTTTGGTTCGCCGGGAAGCCCTTATTTTTGCCTAGGTGTGTCAACCTAGCGGGTCTTTGATCATGCGTAGTATCTTTTTACTATGTCTGCATTGGCGGGGTGAGGAAGGTCGTCACCATCCATGGTGGTTAGAATCATGGCTCCTCCTGAGAAGACATGTTTAACCACAAATGGACCTTCATACGTAGGGGTCCATTTTCCCCTGGGATCACTTTGAGGAAGAATGATGCGCTTGATTACCAGATCCCCAACTTGATACTCTTGTGGTCTGACTTTCTTGTTAAATGCCCTGATCATCCGTTTTTGGTACGTCTGACCATGACAAATAGCGGTGAGTCTCTTTTCGTCGATTAGGTTTAATTGATCAAGTCGAGTCTGGATCCAGTCATCTTCGCTCAGATCTGCATCCTTCATTATCCGGAGAGAGGGTATCTGGACTTTGATAGGCAAGACTGCCTCCATGCCATAGACCAAGGAAAAGGGTGTTGCCCCGGTTGACGTCCTTGCTGAGGTACGATACCCATGAAGAGCAAATGGTAACATCTCGTGCCAATCTTTGTAGGTCACTATCATTTTCTGCACGATCTTCTTGATATTTTTATTAGCTTCTTCTACAGCCCCATTCATCTTCGTCCGGTAGGGAGAAGAGTTGTGGTGCTGTATCTTGAATTGCTAGCAGAGCTCAGTGATCATCTTGTTGTTAAGATTGGTACCATTGTCTGTAATGATCCTTTCCGGGACGCCGTATAGACAGATCAGGTTGTGTCGAATGAACCTTGCTACGACGTTCTTGGTTACCGTAGCATAGGAAGCTGCTTCAACCCACTTCGTGAAGTAAACAATTGCTACCAGGATGAAGCGATGCCCGTTGGATGCCGTCGGTCTGATCTCGCCGATCATATCAATGCCCCACATTGCAAAAGGCCAAGGTGCTGTCAAGACATTCAGAGGTACTGGAGGAACGTGCACCTTATCAGCATAGATCTGGCATTTGTGACACGTCCGAGAGTGCTGGTAACAGTCAGCTTCTATTGTGGACCAGAAATATCCTGCCCGAAGGATTTTCTTTGCCATAGTGTGTCCACTGGAGTGTGTTCCGAAGGTACCTTCGTGTAGCTCTGCCATTATCTTTTCTGCTTCAGTCTTATCCACACAACGCAGTAAGGTCGAATCATGGTTTCGCTTGTACAGAATGCCGTTGCTGAGGAAGAACTTTGCTGCGAACCTTCTCAGGAACTTCTTGTCATTAACAGATGCTCCCTCAGGGTATTCCTGAGCTTCCAAGTACCTCTTTACTTCATGATACCAAGGTTTCTCAGTTACCTCTTCAGCCTCAAGGTCACAACAATGTGCAGGTTCGTCTAATTTCCAGATAATGATCCGGGGAGCTTCGTTATCCCATTTGACTTTGAACATGGAAGACATCATAGCTAACGCGTCCGCCAACTGATTCTCCTCTCTTGGGAAGTGTTCAAAAGTTATCTCCGTGAAATGGGGGATCAACGTCAACACATACTCTTTGTAAGGAATAAGGTTTGGGTGTTTCGTATCCCACTCGCCTTTGATCTGATTGATCATGAGAGCGGAATCTCCGAAGACACTTAGAATCTTGATCCTTAAGTCAATTGCAGCTTGGAGACCCATAATGCATGCCTCATACTCCGCCATGTTGTTGGTGCAGTTGAAACATAGTCGGGCAGTAAGTGGAGTATGAGTGCCTTTGGGGGATATAATCACAGCGCCGATACCGTTACCCAAAGAGTTGGAGGCTCCGTCAAAGTGCATAGACCATCGGGATCCTCCCTCGGGTCCTTCATCCGGTCCAGGTACTTCACAGTCAGTCACTACCATGATGCTCTCGTCAGGAAATTCAAAGTTCATTGACTGGTAGTCGTCTACTGCCTGGTGTGCCAAGTGGTCTGCCAATACACTTCCTTTGATTGCTTTCTGAGTCGTGTACTGGATGTCGTATTCTGTCAAGATCATCTGCCATCTTGCTATTCTTCCGGACAAGGTGGGCTTTTCGAATATGTACTTGATTGGATCGATTTTTGAGATCAAGAGAGTAGTGTGAGTCAACATATATTGTCTCAACCGGCGAGCAGCCCATACCAAAGCACATCTAGTTTTCTCGAGCAGTGAGTATCGGGTCTCACAGTCGGTAAACTTTTTGCTAAGGTAATAAATAACATGCTCTTTTCGGCCAGACTCGTCATGCTGCCCCAGCACACACCCCATTGAGCTGTCAAGTGCTGTCAGGTATAGTATTAGAGGTCTCCCTTCAACCGGTGGCATAAGAATGGGTGGTTCTTGGAGATACTCTTTGATTCTGTCGAAAGCGGCCTGGCATTCATCATTCCAACGTACTACTTGATCTTTCTTCAGCAGCTTGAAGATTGGTTCACAGGTAGCAGTTAGATGCAAGATGAATCGGGCAATGTAATTCAGACGTCCTAGAAAGCCTCTGACTTCTTTCTCTGTCTTGGGAGCTGGCATCTCTTGTATGGCCTTCACTTTGGCAGGGTCCACTTGAATACCTTTGTCGCTTACGACGAAGCCTAGTAGTTTTCCAGATCTTACCCCGAAGGTGCACTTGTTCGGGTTCAACCTCAGCTTGTACAACTTCAGACAGTCAAACCGCTTCTGCAGATGGTCAAGGTGTTCCTCCTCAGTTTCAGACCTTGCAATCATATCATCGACGTATACTTCAATCTCATGGTGGATCATGTCATGAAATAAAGCAACCATGGCACGTTGGTAGGTTGCCCCAGCATTTTTCAACCCGAATGGCATGACCTTGTAGCAGAAGGTGCCCCACTGAGTAACAAAGGTAGTCTTTTCCATATCTTTAGGAGCCATTTTAATCTGATTATAACCTGAAAAACCATCCATGAAGGAGAACACCTTGTGCTGCGCAGTATTGTCAACCAGAATGTCGATGTGAGGCAGAGGGAAATCATCCTTGGGGCTCGCCCTGTTCAAATACCTGTAATCAACACACATTCTGACCTTACCATCTTTCTTTGGCACTGGAACTACGTTGGCAACCCACTGAGGGTAAGAAGTCACTGCTAGAAACCCGGCATCAAACTGTTTCATGACCTCAGCTTTGATTTTCTCGGACATCTCTGGACGCATACGGCGAACCTTCTGTTTAACCGGAGGACAGTCTTCCTTGGTAGGCAGGTGATGGACCACAATGTCGGTATCCAAACTAGGCATGTCTTCGTAGGACCAGGCAAAGATTTCCACATAATCATGCAACATTTGAATCAACCGCTGTTTTACGCTGAGCTCTAGATTTGCACCAATCTTGACTTCCTTTCTGTCTGTCTCAGTACCCAGATTTACCATTTCCACTGGCTCTTCATGTGGCTGAATGGCCCTCTCTTCCTGGAGTAGCAGTCTTGCAAGCTCACCAGGAACCTCGCAATCATCTTCACCTTCGTCTTCGGCTAAGTTGATCGGATTTTCGAAGTCATAACTTGCAGTAGCAGAGTCGTTACCAGTGAGATCCAAAGTGGATTGGAACCTGTATGAGTGAGTGTGTGTAAATACAGCTGTTTTGCAATACATAAAGAAAGAAAGGGAGCGCAAGATTTGAAATGTGAAAAACGTCTAATGCTTTTATTCATGATATATGGAAGTGACACACAAAAGCCCTCACAAATAAAACCACGGTGCCCCGGGTAAGACACCGGGCCAATAGAGTTTAGTAATATTGTTTGTTACAACTTTAAAACAAAAGAGTTCATTACTGCGTGACAAAAGTAATAGGTATAAAGTCTTTTGCAGTCCAGTTGCTAGGTCCACCGTTGGTCGTCGGGTAGATCCAGCTGTCGAATTCAGATCCGTCCTCTTCGACCTCAATAGCATTCACTCCCGGGTTGGTGATGAGCACAGGAGGTCTTCCAATTCTTGCCTTACGCACAGCCTTCTGAGCTTCTGCAGTGAAACCCAAGCCAAATTTGTCAGTCTTTGGAGTGAAATCAGGAAGTCTTCCCCAGTTTGCACACTCACCCTTTTCAATCACAACCCGGACATCCTTCAAGGAAGCCATCTTCAAAGGAGAGCCTTCTGCAGTCACTGTCTCTGCTGCTGCCAATGTTTGTGGCACCTCTTCAAAATGTTGAAAGGGGGTCTCAATGAACTCCCCATCCATTTCTACGTACCTGAAGGAGTTGAGGTGGCTGACCATGTATTCCTCTTCCCCCTGCACTGTTACGATCTTCCCCCTGACCGGGTACTTCAACTTCTGATGCAAGGTGGAGGTCACAGCTCCTGCCTTGTGGATCCAAGGACGACCCAGCAAACAAGAGTAGGACGGTCGGATATCCATCACATAGAATTTTGAATCAAAGACTTGTGAACCAACCCTGATTGAGATGTCAACCTTACCATGTACCATTCTTTTGGACCCGTCAAAGGCCCGGACAACAATGTTACTTGGTTTGAGCTCTAAACCCTCACAGTCCAGCCTGTCTAGAGCTTTCTTGGGTAGTACGTTTAATGAAGAACCAGTGTCAACCAGCACATGGGCGAGAGTAGTGCCCCTGCATTCAATGGAGACATGCAGGGCATCATTATGGTTCTTACCCTTGGCCGTCAGATCAGCGTCAGAGAAACCCAGACCATTATCAGCAGTTAAGTTGGCCACACAGTCGGTGAATTGATCAGCAGACGTTTCTTGGGGCACGTGGGCCATCTTCATGAAAGCAATCAGGGCCTTGGCATGGGCCTCTGAACACAGCAGCAGTGATAGCATAGATATTTTAGAGGGGGTGTGCCCCAGCTGTTCAACGACGTTGAAATCACTCTTCTTGATAATTTTGAGGATCTCTTCCATTTCTTGCTTAGAAGCCTCAACAGTGGTCTTTGGTGCCTCCGTCCGGGCAGGCACATCAGTAGCAATCCCCTTGCCCCGAGCGTCAGATGACTCGGCAGCAGGGGTAGGAACTTGATCAGGAGGGGAAACAGGCACACCGATAGGTGTGATGACAAGAGGCCTCTGAATGGCTGGAGGTGCAATGTCTGGTGAGAACAGTCTTCCACTACGAGTGACCTTAGCAGGCCCGGTGATGTTGGTGACACCGGTACCAGTATTGAACTCTTGTTTCACTCCCAGAACATAAACATCTGCCCCATAGTGCCACGGGACAACTTTATCAGACTTGTAGGGGATGGGCCTCAGAACAGTAATGGTTATAGGAGCAATCTTGTGAACAGGCATAATTTGGACAGGCTTCTTTGAAGGAGTCTTGGAAGGGTTGTTGAAAATGGTGATAATTGAAACTTCCTCAACAGGGGCAGCAGGAACGTCAATCTTCTTGAACAAGATCTCTTTGCTATCCATCAGGTTTTGAACGCCTGACTTCAGCAAGGGACAACCAGCAGGTGAATCAGCACATAAATGGCAACCTTTGCTACATCCCGGAAATAAACCGGCTAGCAACAGGTTCCTCTTGACGGTCAGCAACGGAGTAGCAACATCATCCACAAAAGCTACATGCAAATCCTCCTCAACAGCATTCACTCCATGCTGGGGCATGGGAGCGGTTACAACATTTGGCCTTTCGGGCGCCTCGAACTGTATTTCCTTAGCATCAATAAGGTCCTGAACCTTATTCCTTAGGGCCCAACAATCATCAGTAGAATGTCCCGGGCTATCAGAGTGATAAGCGCAACGGGCGTTGGGGTTGTACTTCGGAGACGCTGTGTTCACCACCTTCGGAGCTTCCTTGACAGTTATCAGGATGGTTGACAGCAACTGCGGCAGGATCTGAGAGAGGGTCATACTGAGCCGAGTATACTGCCTTTTGGGCCTCTCATCTCTTGGCTGGTTGTATTGCTGAGGAGCAGCAGCAGGTTTAGAAATTACCACCGCGTTGACAGCTTGGCGGCGTTCCGATTTGTTCTGTCTTCTGGGACCACACACAGCATTGGCCTCTTTCTTGAAGGGCTTCTTTTCAGAACTTGAGGATGCACCCTTCTGTATCTTTCTCGATTTTATACCATCTTCGATCCTTTCACCAGTCAGGATCAGGTCAGTAAACCCAGTAGAGGAATTACCAATGAGATGGTTGAAGAATGGACCAGATAGGGTCCCCAAGAACATGTCCACTAGTTCATGATCCATCAATGGTGGCTGCACCCTGCCAGCCAGGTCTCTCCATTTCTGTGCGTACTCCTTAAAACCTTCTCCCGGTCCTAGCGACATACCCTGGAGTTGGGTACGCGTAGGAGCGAGGTCGGAATTATACTGATACTGCTTGTAAAAAGCAGTGGCCAAATCCTCCTAGTTACGAATGTTGGTTCCATCCAGCTGATAGAACCATTCGAGATGAGTCCCTGAAAGACTCTCCTGGAAGAAATGGATCCATAAGTTCTTGTCTGCTGTGTAAGGCTGGATCTTCCTTACATAAGAGCGGGGGTGCATTTTAGGACAGGACGCCCCGTCATACTTCACAAAGGAAGTCGCCTTGAACTTGTGTGGGATCACCACCCCAGAAGATAACCCCAAGTCTCCGAAATCCAACCCAGGCACACGTTGAATCTCCATAGCATTTAACCTGTCCTCTAGTTGTTTGTACCGGTCCTCAGCAGGAGGGTATTGCTCATCATTAAAGTTTGTCTCAGTGTCAGAGACTGCAGGGCTAGGAACTTCTCTCTCTTGGTGACTGCCTTCCCCCACAGATGGAGTAGTCCTATCAGCTTCATTTTGCAGTGTATTCCCGAGTCTGCGCCCAGTGTTGAATAGCACATTCCTCTTCTTCTTCTTCTTCTTCAGAAGCAAAGCCTTCAGCTCTTGTTGTCCCTGGGCCAAGTTCATGACCATCTCCTGAAATTGGGCGTTCTGGGCCTGGAGGGCCTTGATAGCTTGCTCGGTAGTGAGTTCAGGATTCATGATGACTGAGTGCTGAAATAAACAGCGAAGAAGATTAAGCAACCTGTAGAAAAAGGGTACCTGTGATGCATATGATGAATGAGATGCGTATGAATTATGTTTTCAAAGACAATCGGGAATCAACTTTGTAGACAAAAGGAACACACTTTATTAGATTCAAACTTTAAATTGTTCAACAATTTGCCCTTAGGCGTTACAAGAATGAAAATACTGAAAAGGAAATAAAGCTGTAAAAGAAACATCCAAAGCCCATCAGTGCTCTCATGGCCTCCTCTTCTCAGTACGGATATAGTCATTCATGATCCGCTCGTTCTCCAATTGCTCGGTCAGCTTCTGGATCTTCTGTTCCTGTTCGTTGAACTTTTCCCGATAATAATCCCGCTCTTGCTGTAGTTGTGCCCAAGACCTCTTTAGGGTATCAACATCAGTGGGTATATGAGGAGGGAATATAGTTGGAGGAACCCCGTCTCCATCAGGAATTTCAAGAATGATAGGCCTGACAGCTTCATATGGCATACGTAACTTCTGAGCACGGATGCGGACCCACTTGTAATAGGGTTCCATTGGTAGAGAAGTCTTCAGTCCCAACTCATGTGGGTCAGCTTTGTGAATTATGTCCCAAGCTTTGATGAATCTACGGCACAGTTCGTCACTATCTTCCTGAAACTCAAAACTGATGTGAGGCACCAACATCTCATGAGGCCCTGCTCTTCTGGCTCTTCCAAATTGACGGAGAGCTAAACATGGATTATAAGAGATTCTTCTCTGGGTACCGATCAATGGAACATTAGGATATTCTCCGCAACGATCAATAACAACCACCTCATCTAAACCTCTGAGAGTCCAAATGATGTCATTATCAGTGAGAGACATTAACCTATGAGCTCAGCCTTTTCCTTCTTGGTTCTTCAGCACGAACTTGGGGAGGTGCGAAATAAACCACCTCACTAACAAAGGAGTACAACACCATAGAGTTCCCCGTCTTCGGGCAGTACGAGCACATAGTTGTTGCAGGATATCACCCAAGAGAGTGGTTACAGGGTTCCGAGACATGAAGATCCTTATGGCATTGATGTTGACAAAGTTATCAGGATTTGGAAACAGAACTAGACCATAGATTAAGAGATCCAAAATGTCTTCATACGCCATGAAGTCTAAGTCATTCCAGAAACTGTTAGCTTTACCAACCAGAAACTTAGCCAGGAAGCCCTTAACTCCGCTTCTAGTCACCCAGTTGTCCATTACCTCCTGGATGGTGAAAGGAAGGGCTGCTGCAATCTCCTCAAGTCTAAGAGCCTTTTCCCAGCCAGTGAATGGGGTCTAATCCAAGATAGGGATACCAAGCAAATCAGAGAATTCTTCCAGTGTAGGGACCAGCTGGAAGTCTTGAAAGGTGAAGCAATGGTACAGAGGATCATAAAACTGGGTCAGGACACTCATCAGTTGTTGGTCCCACTTTGAAGTGACTAAACCGAGAAGAGAACCATGCCTCTGGATGAAGGAAGCAGTGTTTGGAATTCTGCCAACCAGCTCTTTAAGCAAATCAGGTGGGTGAACAAAGTTGAGCCGGATAGTGTTCCTTCGCACAGGCATCATGATGTCCTACAAAACAGAGCAAAGGTGAAACCCTCTTGTCTTTGAAATAGGTCAGTCCTTATGCAGGGTGTAGCAATGGTATGATGGTATGATGTTATGATAAAGCACACCACCAATATTCACAAAAGCAAACATGATAACACACACAAGTCACACAACAAAGCCCTTAGAGTTTAGGCCAGCATGAAGTTCAGGTACTACCCTCTTTCAGTTTGTTGGTTAAGACCTGTCCTATCAAAAGTAACCGGGTTCTAGAGGATCCCAATATCACTGACTACCCTCAATCGGTCATAACTCCAGCATCGCAATCTTTTCTTGCGGCCAGAACCATCGCGAGAGTTTAGCCTCAATGGGTGTAGCATACTGCTACTGTTCTATGGCCAAGTTGGGTCACATTAGGGTTCTAAGGTCGGTTGGTGCTTAATGACTCCTCAGAAGACCCATATTCTCCTCGTTGCAACACAAGGGATATCGGTACAAACCAAGGTGCCACACCAACGTAGCCACTACTTCACCCGTGTCGGTCTACGCCGGACAGGTCCCTCACAGCTTATGCTACCTAAAAGGGTATCCCCAGATCCGGGTTAAGATCTATGAAACTCCGATGCAAAGCCCACAAACATAAAGCAATCAAAGCAAAGCAATTGAAAACATAAGTATGATCTAATCCTAAGGTACACCTCACTTTTATAATTTCCCCAGCAGAGTCGCCAGTTCTGTGATCGGTGGAAATAGAACTGACTATTTAAAGCTGGATCGCGTATGTCGCGGTAAGCAAGAGTCGCCACCGTCTTTTATTTTCTCCAACATGGAAAGGACAAAAGCATAGCAAAATTCCTTATGATATTGTTTCTCGGTTCGGGAGGTAGATTTATAGAAAGGGAAGGTGCTAGCACCCTTTCTATCCATGGTTATCCATGGGCTCTTAGGTACTTGCTCTTATGTTTTCAAAATGTTTGCTTTTCAAGTGTGTGTGGGTTTTGAAAAAAGTTTGTTTGAAAACTTCTAGGTAACTCTTATATCAGTCCTCAAGAGTGTATGAAGTATTGTTTGAAAACTTTTTTGAAAGTGTAAGGTGTGAAAAGTATTTTGTTTGTTTTGAAAAGAGCAAGTACCCATGAGTCATCTACCTACCCTAAGGAATTAAGCTGTGTAAGTGTCCTTTAGATAGTGTTATCCCACCATTGAGAGGTAGGTAGCACCGTCGTTGGAGTTATTCGGGTCAATTCGATTATTGGGACAGTGTGGTCACCGAAGCAATGGTAGGACACCTTAGAAGTAACCATAATGTCCTAGATCCTTTTATCCGAGGCAACCGTTTCGAGGCAACTGGATTTTGAGACAAAGGGTGACCTCTAAGACGTCCTATACTTGATGACCACGTTTCGAGGCAACCAGTGAAGCGTACCCTAGGAGTGGCATGTGCTTTGTGTGTTGTTTTTCAGTTAATGTTTTTGTACATGTTATTTGTGAGCTACTGATTGATTTTATTTACATACATTCTTTCATGCATTTAACAGTTAGGGGGTACGGAAAGTAAATTGCGGAAACATAAATCCTACGCTATTACAAGGCGCGGGTCTATACATCGCCAAAAATACAAAGACCCGTTTTTTGGTAAATAAGTACGAAAAATTAAATAAAGCGATAAAAAACCTATTTAACTATTACATTCTTGGAGGCAAATACATAATAATCAAAATAAAGAATTAAAACTAAAGTGCGCGCGAAAGAATGAATCGGGAATGTTCTAAGGGTTTTGACCCTTTTAAGGAAAGAAATTGGATTTTTTTGTCTTTTTTGTAATTAAATGAAATTAATAACTAATAATTAAACTAATTAATTTAATTAAAAGAAAAAAAATTTTTTTTTGTGTTTTTATGTTTTTATGAAATAAAATAAAAGAATTAAAATTCTAAATTAACCTAATTCTAAATTATTTTAATTGTAAAGAAAAAGAAATTAAAGTTGACCTAATTAAACTATTTATTTGTTAATATTTTATTTACAAAAAATAATATAATAATAATAGTAATGTTAATTTTTTTGATTTTAAAAAAAAAAAAATATTAGTTGGTTAATTTGTTAATGAGAAATAAAATAGGGACAATGACAAAAAAAAAAAGAAAATGACAAAACAAAAATAAAAAAAGGAAGAGTAAACCCAAGAGGGGTGTGGGCTGGAATTTGAGGGTGTTTGATTGAGATTTGAGGCCCATTTGAATCCAGCTCGTTTGACTTCTTGGATTGCCTATGCCCACGTTGACTCCTGAGTACCATGGTCCTCATGCTTGGCCCTTGGATCTGCACTGATGGACACTTGGAGCGTTGGAATGTGAGGCTTATAGTGCACATCATCTTGGAATCTGCACAGGAAAGTGTTAGAAAAAATAATATTGGAATTATGGGGGGACCTGGGAATCGAACCCAGGTCCCAGTGAATACCAAGTACATAGCCAACCACTGAACCCAACGCGTTTGTTTGTAAACATAATAGAAAAAAAGAATATATGAAATAAGTGCACTATATGCTGAAACGCGCGCGCCAATTTGAGTTGACCACTCCCTGGTTGCCACGCCCTTCGTCTTCTTCATTCCTGCAAAAACATAAAACACATAGCGGGGGTTTTAAACCCCCACAAAATGCAAGCATATGAAAATAGCGATTAGGCGCTCGTTACATATAAAAAGGGCGCGAGGTATCCATCACGTTCGTTTCATCCTGCTGATTTCAACCATGCCTATTTGGAGTTTTAATTTTACAGCATGAGAAAAACCCCAATTTCAAAGCTCTGAAAACCCTAGGAATCGCTAATGGTAATTTTCAATCCAGGGCATTATAATCAAATTGACTTATATGGAAAGCTTCGTATGGACCCTGTGAGTACAATGCAATCAATAAAAAGAGTTAAAAATGCATAAATGTATGACTGTGATTTTGAGAAAGAGTGTAAACCGTGTGACTTGTATGGCACGAGTTCTTGAGGTTTTGCGCTTAATTCTGATTGCAAAAGGTTCCTGGAAGGGTCAGGAGTGTGTTTGGATCAAAGGAGAGGCTTGAAATGTGCTGGAAGGTGGTTTTCAGTTTCACACTTTTCCTTTGAAATTTCGAGATTGCTTATGCTGTATGTGAGAGTTCTAGGTCGTGAATTGAGTATGGAAGGCTTGCATATATGTTTTACAATGAGAATCAATCAGTATAATGAACATTAAACCAATGCAATGAAGTTTTTGATCTTGCCCATAACCACCATTGAACAACTTGCCTTTCTTGTCAATATTTGAATTTTTATGCTTGAAATAGGTCTTGCACGAATTTGGTATATGAATTATGGTGTATCAAAGCTATTCAAACTCAAAGATATTCCTCCATTAATTTTCTTGATTTTTATTTGAATTTTAAAGATTTAAAATGAATTAAATCAAATAAAATTAAATAAAAATGGAAAAATTAATTTTTAATCTTGAAATAAATCGTGGGACACGTGGGAGGCATGACAAGGATGAATCAAGTGGAAAACGTGGGCCCCTTTTGTCAAAAATGAAGTTTCAAGGATAATTGACTTTGGCCATTTCACAAAAATTTCCCAACTTCTCCAATGCATATCTTGCTCAATTTTGATCATATGAACATGTTCTTAGACATTTTGGAAAGGTCTTGAAGTCCTATAACCAATGCCTTTGGTCCCATGTCATTTTGATTTACCAATCTCAAGTTATGGTCTTTGACTTAAAGTGCCTTTTTGTTGACTTTTGAAAATGACCTATAATGTTGAAATTGATAACTTTTTGTGAGAGCATTGCTTGGACTTGGAATGTGAAGATGAATTGTAGGAAATGTCCTCCCCTTCAAAATGAGCATTGGATGGGATTTTTCTGATCAACCATGAAAAAGTTATGCCTTGGTCAAGTTACAGTTGACTTTTCAACTGTCCAAAAATAGAAACTTTTGCATCTTGATGATTTTTTAGCCATTCTTGTGAAATCATGGTCAAGATTTGACCAAATGATGATTGTGGCTTCAAAATAAGACGTTGACCAAAAATTTGGACTTTTGACTGCCAAATGACCATTTTGCCCTTATAGTTGATTGTGAAGCAATTAGGGTTTTTGACTGTGCAACTTGACCTTGTGAGCCTTGAAACTTGACATGTAGGTGCTTGACAATGTGTATGAGCATATGGAACTTGATTGAGCCCTTGAAAACCTCAACTTCCTTGCAAGAACCAAAACCCTAATTTGACTGGCTTAGGAGAGTGGTTGACTGTGTAGCCCTTGAGTAGACTTGAGATGATGCTTGCCAAACTTTGAAGAATAGGGGAGGGCAAATTTTGGGGTACAACAGCCATCATCTCTTTTTGCATTTCATTGAACTGATCTTGAAAATCATCCATCTTATCATAAAATCCCAAACTTTTTCTTGGTGGGAGAGAAACATGGTTGATTTTATCATTAGCAAAAGGAACAGTATGCATAATAGGTGGTGCAGAAACCACAACATGATGAACAAGATGAACAACTTGAGCAGTAGGATTATACCCTTCAGGAATGTAGTTCTCTGGAATTCCCTATGGATAAACACGAGGCATACAGTGTTGAGGAGCTAAAACAACAGGAGCAGCAAAGACAGGTATTGACAGGATCTTATAGATTACAGTTGTTTGTTACGATTGTGTATCATGAGGAGAAGGAGAAAGAGGAGGTGGTGGATAATTATTCGCAGCCACCAAGGATTCCACCAAAGTAGTTAGATTAGCCATTCTAGTTCGCAAAGCAGTAACTTCTTTCCTGAGTTCACGATTCTCTTGCTCTAAATTTTCCATCTTCTTCTTGGTGTTAGCCTGAGTGTTATAAGGATGAGATAAATTGCTACCTGAATGAGGTAGAAGAAACATATAAGACACCTGAGAAAAACAAGAATGCAAAAATATGTGCAAAATGATGCATGATATGCAATACACATGATTTATTTTTTGTTTATTTAATTTTGAAGGAACTTAATGAACCATGATATTTGCAAACATTGAAGGAATAAAACATTTTGAAATACTCAATATTCTCATTTCTTTTAAAAAAATTGGAAGGATTACAACTTGAGCATAAGTTTCAATAACCCTAAAGTACAAGAGAAAATAGCTGGAAACTATGGTTCCTAAGGAGCTAAGGCTGAAGAAGATTCCACTCCACGCTAACGCTTCCCTTTGAGCTTCCTAATCTGATCTTTCAACTGCTTATTCTCTTCCTTAAACTTCTCGATGACTCCTTTCCATCCACCAGAAGAAGGAAGTAAGTGGGAAAAATCATGCTCACTGGGACATGTCTGAATGCTAGAGGAAAATAAATCCTCTTTCTTTTCCATCATCTCCACTCTGTGTCACTCAAGAATCTCGATCAAATCATCCTTCTCCTTTAACTGCTCCTGGAGCACTGAATATCCCATGTCGAAAGTCTAATATTTGTTCTTCCAAGCATTCTTTTCTTTCTCCATTTTGGATAACGCAAGCTGAAGTTCCTCCACATCAGTTAACATAAAAGGAGCGGGTTTCAGAAATACCATTTGTTCATGGTGAGGGTAAGGCATCTTCAACTGAATTTCCCTTGCTTGCACCCACTGAAGATAAGGTTCAAAAGCAGCATTTCCTCTTCTTCTTAACTCTCTTCTTTCCTTTCTGTGAATGGTAAGTCATGCTTTGCTGGTCTTCTCAATAAACGCCTTATTGTTATCACCTTCCTTGTGAAAGAAAGCTTCTAATAGAAAATTGTTTGGCTTATCAAGCATAGGATAACTAAACTGACGACGAGTTAGAATTGGATTATAATTGATACCTCCCTTTGTACCAAGAAGTGGTACACTAGGGAACTCTCCACAACCATCAATAATGGTTTCCCAATCATAAATAGAATTGATCCAATAAACATCAGAATGAATGAGAGGCATAATCTTCTGCCACCACTTCAACCCATCTTTGGTATCCTAAAGGAAGCAACTTGCGGCAGGTGAGAAATGAACCACATGTATAGTAAAGGAACGCAACAGACGATCATCCATCCACTCTTAGAATTCCATTCATGGATAGAGTAGTAAGTCTCACCGATTAATGTTGGGACGTGATTCCCATTCAATAAGATATGCATGGCATTCATGTCAACAAAATCTTTAACATTGGGAAATAAAACCAATCCATAAATGAGCAAAGCCTGCATAATCTCAAAAGCAACCATATCTTCGTATTTAGAAAATTCTCGAGCCCTTTCCATGAGAAACTTAGCAGGGAAACCTTTAATACCACTCTTGGCAATAACATGAGGCTCAAGATCCTTCTCCAAACCAGAAAAGGGAACCTTATCAGTCACCGCTAATCCAAGAAAACAAGAATACTCTTCAAAGGTAGGCATAAGCTGATAACCCGGAAAAGTGAAGAAATGATACAAAGGAACGTATAACTGGACCAGAGTGTTGAGAATCCCGTCTTCCACTTTAGAATCCAAGATACCCAAAAGTCTTCCATAACAGTCTCGTAACTTCTTAGGATTAACCAGGTCATGAAAGAAACATGATGACAAACTTTAACCAATGCCAAGTACCTTGAATGATCAAAGGTTCACTTAGAGGTAGTTTGGAAATGTTGAAAGTTCATCAACTATCCAAAAGCTTAGATGAACTTAATATTCAAATGCCTTATCCAAATTGATCAAAAAGAAAAATAAAAGAAGAAGGGATGAAGAAGAGGTGAGTTTCCATAATAAATGATCAATGATGATCAGAGATTGAACTTAGGTCAAGGTTGATGAAGACTTGTTAGAGAATTGGTAAGACCAAAGCCTCCTAACAATAAGCTTAAAATGGTTTGAACCAAATTTTAGTAATCAATCATACTTGGGCTTTCAAACATAAAGTTTGGGCCACTAATGATCACTTAAAGAGGAAAAGGAAAAAGATGAATCCATGATAAATGATCAACGATAATTGAAGATTGAACTTAGTTCAAGGTTGATGGAGACTTGTTAGAGTATTGGTAAGACCAAAGCCTCCTAACAACAAGTTCCAAAGATATTGAACCATGGTTCAATAATCAATCATACTTGGACAATTTCAAGCATAAAGCTTGGGCCACTAATGATCATTCAAAGGGATCAATAAAGTGTTAGAACAAAGTTTGAATCTACTACCCTATATTTAAGTTTTGATGATAACAAAGTGAAAAGATATAGTATTTATAAGTTTCATGTATGAACTATCTGCTGCCTAAAATTATTATGTTCTGACTTGCAGATACTCTGATTGATATAAGCAAGATCACATCTATTCAGCATCAGAACTTGATTTCAGACACCAGCATCAGAAGTTGCCATATCAGAATTTCAGAATCAGATGATCAACTCACGTACATGCTGAAGCCTGATGAACAAGACTGCGCTCAACACTCTGATAAAGAAACACAACAGTTCATCAACAGCGAAGCAGAGTCAGAATGAGCCAAGCCAGAACTTGCATTAAGTAAGCAACGGTACTGTGCATTGAAAGCAAATTAATTTCAACGGCCTCATTCCAGACAAGATCTGCTCAATAAGGAAAGTTTGTTATTAGCATTGAATCAAGAATATTGCATCCAACGTTCATCATCTCAGTGCTATATAAACAAGACTTTGAAGATTGAAATGGCTAATGCTCTCAAAATCTCTACACGCACAAAAGCTAATCATAATCTTCTTTCTCTCAGTTTTGCTAAACCACACATTCTGATATTCTATCATTGTTTAGCAATCTAGTTTCTAAGCTTCAATTTGTGTATACATCACATTTGTGATATAGTTTTGTAGAAAACATCCACACACTTAGTTTTATCTCTTTGTAAGAAAGTGTTACCTTGAAAAACCGGGTTGTGGTTTGGATCAAGAAGGCTTTAGCAGTTGTTAAAGCAGTCTGTAATATTCACTTGAATATAGTGGATTAAGACCTCGTTGGAGAGAGGCGAAATCACCTTGACGGGTGGACTGGAGTAGTTTAAGATCAAACGAACCAGGATAAAAATATCTTGTTCATTGCATTAGATTTCAGTTTTACAATTCAACCCCCCCTTCTTGTGTTTTTCACCACTTCAATTGGCATCAGAGCGACTGGTTCTGAGCTAAAACACTTAACCGTGTCAGTACAAGATCCAGCGTCAGAAAAACACAATGGCAGGAAACAATTCTCACATCAGCAATGACAACAATGAGGACAGAGACAGATTCAGTGGCAAACCTCCAGTCTTTGATGGAGAAAACTTTGATTACTGGAAAGACAGAATTGAAAGCTTCTTTCTGGCACATGATGCTGATCTGTGGGATATGGTGACAGATGGATACACGCACCCTGTGAATGCAAGTGGTCAGAAGATTGATAGAAAAACAATGTCTGATCAACAAAAGCGTGACTTCAAGAATCACCACAAGGCCAGAACCATCCTCCTCAACGCCATCTCCTATATTGAGTATGAAAAGATCTCCAACAGAGACACAGCAAAGAATATTTTTGACTCACTCAGAATGACGCATGAGGGCAACGTTCAGGTCAAAGAAACAAAAGCTCTGGCGCTCATTCAGAAGTATGAGGCGTTCAAAATGGAAGAATCTGAATCCATTGAAACCATGTTCTCTAGATTCCAGATTTTGGTAGCTGGTCTCAAAGTTCTGGACAAAGGATACTCTACTGCTGACCATGTCAAGAAAATCATCAGAAGTTTACCCAAGCAGTGGAGACCTATGGTTACAGCTCTGAAGCTAGCTAAATATCTCAACAAAATCACTCTGGAGGAACTTATCAGCTCCCTCAGAAGTCATGAGATAGAGCTAGAAGCTGATGAGCCTCAGAAGCAAGGTAAGCCTTTAGCATTAAAATCTAACAGAAAATTTGAGTCTAAAGTTTTGCAGGCAGTTGAAGAAACATCTGATGGATCCTCATCAGAAGAAGACGAACTCTCCCTTCTCTCCAGAAGAGTAAATCAACTGTGGAAGCAAAGACAAAGGAAGTTCAGGAATCCCAGAAGATCTGATCAGAACGAGTCTTCTTCCAGATACAGAAGGACAGATTCTTCCTCTGGATACAGAAGATCTGAAGGCTCCTCCAGTAGCAAAAAGCCAAACACCAAAGACATCATCTGCTATGAGTGCAATGAGCAAGGACACTATAAGAGTGACTGCCCAAAGCTTCAGAGGGAAAAGCCCAAAAAGAAGTTTGGAAGAGAGAAGAAGAAAAGTCTCATGGCTACATGGGATGACTCTGATTCGTCTGAAGCTGACTCAGAATCAGATGATGAAAGGGCAAACATAGCTCTCATGGCTAACATTTCAGAAGATAGTGAAGCTTCTGAATCAGACTCAGAATCAGACACTGAAGAGGTATTTCCTAACTTTGCTGTTAACTTTACAAAGGCTGAACTTGCTGAAAGCCTTAATGAGATTCTGGAACGTTATCAGCAAATTAGAGCTAAATTCAGAGACCTGAAAAGGAATCTTGAATCTGACTCTAATAAGACTGAGAGTCTCAAATTGGAAAATTCTGAGCTGAGAAATAAGATTTCAAAATTAGAAAACACTTTACAAAACTCTCAGAAGGAACCAATTTCTGAAACTCCCAGCAACGCTGATGAGATCATCAAGGAGTATGATCACAGTTTCCAGAAGTTCCTAGCTAAAAGCATAGATAGAAGCAGAATGGCTTCAATGATCTATGGAGTTAGCAGAAACGGCAGGAAAGGAATAGGATACCAAGGTAAGGTTTCTACACCAAAGAATGTCATGGACTTAACCATTAAACACACTCCTCTGAATTCACATTTTGTATATGGTCACACACATGATATCAAATACACTAGTAGTAAGCACTCTGTGAAACCAAAATTCAACCAGAGTTTTGGTAAAACTAACAAATCAGGACCCAAGAAAATCTGGGTACCTAAGGATAAAATAATACATGTTGCAGATATCTTTAGCAGCAAGTCAGAAACACCAGTCATGGTACCTGGACTCTGGCTGCTCACGACACATGACGGGAAGAAGGCATATGTTCCAAAGCCTGGAACTTAAGCCTGGAGGCCACGTTGGCTTTGGAGGCAATCAGAGGGGAAAGATAATTGGCTCTGGAACTGTAGGAAATGGAAATCTTCCCTCTATTAATAATGTTCTACTAGTAGATGGATTGATGCATAATCTGTTATCCATAAGTCAATTAAGTGATAACGGTTATGATATAATCTTTAATCAAAAATCATGTAAAGCTGTTAGTCAGAAAGATGGGACTATCCTGTTTAATGGTAAGAGGAAAAACAACATTTACAAAATCAAACTTTCTAAACTAAAGAGTCAGAATGTAAAATGTCTTCTGTCTGTTAACAACGAGCAGTGGATCTGGCACAGAAGATTGGGGCATGTTAGTATGAGAAGAATATCTCAGATTAACAAACTCAATCTGGTCAGAGGACTTCCTAATTTGAAGTTCAATTCAGATTCTCTGTGTGAAGCATGTCAGAAAGGCAAATTTGCAAAACCTTCTTTTAAATCCAAAAATGTTGTTTCTACCTCTAAGCCATTAGAACTTCTGCACATTGACTTATTTGGACCAGTTAAAACTGCTTCAGTCAGTGGTAAGAAGTATGGGTTAGTAATCGTAGATGACTATAGCAGATGGGCATGGGTAAAGTTCTTAAGACACAAGGACGAGTCACACTCTGTGTTTGTTACCTTTTGAAACCAAGTTCAGAATGAAAAGGATCTTAGAATCGTTAAAGTCAGAAGTGATCATGGTGGAGAATTTGAAAACAAAGATTTTGAGTCATTCTTTAATGACAGAGGCATTCTGCATGATTTCTCTTGTCCTAGAACTCCCCAACAAAATGGAGTTGTAGAACGAAAGAACAGAACATTGCAAGAAATGGCCAGAACCATGATCAATGAGACAAACGTTGCTAAGACCTTCTGGGCAGAGGCAATAAACACAGCGTGCTACATTCAGAATAGAATCTCAATAAGACCTATTCTGGAAAAGACTCCATATGAATTGTGGAAGAAAAGAAAGCCCAACATTTCATATTTTCATCCATTTGGATGTACTTGCTTTATATTAAATACAAAGAATTATTTGAACAAGTTTGACTCTAAAGCACATAAGTGTATTATGTTAGGATACTCTGAACGCTCAAGAGGGTACAGAGTATACAATACAGAAACACAGATTGTTAAAGAATCAATCAGTGTTCGTTTTGATGATAAGCTTGACTCTGAAAATTCAAAGCAGAATGAAGTTTTTACAGGTATAGAAATTGAATTTGCAGGTTCTGAAGACAAGTCATCAGAAGCTCTCAACACAGACATTCCTTCAACATCTGAAAGGAGCACTGCTAGCAATCCTACAACAGCTGCTGATCAACCTCAGAAGAGATTACCCAGAAGCAGCTTGGATCACCCAGAAGAGACTATCCTAGGAAGAAAGGAAGATCCAATCAGAACAAGAGTAAGCTTCAGAAACGCTGAAGAAACACTTATGGGACTTGTGTCTCTGATTGAACCTTCTTCTATTGATGAAGCACTTCTGGATAATGACTGGATTCTGGCAATGCAAGAAGAGCCGAATCAATTCACCAGAAACGACGTATGGGATCTCGTTCCCAGACCAAAAGGATTCAACGTCATTGGAACAAGATGGGTGTTCAGAAACAAGCTAAATGAACAAGGTGAAGTCATCAGAAACAAGGCACGACTGGTTGCACAAGGTTATAGTCAGCAAGAGGGGATAGACTATAACGAAACCTTTGCCCCAGTCGCCAGGTCAGAATCTATCAGACTTTTAATTTCATTTGCTGTTAATAGAGGCATCACTCTGTATCAGATGGATGTCAAAAGTGCATTCTTAAATGGTTATATAGAAGAAGAAGTTTATGTACACCAACCCCCAGGTTTTGAAAATACGAAACATCCAGAACATGTTTTCAAACTAAAGAAGTCACTGTATGGTCTGAAACAAGCTCCCAGTGCTTGGTATGAAAGGCTAAGTAACTTTCTGCTAGAAAATGAATTCACCAGAGGGAAAGTGGACACTACTCTATTCTGTAAATCAGTTAAGAGTGACATCTTAGTCTGTCAAATTTATGTTGATGATATTATTTTTGGTTCTACTAATCCTTCTCTTGGAAGAAAATTTGCTAAGTGTATGCAGGCAGAATTTGAGATGAGCCTCATGGGGGAACTGAAATTCTTTCTAGGAATTCAGATCAATCAAACTCCAGAAGGAACTTACATTCATCAGAGCAAATACATCAGAGATCTTCTGAAGAAATTTGACCTCTCAGAATGTAAGCCATCAAAGATTCCAATGCATCCCACGTGCATTCTGGAAAGAGAAGAGGTAAGCAAAAATGTAGAACAGAAAGTCTACAGAGGTATGATTGGTTCTCTCCTCTATCTGACTGCTTCAAGACCTGACATATTATTCAGTGTTTGTATCTGTGCTAGATTCCAATCAGATCCTAGAGAATCTCACTTAACAGCTGTTAAGCGAATTTTCAAGTATTTGAAAGGTACTACTAATCTGGGTTTGTTTTATAGAAAATCTAGTGATTACAGCTTAGTAGGCTACTGTGATGCTGATTTTGCTGGAGACATAGTGGAACGTAAAAGTACTTCTGGAAGCTGCCAGTTTCTGGGAGAAAATCTGATCTCTTGGTCCAGCAAAAGGCAATCAACAATTGCTCTATCAACAGCAGAAGCTGAGTACATAGCAGCAGCAGGATGTAGCACACAAATGCTCTGGATGAAAAGTCAGCTTGAAGACTTCCAGATTTTTGAGAGTAACATTCCTATACTTTGTGATAATACTTCTGCTATTTGCTTAAGTAAGAATCCCATTTTACATTCTAGAGCTAAGCATATAGAAATAAAACATCACTTCATTAGGGACTATATTCAGAAAGGTATTTTGAACTTAAAATTTATAGATACAGACCATAAATGGGCTGATATCTTTACTAAACCCCTTTCAGAAGATAGGTTTAATTTCATTCTGAAACATCTCAGCATGAAAGTGTGTCCAGAGTGAAAATGTTTTAATTCCATATATTTACCTTCAGAATGTAATTGTTTTACTGTGAACTTCTGATCAATCTCCTTTCAGAAAGATAGAACATGCAGATTGTATCAGATGCAAGTCTAAAGATCTGAGAGTCTAAGCTCAAAGACAGACGTGCTGATCACTACATCAAACAAGTGTCATCCAATCATCAGCATATCTCTGAAGCAGAACGCGTGCACGCCTCTGAGAAGGCAAAGCGCTGATTGGGTGCATTGAGACACATGTCTGGTAACCGTTTTTAAGTATATTTCTCAAATCCCCCAAAATCAGCAAGCATTTAATGAAAAGTAATCATGCTTTTAAAATGCAATCATGATTTTTCTCTCTCTTAAAAAAACGTTTATCTTTTCAAAATAGTTTTGAAAACTCTATTTAAGCACATTAATCTCTCATTCTCATTCTTTACGTTTTCTCACTGATACTCAAGCATCTTCTGCATATTTCTGTGTTCATCTCTTGCAAAACCTATTTTCCTCAGTTTATTCTCAAAACCCTTTTAGTGTGAACATGGCAACCTCCAGCAGTGCTTCTGCAGGTCCTCAGAAGAAAGCATCATCTGAGCAATATCAAGTGCCATTCAGAACTCTCCTCACTCCTGTGAAGAATCTTGAAGTGCTTTCTGAATTAATCATTGATTTTGGAAGCTTGAAGGAGAACGGATTTGACCTAACTAAAGAAGTTAGGGCTCAGAAGTGGGAAAGGTATTTTGACAGGTTGGTTAGACCAACATTCCCAATGCTAGTCAAGGAATTCTGGATTCACGCCAAGGCTTCAACACATCTAGTCACCTCCTTTGTTATGGGGAAGAAGATTGTGATCACTGAGGATCACATTGCAAGGCTAATCGGTTACAGTGGCGGTGGCGTCCGTTGTGTGGACATGGCTGAAAGATGTGCTGATGTAGGTGTGATAGCTGTAAGGATTTTCACTCATGGGGTGCCCAGCAGCAAGATTAAAGATCTGAAGGATCATTACAGAGTGTGGGATAAGATAATTCTGGGGTGCTTCAACCACAGGAAACCAACCAGTTCTCCTGATTACATAAATGTGGATCAGCAGTTTCTGATCTACTTTATTGATCAGAAGGTAAAGATCAATTTGGCTCACTTCTTGTTCAACCACCCCATAACAAGTGTGAAGGAAACCAGGGAAGAAGAAAGAACCAAGAGGGATTGGATACCTTTTGGAAGGTTGATATCAGATATTCTGACAGAGAATAGGCTGATTGAGCATCTGATAGAAGCTCAAGAGCTAAGCACTATTGAACCAACAGTTGGGAAACCTCTGAATGCAAAGAACTTGAAGAAGATGAAGCTGATAGAGAATATTCAGAAGGTACCCAGAGCTACTCCTATTGCTGATATCACCAGCAGAAGAGTGCCTCTGAGTGACTTTCTGTTATTTTCTGAAATTGAATCCAAACCAGAGGTGGTTCTCAGGTACTTGGATGCGTGCAAGGCAGATGGTTCAGATCCAAATCTGATTATCAAAGCTCTGCATCAACCTCAGCAAGAAGTGTCTCTGAAGAAGACGAAGAAGAGGAAGGCACCATCAGAAGGATCATCCCAGCAGACACCCAGGAAAAGAGGTAATTCATCTGCTGCTTCTGTTTTAAATTCTTCTACTATTCCAGCATCTATTCCTCCTCAAACCTCTCATAGAATCTCAATCCCCATCCATACCATAGATGAAACTGTATCAGAAGAGGACCCTTCTGAGGCATTAAAACTCAGAAGACCCAGAACCAAACATCCCAAACAACCACCAATCTCAACAACATCAACAATTGACCAAGTGATGTCTGACATTGATCAACACACCTCTGATCAACCAATCTCTGAACCACAAACTGTTCCTCCTCCACAACCAGAACAACAACAACCACTCTCATCAATTCCAGAAGAACCCCTTATCCCTGAACAATCAGAAATTCCAACAACTTCTCCTCAACCAGCAATTTCGTCTCCCTCTCCCCAACCAGAAATTAATCCACCATCACCTCAAACAGAGTTTCATCACTCTGAAACTCCTTCTCCTCAACCATCTGAACCTCATTCACCTCAACCATCACCTTTGGAAATCCAGCTGCCAGGTGGAACAACTATCACCTTAGCACAATTGCCATCCTCATCAGAATCTACACCACCAAACACTCCCAAAACACCACCCAGTCCAATCATAATCTCTCATTCTGATACTCCATCTCCAAAACAAACAGCTGCTTAGAAAACCTCCGAAAACCCCAGCAGGACTTTCATAGACTTAACCAGTCTTGACCGTCTTGTTGATCTGAAACACAAAATTGCCATCCCAAAACCAAAACAACCAGATGTTGGATCTGGTATTATGAATTTTGAAACAGGTGTGCTGCAATGGATTGCTTCTTTGAAGCAAGTCTGTCCTGGAATGATTGACCCAGCTGCTTCTGATCAGCTCTGGTCACAATTCAGACTTTGGGTACGTGCTGAAGCCCTCAAGTTGCAGGATATCAACTATGAGCAGGCACAACAAAATTTCAGCAAGCTTCTGAATGAAGTTGGAAGTCAGCTTCTGAAAGAAGACGTGCTCCCTCTAGATAGTGAACCTTAGTCTGAGAAACAGCAAGCTGCAAAGGTGCAATCAGAAGAAGACAAGACCATTCAAGCTGAAGAAAGTCAAGCGGAAGATGTTGCTGAAAGCTCTCAGAAGCTTCCTGCTTCTGATGCTTCTCAAGCTGCCTTGGACAGGCAGACTCTGGAAGAACTAAGGCTGAATGACATGCGTCTGCAGCAGCGGATGGATGAAAGCGATCAGAAGATGAAAGAGAGAACGGATGTGCAGGATAGCAAGATTGACACTGTTGTCAGCATGGTGCACAAGCAGAATGAGACTGCTGAAAAGATCCAAGCCATGCTGGAGAACCTGTTCACACGCTTGCCTCCTCAACCTTAGTCTCTTTTTTCATTCATGTCCTTTTTCATGTTTTCCTTGACTTTCTGATGTACTGTTTGAATATGTTTTGTACTATTTTCTTGTTTTGATTCTGAACTATCTTAATATGATTAGTTTTTCTGATCTTAATTGTTTTAGCACATCACCTACACTTTTTGATTGCTGACAAAAAGGGGGAGAACAAGAATGATATTTTAATCAATAACGGCTAACTAGACAGAAATTCTCAAACATTCTAACTCTATTACTTGAAAATGTTTTTTCTGTTTTGCTTAAAGTCTACAGGTACAAGGAAGCTCCTGGACACTCTGAAGACTAGAAGCTCTGAAGCTCTGATCACTATGAAGTTCTGATCCGCTCTGATATTCTGATCCAAAGCAAAGCTCTAACAAGAAAAGCTCTGAAGCTCTGCTCTGACATAAAGCTTCTGATAAGTTAAAGACTCTGATACTCTGATGTTCAAAGAAAGGCAAAAAGATCTGATCCTGAAGAACACGTGTAATCAAAGGGAAGTAATAAACTCAGGGGGAGTATCTCTCAACTCTGATATCTCTTTACTCCTTATCCTTTTACTTCTTACTCTGATACATATCTCAGATACCTTTTCACGTTATTTTCATTTAAAAATATCTAGTTTTTGTCATCATCAAAAAGGGGGAGATTGTTAGAACAAAGTTTGAATCTACTACCCTATATTTAAGTTTTGATGATAACAAAGTGAAAAGATATAGTATTTATAAGTTTCATGTATGAACTATCTGCTGCCTAAAATTATTATGTTCTGACTTGCAGATACTCTGATTGATATAAGCAAGATCACATCTATTCAGCATCAGAACTTGATTTCAGACACCAGCATCAGAAGTTGCCATATCAGAATGTCAGAATCAGATGATCAACTCACGTACATGCTGAAGCCTGATGAACAAGACTGCGCTCAACACTCTGATAAAGAAACACAACAGTTCATCAGCAGCGAAGCAGAGTCAGAATGAGCCAAGCCAGAACTTGCATTAAGTAAGCAACGGTACTGTGCATTGAAAGCAAATTAATTTCAATGGCCTCATTCCAGACAAGATCTGCTCAATAAGGAAAGTTTGTTATTAGCATTGAATCAAGAATATTGCATCCAACGTTCATCATCTCAGTGCTATATAAACAAGACTTTGAAGATTGAAATGGCTAATGCTCTCAAAATCTCTACACGCACAAAAGCTAATCATAATCTTCTTTCTCTCAGTTTTGCTAAACCACACATTCTGATATTCTATCATTGTTTAGCAATCTAGTTTCTAAGCTTCAATTTGTGTATACATCACAGTTGTGATACAGTTTTGTAGAAAACATCCACACACTTAGTTTTATCTCTTTGTAAGAAAGTGTTACCTTGACAAACCGGGTTGTGGTTTGGATCAAGAAGGCTTTAGCAGTTGTTAAAGCAGTCTGTAATATTCAGTTGAATATAGTGGATTAAGACCTCGTTGGAGAGAGGCGAAATCACCTTGACGGGTGGACTGGAGTAGTTTGAGATCAAACGAACCAGGATAAAAATATCTTGTTCATTGCATTAGATTTCAGTTTTACAATTCAACCCCCCCCCCCCCCTTCTTGTGTTTTTCACCACTTCATAAAGGGATAAGATGAAGAGGAAGGGGGATGAAGTAGAGATAGACCATAAAAAAAAATCCCACATTTGAACCGGAGGGATTAATCAAGCTATCATCAAAATCCTTCATCCATTTTAGTGGAGTACAACTCAACACCCAAGATCCAATGATGTTAATGAAGCCCATGATTAAAATTCACATGATCTAAGTTCAGCCAGAATATATACCAAAATAAAATTACAATTAAAAAATGAGATGTAATAAGAAAATGATTTTAAAAAGAGTTTTAAATTGAAAATAAAAGGGAAACTACCAAACCATATTCAAAACTTAAAATAAATGAAATCCAGAGGCATGGAAAAATCAGAAATACCTCAAAGTATATTCATAAATTTTATATATTTCTTAAAAGTCGGGAACTATTTTAAAAAAATGCAAAATCAAGTGAAATAAACCAAAAATCACAAAAAATAAAAAAAATAAAAGTAAAAATCAAATGAGGTCACCATAACTTGTCAAAATTTCATTGGATCCTTCCAAAGTTTTCTCAGGATTTTAAAAGATCTAAAAAATAGTTTTATACAGTTAAAACAAACCAAATAAAGAGAAAAAATCATAAAAAAAATATCAAATCATTAAATAAAATAATGAAAAAATAAAAATCAGAAAGAGAATATTCAAAAATATTTTTAGTAATTTTTTCATAAATGTTTAATGTGAAATGAGTTTTTTTATGATTTTTTAAAGTTTAAAACAATTAAAATTAAGAAATTCGAAAATAAAATAAAACCTAAATAATGTGGACCATTTGGTCATTGTCAAAACACGTTAGTAATCAAATCTAAGAGATCTGGCGCATTATGCATGTTTATGGTCTTTAATGAATAAAGCACTGAATCACTTTAAAAAAATCAGAAAAAATATAAAATATCAAAAAACAAGGGACGTTGGATCTGGACCATTTTAAAGACGCTGGCAATTTGGATGGACCCTATGTGTGGATATATGATGAACCCGAGTCAATGCGCATGAATGGAAGCAACGAAAGTGCATCCAATCAAATTAAAACAATTGGCTCAAGGTCATTGGTTGAAGAGCGACACGTAGGTCATCTTTAACCTCTAGCCATCTGCAAATAGGGCTAGGACGAGATTCTTCAAATGAAAATGTTAGAAGCTCATAGTGGTATCATTGGATTCGTCTCATCCAAATAATCCTAATCGTGCCCTCGCGAAAAATTTATTTAAAGCCTAGCGCACTCGATTTGGAAAAAACCAGAAGGTTTTGAAAATATTGAAATAAAAAACAGAAGCATCAAATGCATTGATTCACCAAAATTAAATTAATAGTAATCATCAATGGACATCATAGACCATCCAAGTAATTTGATTTAGAAGATTTGGTGCCTTAAGCTACCTGAATTAAGTAGCAGAAGCTTGTCGTGAAAGTGAACTTGGTCTGGGAAGAATATGGTACGATTTGGCTTGCTTTTTGTTCAATGTTCTTATGCCTTTCCAATCGGACAAATAGGGATTGATCCGCGATTAACGATTAGGGCTAGACCGCCATTATTAAGGTTTTTGAACAATTAGAATATAGTATATATCACCTAGGACTAGGGATACCCTATAGGTCAGTGGTAAAATCTTGATAACATAGAGGCTTGACTCCATCAGATATCTCTAAGGATTTAGGATTTAGGATGGATGGTTAAAGGTTTTCTCACTAAGGTCTTAGGGGAAAACAAACTAAGATTTTGTAGTTGAAGTTAATGAACTTATTGAAGAGATCAAGAGTAAAGATTATTACATGGTCAAATCACACACCTACCCCTAGCATGCTCCTCATATCAGTGAAAAGCCATTTTATATTTTTGCTACTTGTTAAGTGACAATTTCAAAACAAAAGCACATATCATGTTTTTTTAATTAAACTACGAATTTAACTCGATAACTACACACATTCCTTGAGATCGACATTCGGGAAATTTCCCTATTATTACAAGAGGCAAAAATAGTACACTTTCTATTTTTCTATCAAGTTTTTGGCGTCGTTGTCGGGGACTACCGAGTTATTGAGTGTAATTTGAGTTCATTTAGAATTTTATTGCTCTGCAACTAAAATTTTCTTTTCTGTAATTTTTATGATTTTTTTGTTATTACCTATTTTTCCTAACCTTTGCATGCGAGGAAAACCCTCAGCTTAATTTCCTTTTGATATACAGACTTAGGTTTAGAATCAGAACCCGAAACTATTGGTGAAAACCCACCACCACTAGAGAGACTTCTTAGGGATTACAAAGGAGCCAATGATCCAGCAGGTCGGTTGACTATTGTGAATTAACCAGTCAATGTTGCAAATTTTCAACTGTATCCTTCAACCATCCTCCAGCTTGAGAACATAAATTACAGCGGAAAGATCAATGAAGATGCCAATAAGCATTTGCAGAGATTCCTCACCATGAGTACTACTTTGAAGATTTAGGGACACTCTGAAGAAGCCAATAAACTAAGGATGTTCCCGTTCACGCTTTCTGAAGATGCTGAAGAGTGGTTTTACTCATTACCTGCTGGGAGTATTACTACTTGGGAACAAATGGAGAAAACTTTTCTTGCTGAGTACTTTCCTGCTTTTGTTTATATTCGCCAAAGATATGATATTGTGAATTTTAAGCAGGAGGAAGGAGAGTCACTAGGTGATGCTTACAAGAGGTTCAATAGGTTATTGGTAGCTTTCCCTACTCACAAAATGGATCAAATTAAACAAATCCAGATGTTTGCGAATGGCCTCCAAATGAAGATAGAGCAGCTTATTGATACAACAGTCAGTGGCTTATCCAATTTTACAACAGCCACTGGTGTGAAGAAGATTATTGAAGCCATTGCTGCAAATGAGCATCTGGAGCTATATGACAGAGTTGTAAGCAAATTAGAGGGAGTGATTGATTTGTAGTTGGAAATTAATAAGCAGCCGAAATTTGAAGAAGCAATTATTGTAGAAGTAGAGAAAAAGCTTAAGGCAATGAACATGGATATTCAACAGGTACCTCAGGTTCAACAGGTACAGAAGGTAGCTTGTGAAATTTGTAGGGGACCGCACCTTACTGTGAAATGTCTTGAAACTCCACAACAAATTGAGGGGATAAAATTCTTGAGGAAAAATAACCCATATTCTAAAACCTATAATCATGGGTGGAAGAATCATCCTAACTTCTCCTAGAAAGATCAGCAACAACAAGCTCCTCAAAAGGAAGAGTGGGAGATGGATATTGAAAAGATGGATGCACATACCTCTCAATTTCAAAAAGAGACGAGGAGTAATCACAAGAATACCACAGTTGCAATAAAAAAATTGGAAGTTCAAATGGAACAGATTGCACAACAAGTAGTGTTGTGAGCACAAGAAAATCAGAGAAGTCATGAGAATGTGAACGCTATCAAAACAAGGAGCGAGAAAGTTGCAAGAGAAAAAGAAGATGAGGTGAAGTTTCATGACAGTATCATAGAAGTAGAGGTGGAAGTGAGAGAGAAAAAGAAAAAAAAGGAAGAAGTAGTATCACCTGTGAAGCCAGTTGAAGAGAAAACTAAACCATAAACCAAGTTGTTGTATCCATCTTGAGTGGCAAAGAAGGACACAAAAGAGAAAGAGTTTGACAAATTTATCCAGTTGTTCAAAAAGCTAGAGATCAACTTACCATTATTTGAAGCACTCGAGAAAATGCCTTTGTATCAAAAATTCATGAAGGAGGTTTTAGCAAAGAAGATGTCAACAGAAGAGGGATCGATACCCTGTGATGAGAAATTGTGTGTAATTGCACCCGAGAGGAAAATACCTGTCAAGCAGAAGGATCCTAGGTCAGTTGCAATACCATGCACCATAAAAGACAGAACTTTCAAGAGGGTTCTAGTGTGAGTTTGATGCCATTGTCTATTTTCAAGAAGCTCAGTATTGAGAAGATAAGCGAGAGTGGAAAGAATTAAAATTTGCAGACACACCATCAAGAAGTCATACGGGATAACAAAAGATGTATTAGTGGAAATTGACAACTTTGTCTTTCTCGTTGATTTCCAGATCATGGATATCCCTGAAGAGAAGAACTTCTATCATTCTTGGTCGACCATTTCTGCTGACGAGTCAGTGCAATTTTGATATAGAGACAGGTAATCTTACATTAAAATCTTTTGATGAAGAAATGACCTAAAAAGTATTGGATATTAAGAAGCAGGGTGCAGGTGGAAAGAAACAATCTTTAGTTGGTATGATCGAAGTAGGAGGAGAAAATAAAATGTCAAAATCACTCCCAAAAGAAGTCTCGAGCATAATCTCTCAGGTGGCATCAATAAAAATTCTTAAGCTCAGTCAAGAAGGAAAGAAGAGAGAGAAGAAGGAACACCGACCTGAGAAGATGGAAGTTGGAAGTGGCTGGAAGCATAAAGGGATTGATACTTTTGATCTGAATAAGTTCTAGGTTATGGAAAAGACAAGCAACAAGGTGTGGAAGAGGAATTACCCCCATAAGGGGATGAACTGTCGAGCCATGCGATGTTAAACAAAGCGCTTCATGGGAGGCAACCCACGCTTTTAATAACTTAGTTTTTCCTTTTGTGTTTGTTTCGTTTTGTCTGCAGGTAATAAAAATGGAGTCTTACTGGTGAAAGCTAGGAGGCAGCAGCATGTGTTGCATTCCCCTCTGTGAGTCACCTTCCTCGAGCTTGTTCTGAAACATTGGGGTCAATGTTTAGTTCAATTTTTTTTTGGGGGGGGGGGGGGGGGGGGGTTATTTCTTTTCTTCTTTTTCAAAATATTTGTTAGTTCTATATGAATTGTTGTGTAAATCCACGAGTTGAAGCAATCCAAATTTTGGCCGAAATTTTGTTGTTTTGTTCAAAAAGTTGTTTCTCATGGAGTTCGGGAATAGTATATAAATACAAGGGGATGGTTGGTTAAGGCTAGGAAGTATGGAATAACATGACAAGGATACGAGTCTAAAGTGTATATTTGTACCATAGTGCTTGAATCATGAGAAGAACTCCTTGAGTAGTTTATCAATATAGTCTGGCATAATCTAGATTCACATGCTGGTATGATTGGTTGAGAAATAAATAAAGCTAGTACCAAATGATGAAAAGGCGGTAAAAGGAAACTGACTCGCTAAGTTGGGTAGCCCTCACCCGGTTATTCATCCCAAAGGGGGTTGATCCCCAAACGTCGTCCAAAAGTATAATATATAAATGCAAATTTTGAAATTTTCATCGGTAATTAAAAGTAGCCCTTGCGTCTTATTTGGTGCCTAAACAAAAATTCCTAATTAGTCTTGTGCATGTGATGATCATCATAATTCTCATTGCCTTAATTTGACTGTTTAAATGAAAAAGGAGTAAAATCGGAAAGAGACTTAAGTACAAAGCATAGTTAGAGAGGTATCCTAAGAGGAAGCTCGAGATTTAAAGGTTCTTAAACAAAATCTTCGTGTCATGTGAACATCGGAAGAACTGCTTTTTGATCAATTGGAACGGATGTCTCACGTATGAGTACCAGTCTACTGTGATTTTTTAAGAGTTCTTGTAATGGTCGCTTGAGGTCAAGAAACAATTTAAGTTTAGGGGAGCTTGATCAGTGGTATTTACACAATTATTTATCGTTAATTGAAATTATATTTTCTTTTAATTATCGAGAGTTTTATTTCATTTTACCGCATTTTATGCTTTGGTTACGTGTTTTATTGTTTTCAGGTTCTAAAGAATAAATCAGGACAAATCAGTGCAAAACTCGGAGTTTCGGAAGAAATGAAAAAATTCACCTACAGGAGGCCTGACACGGCCACTCGTGTCACCTGACATGGGCCGTGTCAGGATGAGAGTGTTGGCCAAGTCAAAATCATGGGGCTGACACGCGTGCCTGTGTCACCTAATACGGCCCATGTCAGAGTGTCTGAACCAAAACTCAACCATTAAATTTTCAGAAGTCCAACATGGGTGCCTGTGTTGCGTGACACGACCTGTGTTAGGTTGTACTGTACCCCAAAATTTTCCCTCTCATTTCTCAAAAGATTATTCTGGATCCTCAGGTTTGTTTCTGTCGAGTTTCAAGTCTCAGATTATATTTTTTTAAGAAAGTCATTCACAAGGGCAAAATGGTCAAAAGCACACTAAAAAGTCAAACTTTGACTTTTTGATCAAAATCAAGTTTCAACAATCATATTCCATCAGGACATGAAATTGCTTCATAAAAAATTAGAAGTCAGAAATTACTTTGAAAAATTAAATTTCTAAACATTTAGAAAAAATTTTAAGTGTTAAGAGAATATGATACTTCAGATTCTGGGCCAGCCTCCACGCGAGTGCAGTCAGAATTTGCAAACATGGTTCAGAACATGATTCTTCAATCAGAACATGACTCTTTAGCATATGGAGACTATGTTCTATGCTTCAATCAGAGCCTCGCCCTTCGAATCTCACTCTAGTCTTCTGCTATCAGAACATCACCAAATCCCAAAACCTCATTTGAGCAGTCTGCTGCACTGCTATAGCACAGTTCTACCACCAGCTGCCACAACACTCCAAAGTGCTGTTGATCCAGTCCACATCTGCATTTTTCTTAAACCCCATAATTACACCAAATTAGAATACAAATTCTGTGTTTAAAAAAGCAATGGAATAGTATGCCAAAAAGGTTTAAAATGCCATTTGTTTTTGCCCCAAAACCACAGCAAACCCATCTAAAAACAAGTTTCTTCATCACACATTCAAGTAGCTGGCTTTCGGAAAGAGAGAATTATCAAAGAGAAAAAAGAAAACAGTCAAACATCTGAACCCAGAATTCCCAAATAAAACCTAAACCTTTGTTCTCCCCTTTGAATCAAAGAACATAAACATTTTGTTCCATTCCTTGCTAACCCCGGAACATCTGAAGGCAGCAACTCAAGTTCCAAACACATGCTCCAGATTCAAGGTAAGTCTTTCTGACTTTGAATTTTTCATTTAGAACATCATTAAATATGTAAATATCATATTGTTGATGATGTCCATATCATTGTATAAGTAGAAAAACTGTGGACCCGAACTTCTTGAATAAAGCTAGGCTCAGAATTAGGATTAGAACTTCTATAAACTGTCATGCTTTTATCTTTCTGATTTGCTATTATTAAGAACTGGATAAGTTACATATGTTCTGACTAATGTAAGGAAGGATGTGAAGTGTAACACAAAATTTTTGGGTTTTCCTTTCCAACTATTTTAGCATAGCATAGAACTTCTGAGTTCTCCTCACTGTTTTAACACACCAGAGCTTCTAGGTTTTCAGACTGTTATGACACAACACCAAAATTTCTAGGCAGTCTTACGGTTTTAACAAACACAGAACTTCTGAGTTCTCTTCACTGTTTTAACACACATAACTTCTAGGCTTTCTTACTATTTTATCACACACAGAACTTATAAGATTTTCTCACTGTTCTAACACTCAGAACTTCAGCGCGTAGCGACCCAGAACTTCTGTTTTTACCTCTAACATCTATTTCAGGATCTCAGCATGCATCAACCCAAAACTTCTTATTACCTCTAACGTTTCTTTCTGAACCACAGCGCGCCTAGCATCAGAACTTCTGGTCCTTTTTATTTTACTTTCGGCAACATGCTGATCCTATTTCTCATTATTTTTCCTTTTTTCTCTCTTATTTTTATTATTCTCAATATTAATGCTATTTTCATTAATATAAAAAAGTCATAAAAAAATATTTTCTTTTTATTAACTAATTTTGCTTTTTTTTAATTTATTAAGACAAAAAACCAATTTCAAAATAAATCCTTTCCTTTTCTTGTAGTGTACAATTCAACATGGTTGTAATAGATAATTAGGATTTAAATTCTTGCAACCCCCCATTTGTAAATTTGTATCCTCATCCCTAAATGATGTAATAGCGTAGGACTTTACATTTCCGCAATTTATAGCTTTCAATTATAAATGCTAGTAATTAGGGTTTGTATGACAAGACATAAAATCAACAAATAGATAACCCTAATCAAGACTAAATGCATGTAAATCAAACACACCGTTCACACTTGTACACTAGCACCTCTAGGGTAATCTCGCTTTGTTGCCTTTCGGAAATAGTCATGTCCCTCGAATGTGGGCGTTTTAGCAAAGACCTTCGATAAAAGATCGTAGTCCCTCGATGACCCTCAATGTTGCCTTCGGTAAACGATCTAGTCCCTAAACGACATTGCTAAAACGTCACATAAGTTGCCTTCAATGACTATACAAAACGCCCCGCATTCGTCCCTTTACATCCAACGATGGGGTTTCTTACCAAAACAATGGTGAGATAACCACATCTAAAGGAGTAGGAAAAGAACATTTAAGACCTTTTGATAGGGAGGTTGCTCCTAGTTGCTCGCTTGCTCACAATGAAAACATTTTATACATCCACACTTTCACTTTGAAACATTTTTCAAAAGACAAAACACTTTGTACGCGTTCTTATAGAGACGAGAAACATTACAAAGACATTCCTTTTCAAAATACTTTCAAAACCCACACCACCAAATACATTTTCAAGCAAAAGCAAGTGATCTTGCAAGCAACTAAGAGCCCGTATATAACTACGGATGAAAAGGGTGCTAACACCTTCCCTTTTCATAACCTACCCCCCGAACTCAAGAAAATAATCGAAAGGTCTTTCCTGTTATTTTCAATCTTTCCTTTTGGATAATAGAAAAGTCGGTGGCGACTATTGCTAACCGCAACAATTACGATAAAATGCAAAACACCCAAATCAGTTCTCCCACCGCGTTACAGAACTGGCGACTCTGCTGGGGACTTACTTAAAAGTGGGGTTACCTTAGGGCTAGACCTCCTTTACTTTCTCTCCTTTGTTTGATTTGTTTGCTTTGCATTATGGTTTCTTGTTTGGGCTTATTTTGATCCTCTAACCGGATCTAGGGGCACCTTTTAGGTGAGTAGAAATAGGTTGTGGAAATTGTATGGCGTAGACCAACACGGTCGAAGCAATGACTATGTTAGTGTGATTCATTTGTTGGTACCCGCATCCCTTGTGTTGAATCGAGGAGAATAGGGAGCCGCTGAGCGGTGTCATGAAGCACTAACTGACCTTAGAACCTTAATTGAACAACTTAGCCATTAGGAAGTAGTGAGATAGCCGGTTTTGGTGGAAAGCTGAAAATTGGTTGATACTCGATACTACACTCATTGAGATTAGACTTTTGGGATATCTCGGCCGCAAGAAAATATTGATTGAGCTGAGACAATGCCTAAAAGAAAGGTCAGTGATATTGATATCCCTTAGAACCCAGTTACTATTACTAGGAGATGTTGAGCCAACTAAACTTCAAGAGGGTACTTACCTACAAACTTCATGAAAGCCTAAACCTAAGGACTTTTCTGTTTTGTGTGTACATAACAACTTGCTTGCATACTTGTACATAACATCATAAACATCATAACATCATAAGCATCCTCACTAACCATTTCAAGGATTTAGGAATTTATCTTTGCTTTATTTTGTAGGCCATGAATCCCGTCAGAAGGAATACCATCCGAATCAGCTTCGTGAAAGCACACAATTGTACCCCAAAATTTTCCCTCTCATTTTATCAAGATTCTCCTCATAAGACTCTTTGGACTCAAGACAGGATTAGGGTTTACTCTGCTCAAGACCTCACATTGCACTATTGATCTGAAATTAGGGTTTGAGTTTGCATAGGGATTTTTGGACTTCCAATGCCTCATGTGACTTTCATACTTCATGTTGGACCTCTAAGATTTCTCATACCAAGTTTCAAGCCTTGAATCATTTTTTTGCCCAATCAAGTGGACAGTTGACCTAAAAATCAGCGGTATTGGGGAAAAAGTCAACTGTGGTCAATTTACAGTCAAACCTCATACTTTTTTATCCACATCAACATTATAGACTCATATGAACCATTTGATCAAGTTTGGACCACAACTCCTCAAGAAATTTGATCAAATCTTCAAAAGGGCAAAATGGTCATTTTTAGAGTTTTGACTGAGAAAAGGGCAATTTCTGATTTTTAACCTAGCCAATGGAAAATTGGGTTCAAGCATGGTTTCAAGGACTCAATGGCATCATCTTGACCTAATCACAAGGTTCAAAAGATCTCAAATGCATTGGATTGACAGATGAATTTTCCAGTCAACTGATTAAAAATCAACTGTACACTGAAAAGTCAAACTTTGACTTTTTGGTCAAAATCAAGTGCCAAGGGTCATTTTTCATCAAGATGTGTCAAAATATGAAACTTGTTCACCAAGAAACCTAAATTTGGAAATTAGGGTTTAGGTTTGAAAAATTTTATAACTTAGAAATTTTCTAAGTTATGAAAATTCATTATTTGTTCCCAACTTTTCCCAACTTTTTCACCATGATGAAATTGGATTAAAACAAAACTTCCAACATGAAAGTTGTAGTCCTCCATGAAATCTACAACTTTTATTCACAAAGTTTTCCCAAAAGATGCTTGGATCTCAAGTTATTATTTTGTGAATAAGGGTCCAAAAACTTCTTAACCTAGTGAAATTTTGCCCTAGTTTAGGCAGATTTTTGACCTAACTTCATGGCAACTTTTCACATAGTTCCAAGAGGAATATCAAAATTAATTTCAAATATGGATTGGAGAGCATGTTACAAGTTTCCAAAATGACCAAGAACTCTCCAAGATCATTTATGGTTAGGGATAATCGAAGGAATGAAAATGGAAAATTATCACTTTTGTCCAAGGCATTTTGCATCATGTTACAACTTGCAAATCAGTTTGAATCATGTTTGTACTTGCATTACAGGTCCTAATCCTTTTTACACTCCAAAATTGAATGCAAATACATTGGACAATGGCTTTGTTCTGAGCTATGGATCATTGCACAAGGAATTATTCCAAAAATGGCATAAAGGTTACAATGCTACTTTGATAAAGTTTACTTTTAGCAACTTTGTTTATCTTGAGCCATGGACCTAACCTCTTGCTGCAAACAAAGTCCACAAATATCAGGAAAAGTTCACCAACTATGTGCAGTCCCTAAGCTAGCCTGTATAGGCCTTTGGCTTTGTCATTTCACATTTCCTTCAAAAGCAAGTAAACTTGCAAAAGTCCACACAACTCTTCCATCTGATAAAAACAAGTCTTGGAATCATTTCAAACAAGTTCAGAATATTGTAACAAGCCTAAGACACTATTTGCTAAGGTCTAAAACACTCCAAAACACCAAAAACACCATTTCTGCCCAAAACAGGGCAACTTCTGCAAACACCAAGCCATTTCCATTTTGCCTCGTGCGTTTTGCTTGGAACCACTTCAAACACATTCCCTACAACACACCTGAACTATCCAGGCCCCTGTCCAGCAACTGTGAGCCCTGTTTCGAGCTTCACCATTTCCACTTTTTGAATTTTCAGGTTGACTTCTACAAGGAGATTCAGGCCACTTCAAAGCAAGCTGAGCATTAGGAAAGGCTAAGGGAACTTTAAGCAAGCTCGTACGACCTTCAGGCCTCACTCAAAGTTGCTACATTGCCATATCTAAACTCAACAGAACAAGGTATTTTTCAAGTTTCTAACTCCTTATTTAGGCATCTTTAAGCTTAGGTTTGTGAAGCAAAAATGTAGTCCTTAAGTTGCTTAAGTTGTACATATGCACAACTTCCATTTATATTAACTGAGCTAGGAGTATTTGATAGTTGAAGTTGCTGAAAAAACTAGGTCAAAAATTAGGGCCATTAAAATTCTCTCTGATCTTTGAGAGTTAGGTCATGTTCTTTATATCAATGGAATCGTGTGATCATGAGCTACATTTTTCATGTTATAAATTTTTGATTTTATGCAAAGAATAGCAAGAACAGGTTTGGATTACAGAAGCGCGCGCGTGGTGTCTCAAGGACAGGGATGAAGTGTGTTCTGGGCCAAGGCCTTGGGCCTGCTTCTATTTGCAACCCCCCTTTTACTTTTTGCACCCCCCTGACCTTTTATTTTATATTTTTTTGTATTTTCTTGCATATTTATGTTTTCTGACTTTATTTATTTTTGTTAAACATTGAAAAATCCCAAAAAATATTTTCTTAATTTTTTCATTTTATTTTTTATTTTTTATTTTATTTATGACAAAAAAATAGTTTATTAGGTTAAATATAATTTATTTTCTTGAATAAACTTGTAAATAATATAAAAATATCACATATTTTTATTTTTATTATTTATACACTTAAAATAATATTTTCATATAATATTTAATTTTTTAACATTTTTGTACATATTATTATTATTTTTTCTTGAACAAAAAAAATGAATAAAAAGAATAATATTATAATATATTTTCTATTAAACAAAATTAGGGTTTTCACCCCCTTCAAAAATAATCAATATTTTTTTTTCTTATTTTAGATTTAAATAATTTATTTTTCTCATACATAAAATCAATACAAAAACATATTGCATATTTATATTTTATTCCATATTTAAATACTTGTTTATTTATTTATTGTTGTATAAATTCAATTGGGTTGTAATAGTAAATTAGGGTTTTATTTTGTGCAAATATCCCCTATTCAAACTTGTATCCCCTCCCCATAATATTGTGTAATAGTTTAGATTTACTTTACGCATTTTATCATGATAGTAAACTAGGGTTTTGTATGCAAAGACCAAAAATCAAACAAATAGCATGACTTAATACAAGACAAAAAATGCATGAAAAATGACAACACATTGCACACAACACCCCTAGGGTTTCATCCACTTTGTTTCCTTAAAATGGCCATGTTATGCATGCTAGGTATCTTGGCAAAATAAAACAAAACAAAAAGATCATAGTCCCTCGATGACGCTATCAAAATGTTGCCTAAAAACAAATGATTTTAGTCCCTAAAACTTGCTAAGATACTTGGCACCATTGCTATCATGGTCATACGAAGACCCACGCCCGTCCCGTTTAACATCCAAAGATAAGGTTGTTTACCAAATACAATGGTAAAACAACAATGTCAAAGGAATAAAAATGTGTAGGAAATACTTTTGAATAGGGTAGATAAGTCCTAGTTACTTGATCTCTTTCAAACAATCCTTGCTATTTTCAACAACACACAACACATTCCAAAACAATTTTCCAAACAAACTTTCAAACATTGAAACATTTTTCAAAAGACAAACACCTTTGTATACATTCAAACTAGAATCATTACAAAGGTTGCTTAAACAAAGGTGTGATCGGTGGAAATAGAACTGACTGTTTTTAAGCTGGTTCGCGAAATGTCGCGGTAAGCAAGAGTCGCCACCGTCTTTTATGTTCTCCAACATGGAAAGGACAAAAGCACAGCAAAATTCCTTATTCGAGAATGTTTCTCGGTTCGGGAGGTAGATTTATAGAAAGGGAAGGTGTTAGCACCCTTTCTATCTGTGGTTATCCACGGGCTCTTAAGTACTTCCTCTTATGTTTTCAAAAGATTTGTTTGCTTTTCAAAGGTGTGTGGCTTTTGAAAAAGTTTCGTTTGAAAAAAATTTTCTAAGTAACTCTTGTATCTGTCCTCAAGAGTGTATGAAAAATTTGTTTGAAAACTTTTAGAAAGTGTGAGTGCGAAAAGTTGTTTTGTTTTGTTTGAAAAGAGCAAGTACTTAAGAGAAGTCTACCTAGCCTAAGGAATTAGGCTGTGTAAGAGTCCTTTAGATAGTGCTATCCCACCATTGAGAGGTAGGTAGCACCATCGTTGGAGTTATTCAGGTCAATTCGATGATTAGGGACAGTGTGGTCAGCGAAGCAATAGTAGGACGTCTTAGTGGTAACCCTAATGTCCTAGATCCTTTTATCCGAGGCAACCGTTTCAAGGCAACTGGATCTTAGACAGGAGGGTGACCTCTATGACACCCTATGCTTGATGACCACGTTCGAGGAAACCAGTGAGGCGTACCCTAGAAGTGGCATGTGCTTGTGTGTTGTTTTTTCCAGTTAATTGTCTTTGTACATGTTATTTGTGAGCTACAGATTAATTTTATTATTCATACATTCTTTCATGCATTTTTTAACAGTTAGGAGTGCGGAAAATAAATTGCAGAAATGTAAATCTAGCTATTACAAGGCGCGGGTATATACATCGCCAAAAAAACAAACCCGTTTGGAAAATAAACTGCGAGAAAATAAATAAAGCGATAAAGGAGGTCCTAATTAACTATTACATTTCCGGGAGTAGTTACATAAATATAATCAAGATAAATAAATACGCGCGAATAGAAATTTAATCGGGAACGTCCTAAGGGTTTTGACCCTTTTAAGAAAAGAATTGAAATTGTCCTTTTTTTTTGTAATTGCAATTAATTAAATAAAGCCTAATTACTAATTAATTAATTTATTAAAAGAAAAAATATTTTTTTGTATTTTTATGTTTTTAATGGAAATAAAATAAAAAAAAAAGAAATTAAAAATTGAAAGTGAAAGACCTAATTCTAAATTAATTTTACTTATTAAAAAAAATGTTAAAATTGTCCTAATTACACAACTAATTAATTAATGTTAGAATTTATTTACAAAAATAAGTAAACAAATAATAATAATATTAGTTTTTTTTTTTGTTTTTTTATGAAAAATATTAATTATGTTAATTTTGATGGTAATAATGATAATTAAAAAATAATTGATAACTAAATTAGAAAATATAAAACAAAAAGAAAAAGAATGAACCAAGGGGGGTTTGGGCCAGATTGGAAGTGTTAGGCAGTAATTTCAGGCCCATTGGTTGCCAAGCCTGTTGACTTTTTGGATTCAGATGCGTATGGTTGACTGAAGAACATGGTGCTCCTTCTTCCCTGGCCTTTGGATGGCTGTTGAAGACACTTGGCACGCTGGATGAGTGAGGTTTATGGTGTTCACTTATTTGGAAGCCTGCATAGGAATTTGTTAGAAAAAATGATATTGAGTCTTGGGGGACCTGGGAATCGAACCCAGGTCCCAGTGGTCATTGCCAGCGCGTCCTTCCACTGAGCCAATTGATTTAATTGATATAACAAAAAGAAAGTAATATTATATGGAATAAACAAGTCACGTGATGGAAAACAAAAAAATAACGCGCATATTTTGAACGGACCAACCAGATGCAAGCACGTCACCGTCTTCTTCCCTGAAACTACAAGAAATAGAGTTAGATAGCGGGGGTTTTAAACCCCCACAACCTGCAACATTGAAAAATAGCGAATAGGCGTGTGTGCCATATAAATTGGGCGCGACATGTCCATTGAACTCGTCTTGATCCTCTGAATCCAACCATGGGCATCATGAAGTTCAATTTTTCCTGTTTACCAAATCCCCAAATTTCAAGCTTAGAAAACCTAAAACTCGTTAATGGTGGTTTTCGTTTCACTGCATAATAAGTCAATTAAGTAATACCAACAGCTTTATAGGGATGCAAACAATACAAAACAAGCTTTAAATCACACCAAATGTTCATGAATCGTGCATTTTGATTTTGAAAAAAAAATGGACAAACCGTGATCTGAAGTGAGTGATTCTTTGGGTGTTGGAGCTTGTTTATGATTGCAATAGCTTCCTCAGTGTCCCAGCAACGTATTGGAATCACTCTAAGGCTTCGAATTGATCTGCAATATGAAAAACAGTTTTTGGTTTTTCTTTGAATTTTTGGAGTTTGGTTTGGCCGTTTGAGAGATGTTCAGGTCGTGAATGCTATATGGCTTGCTTGCATATGTATGCATCAATGAGAATTAAGTAACATTAGGAGCCTTAAACTTGTGCCATTATGTTTTGGATTTTGTTTGACCACCATTGAAGAACATTCCTTTCTTGGTCTAACAACCATGATTTTGTGTACAAAAATAGCTTGCACGAATTTGGCAGCTAGAAAATGCTTCATGAAGGCTATTCAAACCACAAGATACCATTTAATTAAATTTTTTAGATTTATTTGAATTATTATGGATTTAAAATGAATTAAATCCATAAAAATTAAACAAAAATGAAAAAATAAATATTTGGTCTTGAGATTAATCATGGGACACGTGGGTGGCATGACAAGGCTGAATCAAGTGGAAGAAAGTGGGCCCTTTTGTCAAAAATTGAAGTTTTAAGGATAGTTGACTTTTGCCATTTCACAAAAATTTCCCAACTTCTCCAATGCATATCTTGCTCAATTTTGATCATATGAACATGTTCTTGAACATTTTGGAAAGGTCTTGAAGTCCTCTAACCAATGCCTTTGGTCCCATGTCATTTTGATATTTACCAATCACAAGTTATGGTCTTTGACTTAAAATGCCTTTTTGTTGACTTTTGAAAATGACCTATAATGTTGAAATTGATAACTTTTTGTGAGAGCATTTCTTGTATTTGGAATGTGAAGATGAGTTGTAGTAAATGTCATCCCCTTCAAAATGAGCATTGGATGGGATTTTTATGATGAACCATGAAAAAGTTATGCCTTGGTCAAGTTACAGTTGACTTTTCAACTGTCCAAAAATGGAAACTTTTGCATCTTGATGATTTTTGAGCCATTCTTGTGGAATCATGATCAAGACTTGATCAAATGATGATTGGGGCTTCAAAATAAGATGTTGACCATAAATTTTGACTTTTGACTGCCAAATGACCATTTTACCCCTACAGTTGATTGTGGAGCAATTAGGGCTTTTGACTCTGCAACTTGATGCTGTGAGACTTGCAACTTGGCATGTAGATGCTTGACAATATATATAGGAATATGGGACTTGATTGAGCCCTTGAAAACCTCAACTTCCTTGCAAGAAACAAAACCCTAATTTTGACTGGCTTAGGAGGATGTTTGACTGTGTAACCCTTGAGAGATTTTGAACCATTTGAAGATTGGTCTTGACAAATCTTGAAGAATATGGGAGGGCAAATTTTGGGGTACAAAAGTTGCCCCTGTTCAATCTTCTTAGACCTGAGGATGTAGATTGGCTTGCGTGCTTTTCGTGATCCGAAGGTGGAAGATGATTGAACACTAAAGTGCCCAGAAATTTGCACTCGCATAGTAGAATATCAGCAATGTGATGTCGGGAATGGGCTTACAGATGCCATTTGGAAAGATGGTGGAGAGGAGGATGGGCTTATAGATGCCATCTGGAGATGTGACAGAACTTTTTCGGGAATGGGCTTATAGATGCCATTTGGAAATGTGATGGATAGTTGTGGAGATGGGCTTATAGATGCCATCGGAAGGTGTCAATCGCGTAAGAGATTCCTTGGTGAGAACTTGTGTGCTTTGAGAAAGGAAGATGGTTTCCTGGCCTGTTACAGATGTTGATCTTCAATTTCTTCATGCAGATATGCCCTGGCTAGATACAGGTATCGAATCTACAATCAGTTGCTCACAGATGTGCCCTGGCTAGATACAGGAATCGAATCTGGAACTTCAAAAGGTTGCTTACAAACGTACCCTGGCTGGATACAGGTATCGAATCTACGAACAATCACTCACAGATGTGCCCTGGCTGGATACAGGAATTGAATCTGGAACTTAAAAAGGTTGCTTACAGACGTTCCCTGGCTGGATACAGGTATCGAATCTAAAAACAATCATTCACAGACGTGCCCTGGCTAGATACAGGAATCGAATCTGGAACTTCAAAAGGTTGCTTACAGACGTGCCCTGGCTGGATACATGTATCGAATCTACAAACAATCTTTCACAGACGTGCCCTGGCTAGATACAGGAATCGAATCTGGAACTTCAAAAGGTTGCTTATAGACGTGCCCTGGCTGGATACAGGTATCAAATCTACAAACAATCATTCAAAGACGTGCCCTGGCTAGATACAGGAATCAAATCTGGAACTTCAAAAGGTTGCTTACAGACGTGCCCTGGCTGGATACAGGTATCGAATCTACAAACAATCATTCACAGACGTGCCCTGGCTAGATACAGGAATCGAATCTGGAACTTCAAAAGGTTGCTTACAGACGTGCCCTGGCTGGATACAGGTATCGAATCTACAAACAATCATTCACAGACGTGCCCTGGCTAGATACAGGAATCGAATCTGGAACTTCAAAAGGTTGCTTACAGACGTACCCTGGCTGGATATAGGTAACGAATCTACAAACAATCATTCACAGACGTGCCCTGGCTAGATACAGGAATCGAATCTGGAACTTCAAAAGGTTGCTTACAGACGTTCCCTGGCTGGATACAGGTATCGAATCTAAAAACAATCATTCACAGACGTGCCCTGGCTAGATACAGGAATCGAATCTGGAACTTCAAAAAGTTGCTTACAGACGTGCCCTGGCTGGATACAGGTATCAAATCTACAAACAATCATTCACAAACGTGCCCTGGCTAGATACAGGAATCGAATCTGGAACTTCAAAAGGTTGCTTATAGACGTGCCCTGGCTGGATACAGGTATCGAATCTACAAACAATCATTCAAAGACGTGCCCTGGCTAGATACAGGAATCGAATCTGGAACTTCAAAAGGTTGCTTACAGACGTGCCCTGGCTGGATACAGGTATCGAATCTACAAACAATCATTCACAGACGTGCCCTGTCTAGATACAGGAATCGAATCTGGAACTTCAAAAGGTTGCTTACAGACGTGCCCTGGCTGGATACAGGTATCGAATCTACAAACAATCATTCACAGACGTGCCCTGGCTAGATACAGGAATCGAATCTGGAACTTCAAAAGGTTGCTTACAGACGTACCCTGGCTGGATATAGGTATCGAATCTACAAACAATCATTCACAGACGTGCCCTGGCTAGATACAGGAATCGAATCTGGAACTTCAAAAGGTTGCTTACAGACGTTCCCTGGCTGGATACAAGTATCGAATCTACAAACAATCATTCAAAGACGTGCCCTGGCTAGATACAGGAATCGAATCTGGAACTTCAAAAGGTTGCTTACAGACGTTCCCTGGCTGGATACAGGTATCGAATCTACAAACAATCATTCACAGACGTGCCATGGCTAGATACATGAATCGAATCTGGAACTTCAAAAGGTTGCTTACAGACGTGCCCTGGCTGGATACAGGTATCGAATCTACAAACAATCATTCATAGACGTGCCCTGGCTAGATACAGGAATCGAATCTGGAACTTCAAAAGGTTGCTTACAGACGTGCCCTGGCTGGATACAGGTATTGAATCTACAAACAATCATTCACATACGTGCCCTGGCTAGATACAGGAATCGAATCTGGAACTTCAAAAGGTTGCTTACAGACGTGCCCTGGCTGGATATATGTATCGAATCTACAAACAATCATTCACAGACGTGCCCTGGCTAGATACAGGAATCAAATCTGGAACTTCAAAAGGTTGCTTACAGACGTGCCCTGGCTGGATACAGGTATTGAATCTACAAACAATCATTCACAGACGTGCCTTGGCTAGATACAGGAATCGAATCTGGAACTTCAAAAGGTTGCTTACAGACGTGCCCTGGCTGGATACAGGTATCGAATCTACAAACAATCATTCACAGACGTGCCCTGGCTAGATACCAGAATCGAATCTGGAACTTCAAAAGGTTGCTTACAGACGTGCCCTGGCTGGATACAGGTATCGAATCTACAAACAATCATTCACAGACGTGCCCTGGCTAGATACAGGAATCGAATCTGGAACTTCAAAAGGTTGCTTACAGACGTGCCCTGGATGGATACAGGTATCGAATCTACAAACAATCATTCACAGACGTGCCCTGGCTAGATACAAGAATCGAATCTGGAACTTCAAAAGGTTGCTTACAGACGTGCCCTGGCTGGATACAGGTATCAAATCTACAAACAATCATTCTCAGACGTGCCCTGGCTAGATACAAGAATCGAATCTGGAACTTCAAAAGGTTGCTTACAGACGTACCCTGGCTGGATACAGGTATCGAATCTACAAACAATCATTCACAGACGTGCCCTGGCTAGATACAGGAATCGAATATGGAATTGGGACAGTTGATAGTAATCCTCTTTGGATTGACCTTTTTCTTGAACAGGCAAAACATCAGTTATATGCAATGTCATGATGTATGAAATGCATGATGTCATGATGTTCTCAAAATTTGTGATATGATGTGTATGCATGCTATAATGTATGAAGATGTGATGTTGATGAATGTATTTTCGTTTAGGAAAATAAATCCTTCACGAATGCCGGGAGTTTGTTGAATCCTGGGCTGATATTGAAGAGTGTAGTTCTTCGTTTCCGCTGGGGGTGATGATTGCAAGAATAAACCGGTAGGAGAAGATCACTCCGTTGGGGAATAAACTTGATGAAGAGATTACTCTGCGGGGAATTACTCTTTGGGAAGAGATACTTCGCTGAGGTTTTGATGAGAACTCCGCTGGGGATACCGTTGCTAAGTTATGTTGGGGAAATTAATGAACTCCGCTGGGGGATAAGAAGAACTTTGCCGAGGACGATCTTTCCGTGGTAATTAGATGAGGATAACCCAGTTATAAGCTCTGGTGGGGAATAACCTTTGAATATGGTCGGGGAGAGACGTATGTACTCTGCAGGTGATAAGCTTCCAGAATCTATTGGGGAGATTGGTTCAAATCTCCCGGGGAAACTTTTGGATTGTACTGGGGGAATGGCTCCACTGGGGTGTCTGTATTCCGCCAGGGAGCAATCTTATATTAAGACTGCCGGGGATGCTTGCCTAGGAACATCTGTATACTCCGCTGGGGAATATTGAGATCTCCTGGGGGTACCCAACTTCCTTAAGGCTGACAGTAGACTAACTCTGCTTGGGGAGAGCCTTGCTGACTTGTTAGGCATATTGTGCCTTTTGTAGGGCTGATGATAGACCCACTCTGCTCGGGGGGAATATTCTTGAGCCTTGTCTTACTCTGCAGGGAGTGGAGGTAACTTGATCATGTTCTTCAGCTGAACTTACCTTGGTACCTCGGTGGACAGAGTAACCAGATCGCTTAGGCAATTCTTATTGCCCCAGTTTCTGCGGGAGAAGGTACCTGTGGAGGTGCTTGACGATTGCCGATTGATAAATCTTCTTCTGGTAGGCAAGTGACGAGATGCCGGACATAGTCGTATGCTTTGATCCCTAGTTTTTTGCCTGGACCGCCCTTTCGGGTTTTCAGTCCACCGGGATACCCATTTTTGCCCAAGCCGCCTTTTCAGGTTTTCGACTTGCCGGGTGTACAATTTTTTTATTTTCATCCCTTATTTTTGCCCGAACCCTTTTGGTTCGCCGAGAGGCCCTTATTTTTTCCTAGGTGTGTCAACCTAGCGGGTCTTTGATTATGCGCAGTATTTTTTGACTATGTCTACGCTCTTAGGATGTAGGGAGGTGCCCCTGTCATTAGTGCTGTGTTGCCATACCACCAGAAGATGTTTGATCATGCAAGATTCGTTGTGGGAATCCATGTCCAATGCCCCAAGTGACTCAGGCGGAGATTTGCCCCTGGCTTTTGGCATTTTGAGAGATTCCCTGAATCTTGACTTGACTGCCCCAGATGATGGACAATGATCATGCCATGCCCCTTGGTTGGAAGTGCTTTTGTTCACTAGATATTCATCGTGCGAATTTCTCTGATGTTCGAACAAATAGCCATATGCAAACAATGTTATTAAAAAATGCAAAGCTTATGTCTGCCTTGACGTTTTTTTGAAAATGCATTTTTCAGTAAAACAAGCGAATTTTGTAAAATGTGATGTCAACTCAAGATTTTACAGCGAGCCTTAAGGAGTCAGGATACCTTTGTAACAGTATGCTTTCGAACTAACCCATGCTTCAGCTAGGACTTTTTGAGGGTAGTAATGTGGCCTGGTTCACGGTTTAAGAAACAAAGGATAAAGGCTCAAATTTATTTGTACCCACCCGCTCTTCGTGATGTTCTTCAATCCTAAACTCAGCTGATCATGCATCAGACCTTGTTTGAGTCTTTGTCCTGAGATTCTGGTGATGGTTCGGATATTGACAGTTTCTTTTGAATAGGCAGACATTTCTTTTTTTGTTGAGGGTTTGTAGGACCTCTTTCTTTTTGATTTTGTTATCCCTGTTTTTTGCCTGAACTGTTCCTTTTTGTGATTACAGTCAGCGGGATGCCCCAGTTTTTGTAAGTCTCCTTCATAGGTTTTGACTTAATGGGCTTTTCTTTTTGAGAAGTAATGACTGCCTATTTTGTAGGGAACCAACATTGTCCTTTGATTCAGAAGGACTTCTTTGATGCTATTTGTTGTGCACTGGATAAACTGAGAAAACTACCCTGCCCCAGGTTATGATTAAGGGTTTTAATTTTCGAAAAGAAAAATTCCTACTTCTTTGGCTCGGAGGGGTTGACGGGGGATTATCTTCCTTATAACTCCAGTGTTTAGGAATTGAAACAATGCCTGTACCTCATCAGCGGGGTCTGTTCAAAAGCATACTGTAAAGATCGTGGTATTGTTTTCGTCATCCTCCCTCAAGAGGCTTAGACTTATTAATCGAGAGTTTGAACATCACAAAAATGAAAGCAGTTTGAATATAGCGAATGCGAATATATTGATTCAAAACAGACATATGCGATGCATTGATAAAGTAATAAAGTTTGCTATGACAGTAATTGTTTGAACAATCAAAAGAAAATTACAACTTGAAAATTCTAATGGACAAAAAGTCTTCTCGTCTCAGGACTTGTAACTTCAAATAGTGAATCCTGCAGAGATGGAAGAAGAACTCAGCCTGACCCTCTTGGGAGAAATCCACTGCTCCTTCATTAATCAGGTCATGAACCTTGTTCTTCAGAGCCCAGCAGTCGGTAGTGTCATGTCCAGGACTATCAGAGTGGTATGCACATCTTTTGTTGGGATGATAGTTAGGAGCAGAGATGTTGGGATTCCGGGGAGGAGCCCTTAGTGTAATCAGATTCAATCTCAGCAGGTGTTGTAAAGCTTGAAACAGCGACACGTTGAGCTGGGTGAATTGCCTCCTGGGCTTGTTTGGCTTACTCTGATCAACATGTTGACCTGTGAAGTGGTAGCAATTTGGAGAGGTCTATTCTTCACCATACCAGACTCTTGTCCTCCTGGAAGCTGATCAATGACCTGGTCCCTGACTTGGACTGGTTGCTTCATGTTGTATCTATCTTGATGAAGCTGACTGATCATGGTCCTCAACTCTTCTTGCTCCCGAGCTAAGCCTTGGATGAGAGCCATTTGCCCCAGCATCTGGGTTCTCATTGTATCTACCTCAGCTTGCAGACGTTTCAGCCGTTCGTCCTTATCATCTTCAGGACTTTTCTTGGCCAAATTCCCCATGAGGAGTGTCCTCAACTCTTCCTGCCCCTTGGATAGACTTAGGAAGATCTCCCTGAACTGAGTCTCTTGAGCATGAAGACCCTGGTTATCTTGTTGGGAAGCCATTGCTGAAATAAACAGCGAAGAAGGTAAGTGACCTGTAACAAGGGTACCTATAATGCAATGATGTGTATGTATGCATGCAATGTTTTCAAGGATCTCGCGGGGTAAACAAGAAAATTGTTAGAATTTTCATTTTGTAGCATGATTGAAGGCACTGCATATTGTTGAGAGTCCTTCTTCAAGAGTCAAAGCTCACCATATCGAGTGGGTCATAGCCCCTGACTCAAGTCATTAACCTTGGCCAGAGGAAAATAAATCCCCTTTGCCTCTTGCTAGACATTTGATTCATCATGACCTGCATCACAGACCCTTGAGATCCTTGAAATGGGTTAGTCCTTATGTAGGACATATGCAATGGTATGATGGTATGATGTTATGCTATGCATGGAGTGATGTAAGTGAACCCTGTTATAAGTCCCGATTAAGGACTGTAAACAAAACCTACAAGAGCTCATGTTGTCAGATAACAAGTATGCAAGTCGTTCAAGTTTGAAGGCACACAAGTCACACAAAGAGCCCTTAGAGTTCAGGCCAGCATGGGGTCTAGGTATTACCCTCTTGAAGTTGGTGGGCTCAAACCTGTCCTATCGAAAGTAACCGGGTTCTAAGGAGCTCAATATCATTCGGTTGTTTTCTATGTTCATTGTTTTGATTTAGCCAATGAACTGGCGATCAAAATATTCCAAGAAAACAACTCTCAATGAGTGTAGTATCGAGTATCTACCAACTTCGGACTGCACCAAAGTCAGTCATCTCACTACCCCTAAAGAGGCCAGGATGGTCAAGTAAGGTTCCTAAGGTCAGTTGATGCTTCGCGACACCACGCGGCGTCCCCGTACTCTCCTTGACTTGACTCAAGGGTTACCGGTACTCACGAAAGTGCCACATCAACGTAGCAAACTACTTCAACCATATCGGTATACCCCACACAGTTCCCTCACAGTTTGTTGCTACTTTCTAAAAGGTGTCCCCCAGATCCGGGTTAGGATCTATGAAACTCCCAAGGAAAACCCACAATATTTAAAGCAAACAAAGCAAGCAATTGAAAACATAAGAGTGGTCTAATCCTAAGGTACACCTCACTTATAAGCGTCCCCAGCAGAGTCGCCAGTTCTGTGACCGGTGGAAATAGAACTGACTGTTTTTAAGCTGGTTCGCAAAATGTCGCGGTAAGCAAGAGTCGCCACCGTCTTTTATGTTCTCCAACATGGAAAGGACAAAAGCACAGCAAAATTCCTTATTCGAGAATGTTTCTCGGTTCGGGAGGTAGATTTATAGAAAGGGAAGGTGTTAGCACCCTTTCTATCTGTGGTTATCCACGGGCTCTTAGGTACTTGCTCTTATGTTTTCAAAAGATTTGTTTGCTTTTCAAAGGTGTGTGGGTTTTGAAAAAGTTTCGTTTGAAAAAAAATTTCTAAGTAACTCTTGTATCTGTCCTCAAGAGTGTATGAAAAATTTTTTTGAAAACTTTTAGAAAGTGTGAGTGCGAAAAGTTGTTTTGTTTTGTTTGAAAAGAGCAAGTACTTAAGAGAAGTCTACCTACCCTAAGGAATTAGGCTGTGTAAGAGTCCTTTAGATAGTGCTATCCCATCATTGAGAGGTAGGTAGCACCATCGTTGGAGTTATTCGGGTCAATTCGATGATTAGGGACAGTGTGGTCACCGAAGCAATAGTAGGACGTCTTAGTGGTAACCCTAATGTCCTAGATCCTTTTATCCGAGGCAACCGTTTCAATGCAACTGGATCTTAGACAGGAGGGCAACCTTTATGACACCCTATGCTTGATGACCACGTTCGAGGCAACCAGTGAGGCGTACCCTAGAAGTGGCATGTGCTTGTGTGTTGTTTTTTTCAGTTAATTGTCTTTGTACATGTTATTTGTGAGCTACAGATTAATTTTATTATTCATACATTCTTTCATGCATTTTTTAACAGTTAGGAGTGCAGAGAATAAATTGTAGAAATGTAAATCTAGCTATTACAAGGCGCGGGTATATACATCGCCAAAAAAACAAACCCGTTTGGAAAATAAACAGCGAGAAAATAAATAAAGCGATAAAGGAGGTCCTAATTAACTATTACATTTCCGGGAGCAGTTACATAAATATAATCAAGATAAATAAATACGCGCGAATAGAAATTTAATCGGGAACGTCCTAAGGGTTTTGACCCTTTTAAGAAAAGAATTGAAATTGTCCTTTTTTTTGTAATTGCAATTAATTAAATAAAGCCTAATTACTAATTAATTAATTTATTAAAAGAAAAAAATATTTTTTTGTATTTTTATGTTTTTAATGGAAATAAAATTAAAAAAAAGAAATTAAAAATTGAAAGTGAAAGACCTAATTCTAAATTAATTTTACTTATTAAAAAAATGTTAAAACTGTCCTAATTACACAACTAATTAATTAATGTTAGAATTTATTTACAAAAATAAGTTAACAAATAATAATAATATTAGTTTTTTTGATTTTTTATGAAAAATATTAATTATGTTAATTTTGATGGTAATAATGATAATTAAAAAATAATTGATAACTAAATTAGAAAATATAAAACAAAAAGAAAAAGAATGAACCAAGGGGGGTTTGGGCCAGATTGGAGGTGTTAGGCAGCAATTTCAGGCCCATTGGTTGCCAAGCCTGTTGACTTTTTGGATTCAGATGCGTATGGTTGACTGAAGAACATGGTGCTCCTTCTTCCCTGGCCTTTGGATGGCTGTTGAAGACACTTGGCACGCTGGATGAGTGAGGTTTATGGTGTTCACTTATTTGGAAGCCTGCATAGGAATTTGTTAGAAAAAATGATATTGAGTCTTGGGGGACCTGGGAATTGAACCCAGGTCCCAGTGGTCATTGCCAGCGCGTCCTTCCACTGAGCCAATTGATTTAATTGATATAACAAAAAGAAAGTAATATTATATGGAATAAACAAGTCACGTGCTGGAAAACAAAAAAATAACGCGCATATTTTGAACGGACCAACCAGATGCAAGCACGTCACCGTCTTCTTCCCTGAAACTACAAGAAATAGAGTTAGATAGCGGGGGTTTTAAAACCCCACAACCTGCAACATTGAAAAATAGAGAATAGGCGTGTGTGCCATATAAATTGGGCGCGACATGTCCATTGAACTCGTCTTGATCCTCTGAATCCAACCATGGGCGTCATGAAGTTCAATTTTTCCTGTTTACTAAATCCCCAAATTCCAAGCTTAGAAAACCTAAAACTCGTTAATGGTGGTTTTCGTTTCACTGCATAATAAGTCAATTAAGTAATACCAACAGCTTTATAGGGATGCAAACAATACAAAACAAGCTTTAAATCACACCAAATGTTCATGAATCGTGCATTTTGATTTTGAAAAAAAAATGGACAAACCGTGATCTGAAGTGAGTGATTCTTTGGGTGTTGGAGCTTGTTTATGATTGCAATAGCTTCCTCAGTGTCCCAGCAACGTATTGGAATCACTCTAAGGCTTCGAATTGATCTGCAATATGAAAAACAGTTTTTGGTTTTTCTTTGAATTTTTGGAGTTTGGTTTGGCCGTTTGAGAGATGTTCAGGTCGTGAATGCTATATGGCTTGCTTGCATATGTATGTATCAATGAGAATTAAGTCACATTAGGAGCCTTAAACTTGTGCCATTATGTTTTGGATTTTGTTTGACCACCATTGAAGAACATTCCTTTCTTGGTCCAACAACCATGATTTTGTGTACAAAAATAGCTTGCACGTATTTGGCAGCTAGAAAATGCTTCATGAAGGCTATTCAAACCACAAGATACCATTTAATTAAATTTTTTATATTTATTTGAATTATTATGGATTTAAAATGAATTAAATCCATAAAAATTAAACAAAAATGAAAAAATAAATATTTGGTCTTGAGATTAATCATGGGACACGTGGGTGGCATGAAAAGGCTGAATCAAGTGGAAGAAAGTGGGCCCTTTTGTCAAAAATTGAAGTTTTAAGGATAGTTGACTTTTGCCATTTCACAAAAATTTCCCAACTTCTCTAATGCATAGCTTGCTCAATTTTGATCATATGAACATGTTCTTGGACAGTTTGGAAAGGTCTTGAAGTCCTCTAACCAATGCCTTTGGTCCCATATCATTTTGATTTACCAATCTCAAGTTATGGTCTTTGACTTAAAATGCCTTTTTGTTGACTTTTGAAAATGACCTATAATGTTGAAATTGATAACTTTTTGTGAGAGAATTTCTTGGATTTGGAATGTGAAGATGAGTTGTAGGAAATGTCATCCCCTTCAAAATGAGCATTGGATGAGATTTTTCTGAGGAACCATGAAAAAGTTATGCCTTGGTCAAGTTATAGTTGACTTTTCCGCTATCCAAAAATGGAAACTTTTGCATCTTGATGATTTTTGAGCCATTCTTGTGGAATCATGATCAAGACTTGATAAAATGATGACTGGGGCTTCAAAATAAGATGTTGACCAAAAAATTTGACTTTTGACTGCCAAATGACCATTTTACCCCTACAGTTGATTGTGGAGCAATTAGGGCTTTTGACTATGCAACTTGATGCTGTGAGACTTGCAACTTGGCATGTAGATGCTTGACAATGTATATAGGCATATGGGACTTGATTGAGCCCTTGAAAACCTCAACTTCCTTGCAAGAAACAAAACCCTAATTTTGACTGGCTTAGGAGGATGTTTGACTGTGCAACCCTTGAGAGATTTTCAACCATTTGAAGATTGGTCTTGACAAATCTTGAAGAATATGGGAGGGAAAATTTTGGGGTACAACAAAAGGCCTCTTTTCAAAATACTTTCAAAACCACACACAAAAGCACCATTTCAAACAATTGAAAAAGCAAAGCAAAGCAAGTGATCTAAGACAAGTAACTAAGATCCCATGGAAAACCATGGATGAAAAGGGTGCTAGCACCTTCCCTTTTCATAATCTACCCCCCGAACCCAAAAACAATCTCAAAGGTCTTTCCTATGCTTTTTTACCTTTCCTTTTGGATAAAATAAAAGTCGGTGGCGACTCTTGCTAAACCGAAACATTTGCAAACACAAATGTAAAACCTCAAATCAGTTCTCCCACCGCATCATAGAACTGGTGACTCTGCTTGGGAAAATTCTAAAAGTGGGGTTACCTTAGGGTTTTAGATCACCTTTACATGCTTATCTTGTTTGACTTGTATGCTTTACATTTTGGTTCTATTGTTTGGGTTTGAATCCTCTACCCGGATTTGGGAAACATTATAGGTAAATAGCAATACGTTGTGGAAACTGTGCGGGGTATACCGACATGGTCTAAGCAATAGCTATGTTAGTGCGATATATTTGTGGGTACCGGTAGCCTTTGAGTCAATCAAAGAGAATATGGGGCCGTTGAGTGATGTCATGAAGCACTAATTAACTTCTAGAACCTTTACTTGACCAACTTGGCCTTTTAGGATGTAGTGAGATGACCGGCTTTGGTGCAGTCCAAATTTGGTAGATACTCGATACTACACTCATTGAGGGTTGATTCCTTGGAAAATTTCGGTCGCCAGTAAAGAGGCTTGAATTGAAACAATGAACAAGGAAACAATCCAGTGATATTGAGCTCCTTAGAACCCGGTTACTATTTCTAGGACAGGTTGAGCCAACTAAACTTCAATAGGGTATTTACCTATGAAACCCCATGCAAGCATAAACTAGGAACTTATGTGATTTGCTTGTACATATATACTTGTGCATAACATCATAGACATCATGAATATCATATGCATTCACTAACCATTTCAAGGATTTTGGAGATTCATCTTTGTTCTTGTTTTGTAGGTTATGGATTCACTTCGCAGGAAAACTATCCAAATCAACCTTGTAAGAATCCCTCCACAACTCAAGGAGCTAGCTTCAAGGATTCCTGAGAATTCTCCATTCACCGAGAGACATGGTCGTCTACTCAACTTGGTCACTACCAACACAGAGGAAGACATGGTGAAAGTTCTCTTCCAGTTCTTTGACCCCTTACACCACTGCTTCACATTTCCTGATTACCAGTTTGTGCCTACTTTGGAGGAATTTTCTCAACTCTTGAGGATTCCTATTCTCCATCAACTACCTTTCAACGGTACGTAAAGAGATCCAAAGCCTGAAGATGTTGCTCAAGCCCTACACTTGCAACCATCTGATGTCATAGGCCATTGGGAAACTAGAAGTGGTGTCAAGGGTTTCTTGGTAAAGTCTCTGTTTGAGAAGGCCCAAAGATGATGGAATTCATTGGACTTACAAGCTTTTGAGGAGATTGTAGCTCTTCTCATCTATGGGTTGGTCTTATTCCCTAACCCTGACCAGCTTATAGATGTGAGTGCTGTCAAAATCATCATGGCTCGCAACCCGGTGCCTACATTGCTTGGGGATATCCTCCACTCTTTTCACACTCGAACAATGAGGAAAAGAGGTGTTCTCATGTGCTGTACTCCTCTATTGGCAAGATGGTTTATTTCTCATCTTCCCCAATCAGTCTTGAAGAATGAGCAAGGCTTGAGGTGGTCACAACGGTTGATGACCCTTACACATTCAGATATTCATTGGTGTTCTCGATCAAAAGAGAATGTCATCATCATTGACCGTTGTGGGGAATTCCTTAATGTCCCTCTACAAGGCATTAGGGGAGGCATCACCTACAACCCTTGCTTGGCTCTAAGACAGTTTGGGTATGCCCGAAGGGATGGCCCACATGACATGCTGATTCCAGACTTGGTTTTTGACTTCGACAAAAACGATCAAGGACTTCAACAAAGGTTCATTTGAGCTTGGAGGATGCCCAACAAGGTAGACAGTAAGACCTTGGGACACAAGAATTCCATCCCCCTTGAGCCTTACCTCAAGTGGGTATGAACCCGCTCCCAAAGTCTTATGATGCCTTACCCCTACATGCTTCCTGTGATTATAAAGCCTGTTATGGAAGGAGAGGTTCCATACACCCTCCTACATCCTGACATGCCAACATCAGTTGAAGATTTACAAAGGAGTTGGATACAGCTCAAGGGAGAACGTGATACTTTTGAAGCCCAATTCTACGCCAGTGAGAAAAAGGTTTTGGAACTTACTGGTCAACTTCACGAAGAGCAGACTCTCAACACCTACATTCCACTAAAGAGGATGCGCAACGTCTTTTTACCTTAGAATTTTGTATTATTTTGCCCATGGGACATTAATGTACTAACAAATTCTATCTTATTAATATGACGTGTGTTTCTTTTTTGTTTACAACAAATTTGAATTTCTGAATCCTTGAATGAATTACATGAATACATATCATTCATCATATGCATAAACAGGTCTTCACACCAAGTTTCCTCATCCCTCTAATGTTTATTTCAGCAAGATAGATATTGAGCAGACGGTCAAAGATTTGCAAGCGCAGAATTCACAGTTTCAACAGCTACTTCTGACCTTGGCAAAGGGGCAGGAGGAGCTCAAGACTCTACTAGAGAAGGAAAGAGAGAAAAAGAAAAAGAAGAGGGATGGTGTGGCTACCTTGGGCAGAAGATTTGAAGGTCAAGCCAGAAGGGTCCTGGATTTCCCCTCAACATCTGATGAAGGGGAAAGAAAGGGAAAAGAAACTGCAGTGCCATCTAATTCTGAGGAAGAAGAAGAAGAGGATGAAGACTATTCTGAACAGCAGTACCCTCCTGCAGATGACAAATACAAGAACTTGGAAGAGCGTCCAACTGCCATGGAGATACAGAGAGTGCCTGGGCTAGACTTTGAAGAGTTAGGGTTGGTTTCTGGAATTGTAATCCCTCCCAATTTTAAGGTGCCTCTTTTTTCTAAGTATGATGGGGTGTCTTACTCAAAGATGCACCTACGATCTTATGTCAGGAAAATTTAACCACATTATTCTGAAAAAGACCTGTGGGTCCATTTCTTCCAGGACAATTTGTCGGGGACCCAGCTGGATTGGTTCTACCAGTTGGAGAGGTCTGATGTGCATAATTGGGAAGATTTGGCGGCCTCCTTCTATAAACAGTATCAATACAATGCGGACTTAGCACAACCCATACTTAATTATAGAGTATGGGCATGGTCTCAAATGAAGGTTTCAAAGAGTATGCCCAGAAATGGAGAGACTTGGAGGGACGAGTACAACCACCTCTATCTGAGAGGGAGCTAGTAGACATGTTCTTGGGAACTCTGTAAGGGCCTTTCTTTAATCACCTAATTGGAAGTTCGTCTGCGGGGTTCACTGAGTTGATTCTAACTGGTGAGAGAGTTGAAGCCGGCATAAAAAGCGGGAAAATTCAAAAAGATGCATCTGCTTCCGCTGCCATCAAAAAGACTTTTCCAGCAAAGAAGGAAGTATTAGATGTCTACTCCGAAAGAGGTCAAGGAAGAGTTGAGCGCCGACCAGCGGTGGGGGCCGTAATGACTCAGAAGTCTACAGCTGATCAGCCCGGAAACAATCAACCCAGAACCAACCAAACAAGGGTGTAAAGACCTGTACGGCAATTCACCCAGATAAACATGACTCCTTCTCAGGTTCTACCCCATCTCTTGAAGTTAAACATTGCCAGTCTGAAAGAGGCCCCGAAGAATCCGAATACCGCTTCTCCTTACTACCATTCGAACGCCAAGTGTGCTTATCATTCAGGGAGTATAGGGCACGACACCAACAATTGTTGGGCCCTCAAGAATAAGATTCAGGATTTGAGAGACACTAAAGAAGTTGAATTCGACGCCCCTGAAAAGCCGAATGTAATCTCCGCACCAATGCCAAAGCATGGCCACAATGCCCATGTTGTTGAAGAAGATCTTTTTGTTGCTACTGTTGATGATTTGATAACTCCGCTACCAATAATCAAGTTGAATTTGCTGAAGGCTGGGATTTTCCCAGGTTGTGAAGAAGATTGTTTCCTTTTTTCATCCTTACCAACCGACTGTCCATTTTTGAAGTTAGGCATCCAACGCCTAATGGATAACCAAGAAATCCTTTTTGAAAATACTCTTGTTACACCGACTCCTGTTAATGATGTTTCAATAATAACCATATCCTCCAATCTTTCCAAGGTCTCCAAAAGGCCTGTTAAGATTACATTTGCTCCGAAGACTGCACCTTTGAAGATAACCATGCTCGGGCCCGTCCCATACAAGTCTGACAAATTAATACCGTGGAACTATGGTGGAGAAATCTACTACCACGGTATTAAACAAATTGAATCAACTGAAGAGAGCTCTGATGAAGAGACTTCCAACATTGGAAACATTGCCGGAACGAGCAAAATCACCCGCAGTGGAAGAATTTTCTCTCCAGAGATTGCCCCTCCAAAGGCAATCTTTGGACCCTCAGCTACTCATAAGGTTACCCCTGCACCGGTAAACATATCTGCGAGAACTCCAATTATTGAAGAAGTTGTAACTCTTGTGGTTGTGCCCTCTGCTGTTGCTGATGATAGAGGGAAAGGGATTCTAGAAGAGCCTGTCAGGACGAGGGCTCAGCCATTGGTCATCCCTGAAACCTCTCAAAAAGAAATGGAGGAGATTTTGAAAATAATTAAGAAAAGCGATTATGATATTGTGGAACAACTGGGGAAAACCCCCTCAAAAATCTCTATGTTGGCCCTGCTGCTTTGTTCAGAAGCTCATGCTAAAGCTTTGATAAGATTCTTGAAGATGGCCCATGTACCACAGGAAACCTCCGCGGATCAGTTCTAGGAATGTGTAGCTAGCCTAACAGCTGACAATGGTCTAGGATTCTCCGATGCCGACTTAACATCTAAAGGGAGAAAACATAATGACGCTTTGCATGTCTCGGTGGAATGCAGAGGGACTACTCTAGCACACGTACTGGTAGACATTGGTTCTTCGTTGAACGTCTTGCCGAAGAAATCCTTGGATAGACTGGATTGTGAAGGCTTAACCCTGAAACCCAGCAACATCATTGTCAGAGCCTTTGATGGTTCTAAAAGGATGGTCCACAGGTAGGTAGACATCCCGATTAAAGTGGGAATTGAAACCTTCAAATCCACATTTTATGGGATGGACATCCGTCCTTCCTATTCTTGCTTGTTGGGAAGACCCTGGATTCATAATGCTGGAGCCGTCACTTCTACTCTGCATCAAATGCTCAAGTACCCTGTCCAGGGGAAAATTATAACTGTTCATGGCAAAGAGGAATACATGATAAGCCATCTAAATTCTTTTCGCTATGTAGAATTGGATGGTGAATTCATCGAAACCCCTTTTTAGAATTTTGAAGAGGTAGCTCAGGAGATTACGACAACCAAGACAGTGTCTTTTGTACCCATGATTACCAGACCTCCGCCTCGGATGTCATCTCTAAAAGACGCTAAGGCTGTGATTGAAGAAGGAGGAAGCACAATCTGGGGACAACTCCCGGATTTTCCTTTCAAATCAAACAAATTCGGCTTGGGGTTCACTTCTTCTGCTCAAAAGGCTGTGCGTCGCTCCCGTGCTGGAGGGCCACCAGTGAAGATCACCCATCATGGAGTCATTTCTTTGGAGGATAGTGAAGAGGAGAGCAACTTGGAAGACTGGATTTTCCCTACTGTTGGCGGAGGACTGTGCAATTGGGAAGCAAAAGACTTTGTTCCGATTACTTTCACACCGCAATAATTTATCTTTCAAACATTTCTGTTGGTTTGTAATAATTCTCAAACAATTCGTACACTTTTAACCTTGTGCCTTACCTGAGGCACATAGGTCCATTTGTAAGGGTTTGATTTTTCATCTTCATATGCCATTTTAATGAATCATGGACGTTTTCACATATAAACTTTTGTGTCCATTGTCTTTCTTTTTAAATTTTATTTGTTTAAAGGTGGCTATCCCTTAGACACACCCACACTCACAAATGCAGGTACCCTTCCATCCCGGATTCCATGGGTAACAATTCTATTATGGCCTTCAGTGACTCTGAATATCTGGTCTACCATGCCGAATATGAAGGTGAGGAAGATTGTGAGGTGCCGGGAGAATTGGCTAGGCTGCTACAACAGGAAGAAGGGGCTATTCTACCTCATGAGGAGCTGTTAGAGACAATCAACTTGGGTACTGAGGAAGACAGAAAAGAAGTTAGAGTGGGTGCCAACCTTGAGCCAAGTGTCAAAGAGCGCCTAATTCGGCTGTTACATGAATATGTTGAGATCTTTGCATGGTCTTACAAAGATATGTTGGGACTCGATACAGACATTATGGTACATCGTCTACCCACAAAAGAAGACTGTCCACCAGTTAAGCAGAAAGTCCATCGCATGAGGCCCGACATGTCTGAAAAGATCAAAGCAGAAGTTATGAAGCAGTTTAATGTTGGTTTTCTTGCTGTTACTTCTTATCCACAATGGATTGATAACATTGTGCCCGTGCCTAAGAAGGACGACAAAGTGAGAATGTGCGTGGATTATAGAGACTTAAACAGGGCCAACCCTAAAGATGATTTTCCACTTCCGCACATTGACATTTTGGTTGACAATATAGCTTAGCACAAGGTATTTTCTTTCATGGACGGATTTTCAGTTTATAACCAGATCAAAATGGCACCTGAAGACATGGAGAAAACTACTTTTGTCACACAGTGGGGTACGTTCTGCTACAAAGTGATGCCATTCGGAGTGAAGAATGTCAGGGAAACCTATCAACGTACCATGGTAGCTTTATTTCATGATATGATACATCATCATGAGATAGAGGTCTACGTAGACGACATGATAGACCGATCACAGACAAAAGAAGAACACCTCGACCATTTGCAAAAGCTGTTTGTCAGGTTGAAGGAGTACAAGCTCAGATTGAACCCTAACAAGTGCACCTTTGGAGTCAGATCCGGTAAACTCTTGGGTTTCACTGTCAGCAACAAAGGCATCGAGGTTGATCCTCCCAAAGTCAAAGCTATACAAGAAATGCCTGCTCCTCGCACTGAGAAGGAGGTTAGAGGTTTCTTGGGACGCCTAAACTACATTGCAAGGTTCATTTCTCACCTAACATCTACCTGTGAGCAAATCTTTAAGCTGTTGAAGAAAGATCAGGTAGTTAAATGGAACGATGACTGTCAAATTGCTTTCGATAAAATCAAGGAGTATTTACTAGAACCTCTTATCTTGATGCCACTCGTTGAAGGAAGACTGCTAATCATGTATCTGACCGTTTTGGATAATTCAATGGGGTGCGTATTAGGCCAACATGACGAGTCTGGCCGAAAAGAGCATGCCATTTATTATCTTAGCAAAAAGTTTACCTTCGAGCAGATTACCTTCGAGCACTTCCCGCGAGAAGAAAATCAGCTAGCAGATGCTCTAGCTACAATGTCATCCATGTTTAAACTTAACTGGGATAATGAGACTCCCCAAAATACCATTGAACGGATGGACGAACCTGCACACTGTCACGAGATTAATATCGAAGAAGTAGTGGACCGACCTTGGTTTCACGAAGTTAAAAGGTATCTTGAGGCTCAAGAGTATCCTGAAGGAGCTTCAGTCAATGACAAAAAGTTCTTAAGGAGATTCTCAGCTAAGTTCTTCCTAAGCAATGATATCCTGTACAAGCGCAATCATGATTGTATTCTGCTCTATTGTGTGGACAAAATTGAAGCTGAACAGATCATGGCTGAACTGCACAATGGTACCGTTAGCACTCATTCTAGCGGACATATGATGGCTAAGAAGATTCTAAGGGCAGGCTATTACTGGTCTACCATGGAAGCTGACTGCTATCAACATTCCCGAACATGCCATAAATGTCAAACCTATGCGGACAAGGTACATATACCTCCAGTTCCCATCAATGTCTTAATAGCTCCTTGGCCATTCACTATGTGGGGAATTGACATGATTGGAGAGATCAAGCCTACAGCATCTAATGGACACCGCTTTATTCTGGTGGCCATCGACTACTTTACCAAGTGGGTCGAAGAAGCTTCCTTCGCATCCATTACAAAGAATGTTGTTGCCTGCTTCATCAAGCAGAAACTTATTTGCCGGTATGGCATCCCCGAAAGGATCATTGCCGACAACGGTACAAACCTTAACAACACTATGATCACCGCCTTGTGCGAGCAGTTCCAGATTCAACATCATAATTCTTCTCTATATCAACCAAAGATGAACGGTGTTGTCGAAGCTGCGAACAAAAATATAAAGAAGATCATACAAAAGATGACAGTCACCTACAAGGACTGGCATGAGATGTTAGTGTTTGCTCTCCACGGGTACCGTACCACGACTTGCACATCAACTGGGGCAACACCTTATTCCTTGGTATATGGCATAGAAGCTGTCTTGCCTATCGAAGTTCAGATTCCCTCTTTGAGAATCGTGAAAGATGCTGGTTTAAGTGAAGACGATTGGATCCAAAACCGGCTTGATCATTTCAACTTAATTGACTAGAAACGACTTATTGCTGTTTTCCACGGTCAGACATATCAAAAACGAATGATCAAGGCTTTCAACAAGAAAGTCAGGCGCCAGGAATATCAAGTCGGGGATCTTGTAATCAAGCGGATCATCTTGCTGCAAAGTGATCCCAGGGGAAAATGGACTCCTACTTATGAAGGACCATTTATGATCAAGAACATCTTTTCTGGTGGGGCAATGATTTTAACCACCATGGACGGCGACGACCTGCCGCATCCTACGAACGCAGACATAGTCAAAAAATACTACGCATAAATGACCCGCTAGGTTGACACACCTAGGCAAAAGAGGGAATCCCGGTGAATCGAAAACCCGAAAGAGAGGTTCAGGCAAAAATAGGGATAAATAAAAAAATAATCTGTACACCCGGCAAATTGAAAACCTGAAAGGGCAACTTGGGAAAAAAAGGGTTTCCCGGTGGATCGAAAACCCAAAAGGGCGGTCCAGGAAAAATTTAGGGAATTAAAGCGTATGACTATGTCTCGTCGGATCACTTTAAGGACAATCTCTTCACAGAAAAGCTTCGGGCTTCTGATCAACTCAATCATCTTCGGACGAAGCAATGAATGGACAAGATATTCAGAGTTACGAAGGCTATAGCAGAATGGGAACCCCATGGAATTTTTACACATAGCCATCTTTCCTTTTATAAATTTTTCTCATTTTTATGACAACGTTCTCTTACTAGGATGTTTGTCTCCTTTGTACAAAATACTTACACAAAGTTAATACAAAGATACTTCAAAGTGCAGAAAACTATTTTCCTTTTCTTCTTTTTTACACTTGTGTTTTATTTGAAAATGTCCAATAATTTATTAATGAGCATATGCATTTGAATATAATCATTGTTTACAAATAAACGAAATGGGAAAGAATAATTACTGACAGGTTGAAAGTATAGGAAAACGTCTTCAGGCTATTCCAAGAGAAATCCCCTGCAGTACATCATCTAGATCCCTAGCGGAGCTAAAACCTTGAAATACATATCCCCAACGGAGTTATAATTTCAAGTCATTAATGCCCATCAGAGTTTAAACTTCAAACTCCCAATCCCAAGCGGAATAAAAACTTTGAACTACAGACCCTCAACGAAGATGAAACTTTCTTCCCCAGTCGAGTCAAATTTCCAAATATCAATCCCCAGCGGAAACCATTCAGTTTTCCCCAAATTCCCCAGCAAGTTGTCTTAAAGTTTGAGAATCAACCAGATAACAGTTAACTTTTATCCCCAACCTAGGATAACTCCCCAGTAGAGTGGCATACAACCCAAATTCCTAAACTTTTTCCAAACAGGAATAAGCTTTTCCCCCAGAATCCTGAACTTACTCTCCAGCAGGAAGTCTTCTTCCCCCACATAGTTTTTACTCCCTAACAGAATGAAGATTCTCATTCTTGACTCCCCAGCATGAAGTCCCCAAGGATTCAAATTCCCCTAGCAGATTGAAGATTCTCATTCTCACTTCTCCAGTGAAGTCACCAGAGTTTTCATTACTCCTCAACAGAATGAAGATTCTCATTCTTAATTCCCCGCAGAAATCATCAGAGTTTTCCCTATTCCCCAGCCGAGTAAGGATTCCCATTATGTAATCCCCAGTAGAAGTCTTCAAAGTTCTATGGATTTCCCAAGAAGATTTCTCAAGCAGTTTGACGTTACTCTCACAACAGATTTTATAAATACGCCAACTTCGAGACATGAAGGATTCTCACATCCCCACAGAGGTTGTCAGGAATTTTCCATCCCCAACAGTCACCAAGGATTTCCCATCCTCAGCAATCAAAGATTTTGAATCTCCAGCAACGGTCAAGGATTTATTTTCCCTGGCAGCAGTCAAGGGTTTTATTATCTCCAGCTATCAAGGATTTATTTTCCTCAGCGATACAGCGAATCAACTTACATGCGCATACATTACATTCATATATCGTAAACATTGATAAAACACATTTTATTGCACCATACATTTCATGCAACATAACTTTGTGTTTCAGCTAACATTTTACCCTTTTCAGGATAAGATTAACAGCTATCTTTAACAAATATTCAAAGATTTCAGATACAGTACGGATACACTCCACACGCGGAAGTCATTATGTTACTCATTCAGATCTCTTATTTAGATATAGTATGGATACACTCCAGACACAGAAGTCATTATGTTACTCATTCAGAATTCAAAGTCAAGATACAGTTCAGATACACTCCAGACACTGAAGTCATTTTGTTACTCATTCAGACCTCAACTTTAGAAACAGTTCAGATACGCTCCAGACACGGTTGCCATTCTGTCACTCATTCTGATTTTCCCAGCTCAGATACACTCCAGACATGGAATTCATTCTGTCACCTATTCAAGATACAGTCCAGATACGCTCCAGACACGGTTTCCATTCTGTCACTTATTCTGACTGTTTTCCCCAGCCCAGAGATGCTACAGACACGGATGCCATTCTGTCGCTTATTCAGATTTCAGATTCAGATACAACACATATACACTCTAGACACGGAAGTCATTCTGTTATTCATTCAAGAATCAAATACAGTTACAGCTCGGATACGCTCCAGACACGGACGCCATTCCATTGCTCATACAGATTCAGTCTCCAGATACAGTTCAGATACGTTCCAAACACGGATACCATTCTGATACTTATTCTTCTGACTTACAACATACAATTCAATAAACATCCTTGGATGGCATCTTTAAGCCCATCTCCAACAAGATTCTATCACATCTCCAAATGGCATCTTTAAGCCCATTTCCTCAACTACATTTCGACGAGTGTAAATTTACGGGCACTCTAGTGTCCAATCATCTTTTACCTTCGAGTCACGAACGGAAAACTCGCCAATCTAACTCTTCAAGTTCAAGAAGATTGAACAGGGGCAGCTGTTGTACCCCAAAATTTGCCCTCTCATTTTTGGAAATTGACAAATTTGTCTTTCTCGTTGATTTCCAGATCATGGATATCTCTGAAGAGAAGAACTCCTATCATTCTTGGTCGACCATTTCTGCTGACGAGTCAGTGCAATTTTGATATAGAGACAGGTAATCTTACATTAAAATCTTTTGATGAAGAGATGACCTTAAAAGTATTGGATATTAAGAAGCAGGGTGCAGGTGGAAAGAAACAATCTTCAGTTGGTATGATCGAAGTAGGAGGAGAAAATAAAATGTCAAAATCACTCCAAAAAGAAGTCTCGAGCATAATCTCTCAGGTGGCATCAATAAAAATTCTTAAGCTCAGTCAAGAAGGAAAGAAGAGAGAGAAGAAGGAACACCTACCTGAGAAGATGGAAGTTGGAAGTGGCTGGAAGCATAAAGGGGTTGATACTTTTGATCTGAATAAGTTCTGGGTTGTGGAAAAGACAAGCAACAAGGTGTGGAAGAGGAATTTCCCCCATAAGGGGATGAACTGTCGAGCCATGCGATGTTAAACAAAGCGCTTCATGGGAGGCAACCCACGCTTTTAATAACTTAGTTTTTATTTTTTGATTGTTTCGTTTTGACTGCAGGTAATAAAAATGGAGTCTTACTGGTGAAAGCTAGGAGGCAGCAGCATGTGTTGCATTCCCCTTTGTGAGTCACCTTCCTCGAGCTTGTTCTGAAACATTGGGGTCAATGTGTAGTTCAATTTTTTTGGGGGGGGGGGGGGGGGGTTATTGCTTTTCTTCTTTTTTCAAATTATTTTTTAGTTCTATATGAATTGTTATGTAAATCCACGAGTTGAAGTCCTCCAAATTTTGGCCGAAATTTTGTTGTTTTGTTCAAAAACATGTTTCTCATAGAGTTCAGGAATAATATATAAATACAAGGGGATGGTTGGTTAAGGCTAGGAAGTAAGGAATAACATGACAAGGATACGAGTCTAAAGTGTATATTTGTACCATAGTGCTTGAATCCTGAGAAGAACTCCTTGAGTAGTTTATCAATATAGTCTGGCATAATCTAGATTCACATGCTGGTATGATTGGTTGAGAAATAAATAAAGCTAGTACAAAATGATGAAAAGGCGGTAAAAGGAAACTGACTCGCTAAGTTGGGAAGCCCTCACCCGGTTATTCATCCCAAAGGGGGTTGATCCCCAAACGTCGTCCAAAAGGATAATATATAACTGCAAATTTTGAAATTTTCATCGATAATTAAAAGTAGCCCTTGCTGCTTATTTGGTGCCTAAACAAAAATTCTTGATTAGTCTTGTGCATGTGATGATCATCATAATTCTCATTGCCTTAATTTGACTGTTTAAATGAAAAAAGAGTAAACTCAGAAAGAGACTTAAGTACAAAGCATAGTTAGAGAGGTATCCTAAGAGGAAGCTCTAGATTTAAAGGTTCTTAAACAAAATCTTCGTGTCATGTGAACATCGGACGAACTGCTTTTTGATCAATTGGAATGGATGTCTCACGTGTGAGTATCAGTCTGCTGTGATTTTTTAAGAGTTCTTGTAATGGTCGCTTGAGGTCAAGCAACAGTTTAAGTTTAGGGGAGCTTGATCAGTGTTATTTACACAATTATTTATCGTTAATTGCAATTATATTTTCTTTTAATTATTGAGAGTTTTATTTCATTTTACCGCATTTTATGCTTTGGTTACGTGTTTTATTGTTTTTAGGTTCTAAAGAATAAATCAGGACAAATCGGTGCAAAACTCAGAGTTTCAAAAGAAATGAAAAAATTCACCTACAGGAGGCCTGACACGGCCACTCGTGTCACCTGACATGGGCCGTGTTAGGATGAGAGTGTTGGCCAAGTCAAAATCATGGGGCTAACACGGGTGCCTGTGTCACCTAATACGGCCCATGTCAGAGTGTCTGAACCAAAACTCAACCATTAAATTTTCAGAAGTCCAACATGGGTGCCTGTGTTGCGTGACACGACCCGTGTTAGGTTGTGTTGTACCCCAAAATTTTCCCTCTCATTTCTCAAAAGATTATTCTGGACCCTCAGGTTTGTTTCTGTCGAGTTTCAAGTCTCAGATTATATTTTTTTTAAGAAAGTCATTCACAAGGGCAAAATGGTCAAAAGCACACTAAAAAGTCAAACTTTGACTTTTTGATCAAAATCAAGTTTCAACAATCATATTCCATCAGGACATGAAATTGCTTCATAAAAAATCAGAAGTCAGAAATTGCTTTGAAAAATTAAATTTCTAAACAATTAGAAAATTTTCTAAGTGTTAAGAGAATATGATACTTCAGAACTTCTGGGCCAGCCTCCACGCGAGTGCAGTCAGAATTTGCAAACATGGTTCAGAACATGATTCTTCAATCAGAACATGACTCTTCAGCATATGGAGACTATGTTTTATGCTTCAATCAGATCCTCACCCTTCGAATCTCACTCTAGTCTTCTGCTATCAGAACATCGCCAAATCCCAAAACCTCATTTGAGCAGTCTGCTGCACTGCTATAGCACAGTCCTGCCACCAGCTGCCACAACACTCCAAAGTGTTGTTGATCCAGTCCACGCCTGCATTTTTCTTAAACCCCATAATTACACCAAATTAGCATACAAATTCTGTGTTTAAAAAAGCAATGGAATAGTATGCCAAAAAGGTTGAAAATACCATTTGTTTTCGCCCCAAAACCACAGCAAACCCATCTAAAAATAAGTTTCTTCATCACACGTTCAAGTAGCTGGCTTTCGGAAAGAGAGAATTATCAAAGAGAAAAAAGAAAACAGTCAAACATCTGTAAACCCAGAATTCCCAAACAAAACCCAAACCTTTGTTCTTCCCTTTGAATCAAAGAAAAACATTTTGTTCCATTCCTTGCTAACCCCAGAACATCTGAAGGCAGCAGCTCAAGTCCCAAACACATGCTCCAGATTCAAGGTAAGTCTTTCTGACTTTGAATTTTTCATTCAGAACATCATTAAATATGTAAATATCATATTATTGATGATGTCCATATCATTGTATAAGTAGAAAAACTGTGGACCCGAACTTCTTGAATAAAGCTAAGCTCAGAATTAGGATTAGAACATCTATAAACTGTCACGCTTTTATCTTTCTGATTTGCTGTTATTAAGAACTGAATAAGTTGCAGATGTTCTGACTAATGTAAGGAAGGAGGTGAAGTGTAACACAAATTTTTTGGGTTTTCCTTTCCCACTATTTTAGCATAGGATAGAACTTCTGAGTTCTCCTCACTGTTTTAACACACCAGAGCTTCTAGGTTTTCACACTGTTATAACACAACACCCAAATTTCTAGGAAGTCTTACGCTTTTAACAAACACAGAACTTCTGAGTTCTCCTCACTGTTTTAACATACAGAACTTCTAGGCTTTCTTACTATTTTAACACACATATAACTTATAAGATTTTCTCACTGTTCTAACACTCAGAACTTCAGAAGCATGCATCAACCCAAAACTTCTTATTACCCCTGACTTTTCTTTCTGAAACACAGCGCGCCTGGCATCAGAACTTCTTGTCCTCTTTATTTTGCTTTCGGCAACATGCTGATCCTATTTCTCATTATTTTTCCTTTTTTCTCTCTTATTTTTATTATTCTCAGTATTAATGTTATTTTCATTAATATAAAAAAGTCATAAAAAAATATTTTCTTTTTATTAACTAATTTTTCTTTTTTTAATTTACTAAGACAAAAAACCAATTTCAAAATAAATACTTTCCTTTTCTTGTATTGTACAATTCAACATGGTTGTAATAGATAATTAGGATTTAAATTCTTGCAACCCTCCATTTGTAAATTTGTACCCCCATCCCTAAATGATGTAATAGCGTAGGACTTTACATTTCCGCAATTTATAGCTTTCAATTATAAATGCTAGTAATTAGGGTTTGTATGGCAAGACATAAAATCAACAAATAGATAACCCTAATCAATACTAAATGCATGTAAATCAAACACACCGTTCACACTTGTACACTAGCACCTCTAGGGTAATCTCGCTTTGTTGCCTTTCGGAAATAGTCATGTCCCTCGAATATGGGCGTTTTCGCAAAGACCCTCGATAAAATATCGTAGTCCCTCGATGACCCTCAATGTTGCCTTTGGTAAACGATCTAGTCCCTAAATGACATTGCTAAAACGTCCCATAAGTTTCCTTCAATGACTATACAAAACGCCCAGCATTCGTCCCTTTACATCCAACGATGGGGTTTCTTACCAAAACAATGGTGAGATAACAACATCTAAAGGAGTAAGAAAAGAACATTTAAGACCTTTTGAGTAGGTAGGTTGCTCCTAGTTGCTCACTTGCTCACAACGAAAACATTTTATACATCCACACTTTCACTTTGAAACATTTTTCAAAAGACAAAACACTTTGTACGCGTTCTTATAGAGACGAGAAACATTACAAAGACATTCCTTTTCAAAATACTTTCAAAACCCACACCACCAAATACATTTTCAAGCAAAAGCAAGTGATCTAGCAAGAAACTAAGAGCCCCTATATAACTACGGATGAAAAGGATGCTAACACCTTCCCTTTTCATAACCTACCCCCCGAACTCAAGAAAATAATCGAAAGGTCTTTCCTATTCTTTTCAATCTTTCCTTTTGGATAAAAGAAAAGTCGGTGGTGACTCTTGCTAACCGCAACAATTGCAATAAAACGCAAAACACCCAAGTCAGTTCTCCCACCGTGTTACAGAACTGGCGACTCTGCTGGGGACTTACTTAAAAGTGGGGTTACCTTAGAGCTAGATCTCCTTTACTTGCTTTCCTTTGTTTGATTTTTTTGCTTTGCATTATGGTTTCTTGTTTGGGCTAATTTTGATCCTCTACCCGGATCTGGGGGCACCTTTTAGGTGAGTAGAAATAGATTGTGGAAACTGTATGGCGTAGACCAACATGATCGAAGCAATGGCTACGTTAGTGTGATGCATTTGTTGGTACCGGTATCCCTTGTGTTGAATCGAGGAGAATAGGGAGCCGCTGAGCGGTGTCATGAAGCACTAACTGACCTTAGAACATTAATTGAACAACTTAGCCATTAGGAAGTAGTGAGATAGCCGATTTTGGTGGAAAGCTGAAAATTGGTTGATACTCGATACTACACTCATTGAGATCGGACTTTTGGGATATCTCGGCCGCAAGAAAATATTGATTGAGCTGAGACAATGCCTAAAAGAAAGGTCAGTGATATTGATATCCCTTAGAACCCAGTTACTATTACTAGGAGATGTTGAGCCAACTAAACTTCAAGAGGGTACTTACCTATAAACTCCATGCAAGCCTAAACCTAAGGACTTGTCTGTTTTGTGTGTACATAACAACTTGCTTGCATACTTGTACATAACATCATAAACATCATAACATCATAAGCATCCTCACTAACCATTTCAAGGGTTTAGGAATTTATCTTTGCTTTATTTTGTAGGCCATGAATACCGTCCGAAGGAATACCATCTGAATCAGCTTCGTGAAAGCACATTGTTGTACCCCAAAATTTGCCCTCTCATTTTATCAAGATTCTCCTCACAAGACTCTTTGGACTCAAGACAGGATTAGGGTTTGCTCTGCTCAAGACCTCACCTTGCACTGTTGATCTGAAATTAGGGTTTGAGTTTGTATAGGTATTTTTGGACTTCCAATGCCTCATGTGACTTTCATACTTCATGTTGGACCTCTAAGATTTCTCATACCAAGTTTCAAGCCTTGAATCACTTTTTTGCCCAGTCAATTGGACAGTTGACCTAAAAAGCAGCTGTATTGGGGAAAAAGTCAACTGTGGTCAATTTACAGTCAAACCTCATAATTTTTAATCCACATCAACATAATAGACTCATATGAACCATTTGATAAAGTTTGGACCACAACTCCTCAAGAAATTTGATCAAATCTTGAAAAGGGCAAAATGGTTATTTTAAGGGTTTTGACTGAGAAAAGGCAATTTCTGATTTTTAACCTAGCCAATGGCAAATTGGGTTCAAGCATGGTTTCAAGGACTCAATGCAATAATCTTGACCTAATCACAAGGTTCAAAAGATGTCAAATGCATTGGATTGACAGATGAATTTTCCAGTCAACTGATCAAAAATCAATTGTACACTGAAAAGTTAAACTTTGACTTTTTGGTCAAAATCAAGTGCCAAGGGTCATTTTTCATCAAGATATGTCAAAACGTGAAACTTGTTCACCAAGAAACCTAAATTTGGAAATTAGGGTTTAGGTTTGAAAAATTTCATAACTTAGAAATTTTCTAAGTTATGAAAATTCCTTATTTTTTCCCAACTTTTCCCAACTTTTTCACCATGATGAAATTGGATTCAAACAAAGCTTCCAACATGAAAGTTGTAGTCCTCCATGCAATATACAACTTTTATTCACAAAGTTTTCCCAAAAGATTCTTGAATCTCAAGTTATTATTTTGTGAATAAGGGTCCAAAAACTTCTTAACCTAGTGAAATTTTGCCCTAGTTTAGGCACATTTTTGACCTAAATTCATGGCAACTTTTCACATAGTTCCAAGAGGAATATCAAAATACAATTGAAAGCATATTACAAGCTTTCCAAAATGTCCAAGAACTCTCCAAGATCATTTATGGTTAGGGAGAATCAAAGGAATGAAAATGGAAAATTATCACTTTTGTCCAAGGCATTTTGCACCATGTTACAACTTGCAAATCAGTTTGAATCATGTTTGTACTTGCATTACATGTCCTAATCCTTTTTACACTACAAAATTGAATTCAAATACATTGGACAATAGCTTTGTTCTGAGCTATGGAGCATTGTACAAGGAATTATTCCAAAAATGGCATAAAGGTTACAATGCTACTTTGATAAAGTTTACTTTTAGCAACTTTGTTTATCTTGAGCCATGGACCTAACCTCTTGCTGCAAACAAAGTCCACAAATATCAGGCAAAGTTCACCAACTATGTGCAATCCTTAAGCTAGCATGTACAGGCCTTTGGCTTTGTCATTTCATATTTTCTTCAAAAGCAAGTAAACTTGCAAAAGTTCACACAACTCTTCCATCTGATAAAAACAAGTCTTGGAATTATTTCAAACAAGTTCAGAATATTGTAACAAGCCTAAGACACTATTTTCTAAGCTCTAAAACACTCCAAAACACCAAAAACACCATTTCTGCCCAAAACAGGGCAACTTCTACAAACACCAAGCCATTTCCATTTTGCCTCGTGCGTTTTGCTTGGAACCACTTCAAACACATTCCCTACAACACACCTGAACTATCCAGGCCCCTGTCCAGCAACTGTGAGCCCTGTTTCGAGCTTCACCATTTCCACTTTTTGAATTTGCAGGTTGACTTCTACATGGAGATTCAGGCCACTTCAAAGCAAGTTGAGCATTGGGAAAGGCTAAGGGAACTTCAAGCAAGCTCATACGACCTTCAGGCCTCACTCAAAGTTGCTACATTGCCATATCCAAACTCAACTGAAGAAGGTATTTGTCAAGTTTCTAACTCCTTATTTAGGCATCTTTAAGCTTAGGTTTGTGAAGCAAAAATGTAGTCCTTAAGTTGCTTAAGCTGTACATATGCATAGCTTCCATTTATATTAACTGAGCTAGGAGTATTTGATAGTTGAAGTTGCTGAAAAAACTAGGTCAGAAATTAGGGCCATTAAAATTCTCTCTGATCTTTGAGAGTTAGGTCAAGTTCTTTATATCATTGGAATCGTGTGATCATGAGCTAGATTTTTCATGTTATAAATTTTTGATTTTATGCAAAGCATAGCAAGAACAGGTTTGGATTGCAGAAGCGTGCGCGTGGTGTCTCAAGGACAGGGATGAAGTGTGTTCTGGGCCAAGGCCTTGGGCCTACTTCTATTTGCACCCCCCTTTTACTTTTTGCACCCCCCTGACCTTTTATTTTATATTTTTTGTATTTTCTTGCATATTTATGTTTTCTGACTTTATTTATTTTTGTTAAACATTGAAAAATCCCAAACAATATTTTCTTAATTTTTGCATTTTATTTTATTATTTTTATTATTTTTTATGACAAAAAAATAGTTTATTAGGTTAAATATAATTTATTTTCTTGAATAAACTTGTAAATAATATAAAAATATAACATATTTTTATTTTTATTATTTATACACTTAAAATAATATTTTCATATAATATTTAATTTTTTAACATTTTTGTACATATTATTATTATTTTTTCTTGAACAAAAAAAATGAATAAAAAGAATAATATTAGAATATATTTTATATTAAACAAAATTAGGGTTTTCACCCTTTTCAAAAATAATCAATATTTTTTTTCTTCTTATTTTAGATTTAAATAATTTATTTTTCTCATACATAAAATCAATACAAAAACATTTTGCATATTTATATTTTATTCCATATTTAAATACTTGTTTATTTATTTATTGTTGTATATATTCAATTGGGTTTAAATAGTAAATTAGGGTTTTATTTTGTGCAAATATCCCCTATTCAAACTTGTACCCCCTCCCCATAATATTGTGTAATAGTTTAGATTTACTTTACGCATTTTATCATGATAGTAAACTAGGATTTTGTATGCAAAAACCAAAAATTAAACAAATAGCATGACTTAATACAAGACAAAAAATGCATGAAAAATGACAACACATTGCACACAACACCCCTAGGGTTTCATTCACTTTGTTGCCATAAAATGGCCATGATATGCATGCTAGGTATCTTGGAAAAACAAAACAAAACAAAAAGATCATAGTCCCTCGATGACGCTATCAAAATGTTGCCTAAAAACAAATGATCTTAGTCCCTAAAACTTGCTAAGATACTTGGCACCATTGCTATCATGGTCATACGATGACCCACACCCGTCCCGTTTAACATCCAAAGATAAGGTTGTTTACCAAATACAATGGTAAAACAACAATGTCAAAGGAATAAAAATGTGCAGGAAAGACTTTTGAATAGGGTAGATAACTCCTAGTTACTTGATCTCTTTCAAACAATCCTTGTTATTTTCAAAAACACACAACACATTCCAAAACAATTTTCCAAACAAACTTTCAAACATTGAAACATTTTTCAAAAGACAAACACCTTTGTATACATTCAAAAAAGAATCATTACAAAGGTTGCCTAAACAAAGGCCTCTTTTCAAAATACTTTCAAAACCACACACAAAAGCACCATTTCAAACAATTGAAAAAGCAAAGCAAGTGATCTAAGACAAGTAACTAAGAGCCCATGGAAAACCATGGATGAAAAGGGTGCTAGCACCTTCCCTTTTCATAATCTACCCCCCGAACCCAAAAACAATCTCAAAGGTATTTCCTGTGCTTTTTTACCTTTCCTTTTGGATAAAATAAAAGTCGGTGGCGACTCTTGGTAAACCGAAACATTTGCAAACACAAACGCAAAACCTCAATTCCGTTCTCCCACCGCATCACACACACCCTCAACTCCAAGAGTTAGTATCAAGTGTGCCCGGAGATTCTCCTTTTACCAAAAAATATGGTCGACGCCTCAGTTTGGCTACCTCCAATTTCCAAGAGAAAATAATGTGTGTGCTCTTCTAATTATTTGACCCCATACATCATTAATTCAACTTTCCTGACTATCAGTTGGTGCCTACACTAGAGGAGTTCTCTTTACTATAAGGAGTGCCTATGCTTGATCAGATACGGTTCACCGGTCTAGAAGGGATTCTGAAACCCGAAGTCATTGTCGAAGCTTTGCATCTGAAGAGAGTCGACATCATAGCGAATTGGGAGACAAGAAGTGGAGTCAAAGGGTTCCTATCCAAGTTTCTATTGGAGAAGGCTCGTTCATTCTGGGAAGATATGGATTTTCAATCCTTTGAAGATATCTTGGCCCTTCTAATCTATGGTTTGGTTCTATTTCCCAATTCAGACCAATTCATAGATGTGAATGCCATCAAAATATTTCTCTCTCGTAATCCTATACCTACTTTGCTCGAAGACATCTTACATTGTTTCCATACTCGCACTATGAAGAAAAGAGGTACTCTCTTGTGTTTCATTCCCCTACTCTCCAAGTGGTTTACTTTGCATCTACCTCTATCAGTATTGAAGAACGAGCAAGGATTGAAATGGTCTCAAAGGATGATTGAAAGAACAAGATTTGTTCTGACCTATCTCAAGAGTTTTGATGATAACTAAATTATATTTAAGATAATTTATGCTCTGATGAATGTGTTTTGAATGTCTTAGTTAATGTTCTGACAGAAAACATTCTAAAGTACTAAGCAAAGATTATGAAGAAGTTCTTTGATTAAAGAAACTTCTATTCAAACGCATCTGCTGACTCTGGTAAGAACCTTTACTTGTTAAATGTATCTTCTAACTTCTAGCAGGCTTCTTGATTCAGAAGATAACTTGAAAGCAAGCGTTGTTCAAAGTTCTTAGCAAACAACGCTCTGATCAGAAGTTGAATGCAGCATGTTCTGACTTAAAAGACTTTTGGAAGCAAATTCTGAAACAACGTCCAAATCAACTTGTCTTGTCAAAGCAAAGGAAATACGCTCTTACATTCTGACATTTGCTAATTAATGCAAAGACGGCTGAAATCACTCAAGTGCCTACAACTAGTTTCTTGGAAAATGGAATATTGCAAGGATACAGGCAAAGCATTTAATGCTCTCCATTTCCTCTGAAGGCAGCAACGGTCTTATTGATCCTACTATAAGTAGAAGGACATGTATTGCAAGCTAACAACAACGTTCAAACAAGAAACTATGTGAAAGATTCAAAAGCTCACAAACTCACAGTTCATACAATTTTGTGTATTATATTCTAAGTGAAAAATCACAGTTGTGATATAGCTTGATTAGAAGCAAACTCTTTTTCAATTATCTGTAAAGATTATACTCCTGTATTTGTTCCTTGAGAGACTATGTTTGGTCAGATTTCTCAAGCAGACTAGGACTAGATTTAAGTCTTAGTGTTGTTAGTCACTTGTAAGATTACGTGTGCATTGTTAGTCACAACAGTTGTTGTGTGATTGTAATCAGTTGATTATAATGGATTAAGTCCTTGTTGAGAAAGGAGAAATCACCTTGGCGAGTGGATTGGAGTAGTTTGAGTTCAAACGAACCAGGATAAAAATAACTGTGTTATTCCATTATTGTTTTGACCTTTGTATTGAAAAACAAAAGAGTCACTTATTCAACCCCCCCCCCCCCCCCCCTTCTAAGTGTTTTCTTACCGCTTCAATTGGTATCAGAGCTTGACTCTGAGCTCAACACTTAACCGTGTCAGGAAAAGATCCAGAAGAAAACACAATGGCCACTGAACAAAACAATAATAGTTACAACAAACCTCCAGTGTTTGATGGAGAAGATTTTGAGTACTGGAAAGATAGACTACAAAGTTTCTTTCTAGGTCATGATAGTGATCTTTGGGATATAGTCTTGGATGGTTACAAACATCCTACAGATTCTGAAGGAAACAAAGTGGATAGAAAAAATATGGATAGACAACAAAAAGCTGATTTTAAAAATCATCACAGAGCTAGAAATATTTTTTTAAATGCTATCTCTAAAGTAGAATATGAAAAAATCACTAATAGAGATACAGCGCATGACATGTTTGAGTCTCTCAAAATGACTCATGAAGGAAACGCTCAAGTTAAGGAGTCTAAAGCTCTGGCTTTAGTTCGGAAGTATGAAGCCTTCAAAGTTGAAGAGAGTGAGTCTATAGAAGCAATGTTCTCTAGGTTTCAAACTCTGATCGCTGGTCTGAGAGTTTTGAACAAAGGGTATACCAAAGCAGATCATGTGAAAAAGATCATTAGAAGCTTACCCAGAAGATGGGCACCAATGGTCACTGCCTTCAAGGTGTCAAAAGATCTGAACAATGTGTCTCTGGAGGAACTCATCAGCGCTCTCAGAAGTCATGAGATTAAACTGGATGAGCATGAGCCTCAGAAGAAAGGTAAGTCTCTAGCCCTTAAATCAATTAAGAAATTTGATACTAACGCTTTTCAGGCTGAAGAAGAAAACTCTGAAGAATCAGCTTCAGAAGAAGACGAACTATCTTTGCTTTCCAAAAAGATCAATCATCTGTGGAAGCACAGACAAAAGAAGTTCAGGAACTTCAAGAAGTCAGAAGATAAACCAGAATCTTCTAGACACAAAAAGTCAAACAGAAGAGAGATCATCTGTTATGAATGTAAAGAACCTGGTCACTTCAAAAGTGATTGTCCAAAGCTTCAAAAAGAAAGACCAAAGAAGAGATTTGGAAAGAAGAAAGGAATGATGGCAACCTGGGATAACTCAGATTCTTTTGAAGATGAATCTGGTTCTGAAAATGAAAATGCCAACCTAGCTTTAATGGCTATCACAGAAGATGACTCAGACTGTGAGTCAGAACAAAGAGAGGTATTTTCTGAATTTTCTAGAGAAGAACTTGCTGATAGTTTATCAGAACTTCTGGAAAACTATAGTAAGCTCAAAATCAAATACAAGAAACTCAGGAAGATTCTTGCATCTGATTTTAGGAAACTTGAAACAGAAAAATCTGAACTTTTAGAAAACAATCTTAAACTTGAAAAGGAAATTCAAATTGTTCAAAAGAATTTTAGTTCAGAGTCTGTGTCTAGTTCAAAAGATATTCTGAAAGAATATGACTATAGCTTTCAATCTTTTCTTGCTAAAGGCATAGACAGAAGCAAAATGGCTTCAATGATCTATGGAGTTAGTGGGAAAAACAGAAGAGGAATTGGATATGAACCTCCCAAAGGGAAGGAGACATACATTCCAAAATCTGTTGCTTAAATTACCTTCACTTACAAACCTCTGAATAAGCAATTCAAGTTTGGACACTCACGTGATATAAAATATACATCACATTCAGGAAACTCTTATGCTAACCCAAAAGGACCCAAAAAGATATGGGTACCTAAGGATAAAATAATATTTGTTGAAGATGTCCTTAACAGCTCAATTGAAACACCAGTCATGGTACCTGGACTCTGGGTGCTCACTACACATGACGGGAAAAAGGTCTATGTTCCAAAGCCTGGAACTTAAAGCTGGAGGAGATGTGAAGTTTAGAGGTAATCAGAAAGGGAAGATTATTGGTTCTGGAACCATAGGAAACGGTAACCTTCCTTTTATCTCTAATGTTTTATTAGTAGAAGGATTAGCTCATAATCTATTGTCCATAAGTCAATTAAGTGACAATGGCTATGACATTATCTTCAATCAAAACTCCTGTAAAGCTGTAAGTCAAAAGGATAGATCAATCGTCTTTTCTGGCAAGAGAAAGAACAACATTTACAAAATTGATTTATCAGATCTTAAATCTCAAAACGTCAAATGTCTTTTGTCTGTTAGCAATGAGCAATGGGTATGGCACAGAAGATTGGGACATGTCAGTCTTAGAAAAATCTCTCAACTAAATAAATTAAATTTAGTCAGAGGACTTCCCAATCTGAAGTACAACTCAGATGCTCTGTGCGAAGCATGTCAAAAAGGAAAATTTTCAAAACCTTCCTTTAAATCTAAAAATGTTGTCTCTTCCTCTAAGCCATTAGAGTTACTTCATATTGATCTGTTTGGGCCAGTTAAAACTGCATCCATCAGAGGCAAGAAGTATGGATTGGTCATCGTTGATGACTTCAGCAGATGGACATGGATAAATTTTTAAAACACAAGGATGAGTCACATCCTGTATTCATTGATTTCTGTACTCAAGTGCAAAATGAAAAAGATTTTAAAATCACAAAAGTTAGAAGCGATCATGGTGGTGAATTTGAAAATCATTATTTTGAAAAATATTTTAAAGAAAATGGTATTGTTCATAATTTTTCTTGTCCTAGAACTCCCCAGCAAAATGGAGTTGTAGAAAGAAAGAATAGAACATTACAAGAGATGGCCAGAACCATGATCAATGAAACAAATATGGCTAAGCACTTTTGGGCAGAAGCTGTGAATACAGCGTGTTACATTCAGAATAGAATCTCTATAAGACCTATTCTTGAAAAGACTCCCTATGAATTGTGGAAAAACCGAAAGCCCAACATTTCTTATTTCCATCCTTTTGGATGTACTTGTTTTATTCTAAACGCCAAAGAAACTCTGAATAAGTTTGATTCCAAAGCACAAAAGTGTTTCCTGCTTGGATACTCTAAACGCTCAAAAGGCTATAGAGTATACAACACAGAAACTTTGATTGTTGAAGAATAAATCAAAGTCAGGTTTGATGATAAGCTTGGCCAACCACAGCCAAAGCAAATTGATTTTTCTGTAGGTACAGAAGATCATCACTCAAAATCTGAAAGTTCAGAAGCAAAAGAAGACGTAGAAGATCATCCTCTTGACAATGCTCTGGACAATCTCAGAATCTCTGACCAACCAACTCAGAAAAGGTTTCCTAGAATATCTTCAGCTCACAAAGAAGACGTAATCATTGGAAGAAAAGAAGATCCCATCAGAACAAGATCATCTCTCAGAATCAATGAAGAATCTTTGTTTTGTTTAGTCTCTCTGATTGAGCCAACTACCATTGATGAAGCTTTGGAAGATAATGATTGGATCTTAGCAATGCAAGAAGAAATAAATCAGTTCTCCAAGAATGATGTATGGAATCTAGTTCCAAGACCCAAAGGATTCAATGTTATAGGAACCAAATGGGTCTTCAGAAACAAACTGAACGAACAAGGAGAAGTAATCAGAAAAAAAGCACGACTGGTTGCACAGGGTTATAGTCAACAAGAAGGAATTGATTATAATGAAACCTTTGCCCCAGTCGCCAGGTTAGAATCTATAAGATTATTAATTTCTTTTGTTGTACAAAATAACATTTCACTATATCAAATGGATGTTAAAAGTGCATTTCTAAATGGTTATATTGAAGAAGAAGTATATGTCCATCAACCTCCTGGATTTAATAATTCAAAGCATCCAAAACATTTTTTTAAGTTGAAAAAATCTTTGTACGGTTTAAAATAAGCTCCCAGAGCTTGGTATGATCGTCTGAGTAATTTTCTATTAGAAAAAGATTTTACCAGAGGGAAAGTGGACACAACTCTCTTCAGAAAAACATTTAAAAATGATATTTTAATCTGTCAAATTTACATTGATGATATAATTTTTGGAACCTCTAATATCTCCCTTGGAAAAGAATTTGCTAAGACCATGCAGGCATAATTTGAAATGAGCATGATGGGTGAATTGAAATTCTTTCTTTGAATTCAAATCAACCATACTCCAAAAGGTACTTTCATACATCAGGCGAAGTATGTTAAAGAACTTCTGAAGAAATTTCAAATGTCAGAAAGCAAAGATGCCAAGACACCTATGCATCCAACCTGCATTCTAGGTAAAGGTGAGGTAAGTATGAAAGTAGATCAGAAGCTCTATAGAGGTATGATTGGATCCCTTCTCTATCTGACTGCATCTAGACCTGATATATTATTTAGCGTGTGTTTGTGTGCTAGATTCCAATCAGATCCTAGAGAATCTCATTTAACAGCTGTTAAGAGAATTCTTAGTTATCTGAAAGGTACTGCTAATCTTGGTCTGTGTTATAGAAGATCACAAGATTACAAACTAGCAGGTTATTCTGATGCTGACTTTGCTAGAGATAGAATTGAAAGAAAAAGCACCTCTGGAAGCTTCCAGTTTTTGGGTGACAATCTTATCTCATGGTACAGTAAGAAGCAAGCAACAATTGCTCTATCACCCATAGAAGCTGAATATATATCTGCTGCTGGATGTAGCTCTCAGATGATTTGGATGAAAAATCAACTAGAAGATTTCAACCTTTATGAAAGTAAGATTCCTATCTTCTGTGACAATACTTCTGCTATTTGTCTTTCTAAAAATCCAATATTACATTCTAAAGCTAAACATATAGAAATTAAATATCATTTCATAAGGGACTATATTCAGAAGGGAATATTAAACTTGATTTTTGTAAAAACAGACCATCAATGGGCTGACATTTTTACCAAACCCCTTTCAGAAGATAGATTTAATTTCATTCTGAAAAATATTTGTATGGAATTATGTCCTGAATAAAATAATATTTATTTTCTGTGACTGACTTCAAAACTTTCTGAAATGAATGCTCTGATCAACAACTCTTCAGAAGTTAGAAGAGAAGTTGTAACAGAAGTTATATGAAAAGTTATGAAACATTCTAACGCTTCATGTCCAAGTGTAGTTCAGAATTTCATTAGAACAAACAGCTGTTACATGCATTCTTCAGGAGATGAACACGTGGTGTGTTTCTGAAAGGTCAAGCGTGCAAAAGCTATTGATGACGTTCTAGGTAACTGTTGATGATTAGCCATAATCTCACGTTTTCCCTCATTTTTAGCAAATCATTAAATTCAAGTAATGATGAGATTCATTTTTAAATCCGTTTTTAATCTTTACTTTAATTATGTCTTAAATAATTTTAATTTTAATTCTTAACCTATTTTCTGAAATTAATGCCTATAAATACTTTTTGAAAAACCCTTTTCATTCTTTACTGTCTCTTTCAACTCAAGTTTTTTTACTGTACTTCTCTCTTAAAACCCTTTTCGTAAATTTCTCTTTTCTAAAGAACTTCAATGGCTTCTTCTTCTTCTACCCACTCTGAGAAATACATTACACCTGAAAGGACAGCTCTCATTCCGGTAGAAAGTTTGGATGTTTTGAGTGAGCTAATGGTAGAGTTTGAGAATCTCAGAGAGAATGGATTTGACTTGTTCCCTGCTGTGAAGTTTCAAGGTTGGGAAAGCTACTTTGATCGTCTTATTGGTCCTGTCTTTCCTCTTTTGGTGAAAGAATTTTGGATTCACGCTATTGCAACTCCCAAGGTTATTCTCTCATTTGTAATGGGCAAGGAAATATCCATTACAGAAAATCAAATCAGAAGGTTACTGGGATTTAAAGGATTTGGAGTTATAGGAATGCCCATTGGAAGAATGGAGATGTCTAGGGTATATTCAGAAATTTTTACCAACGGTCAAGGTTCCTCCAAATTCAGGGACTTGATAGACAAATATAAGATTTGGGCAAGGATTATTCATGGATGTATTCACCACAGGAAAGACACCAGTTCTCCTGATTACATCAACGTTGATCAACAATATATGTTGTTTTGCCTTGGAAGCAATGTCAAAATTGATTTGCCCTACTTGCTTTTTGAACATCTCTGGAACCATGTCAAAGAAACCAGAGAAGCTGAAAGGATGAAGAATCCCAAATCAAATAGGAATTGGATTCCTATGGGGAGGTTATTATCAGACATTTTGACTGAGAATGGTCTGATTGCTCACCTAAAAGAAGCAAATCTTCTGGGGGAGCTTGAATCTATTTGTGGTAAGACTATGACTGGAAAGAACTTGCTGAAAAGGAAAATTATTGACAAACTGTTGGTGGAACCCTCTCCATGTCTATCAACTATTGTGAAGAAGAGAAGAATTCCTATTGCTGACTTTCGTATGTTCAACTCAGGGGAGCATCCTCGTATGGTTTTGCACTATCTTGAGACCTACAGAGAAACAGGATCACCCATTGATCCAGCTTGGCTTCAAAGAAGAAATCAAGTTGCTCCTGATGTTGTTCTCTAAGAATTTGTGAAGAGAAAAGCTGTAGAAGGACCTTCTGACACTCCTCAGAAGAAGAAAAAGAAGACAGGTAATCATGCTGAAACTATACCTGTTTATAATTCTGAAAATGTATCTTCATCTGTTGAATCCTCTTAAACCTTAGGAGACTTAGATGTAGACATTGATCTGACCTTACCATCTAAACCCCTTGTTGACAACCCTAGTAAAAATCAATTTTCAACAGATTTAAGTGATTCTGACTCTGATGAACATTCTGACAGCCAATCAGAACCCTCTCAATCAGAACCTCCTGAACCATCTGTTTTTCAACCTATTCCTGCTGAACGTTTTTCAAGACCCCCTCCCAGACCTCTATCACCCAGGCCCACTGGATGGTATGATGCTGGCTCTTGGAGAATTCCAGGGATAAATGAACCTCTAGCAACAATAAAACCTCCTTTCAACCTACCAACTGAGAATATTTTTGCTATGAACCAACCACAGCCTCAAAATCCCATTCCCACTCCCGCTTATACAATAATAATTTCGCCTGATGTCACTCCACCCACTTCACCACAACATACAACACCACTCTCAACTCCTCAAATTGCAGAACAACAAATTTTTGAACAAACTAAAATTGTTGAACCATCCGTACCTCATGAAATATCAGAACCTCCTATTTGTGTTAACCAACTTGAACCTGAACCTACAAATAATCCTGAACCCAATAGCTTTTTAAGAACTGTAGTAGACTCTCAATCTCTACAATTCTTGAAAAACAAAACTTACAGAACGGCTGTCCCTAAACCTGTTCAGCCATATGTAAATACTTTGTTTCAGAATTTTATAACAAATGTTCAAGCATGGTTACAACCGCTGAAAGAAGATTGCCTCAGAAGTGTGAACACAGCAGCAGCAGATCTTCTATGGGAAACCTTCAGAAGAACCTTGGTTGCTGAATCACGGAAGTTACAGGATTTGTGCCATTCTCAGGTGTTGGACAACTTTTCCAAACTTCTGCATGCCTTCAAAACAGAAGCTGCTGATACTTGGAATAAGAAGTCTTCGCTATTGATTGCTGATACACCAGCTGATAAGATGGACATATCAGAAGTTGAATCTGAAGAATCCTATGAAGATTCAAATCCTCTGGCTATTGTTCTATTGAATCAACCTTCAGTTAAGGATGGACCTAAACCTGTGCCAACTCTTACAATGGATCTAGGCACTCTACTCTTCACCTTTGTGAAGTCTGACTCATCAGTTGCTGCTTCTAACCATGTTTCTACTGAAGCTTCATCATCTTCTTCTCCTACCTCACTCATTATGGACACTCTGAAAGAGCTAAAGAAGGAGAATAAAGTCTTGAAGAAACGCACGGATAAGCAAGATCAAACAAATCTAGAGTTCAAGAACTGGATGGCGATGCAAAGCGAATCTGCCTCTGAAATCAAGAATCTTCTGATGGCTCTTGTCTCTAAGAAATCCTAGTTTCTTTTTGTCTCTTATTTTGTTTTGTTTGTACTTCTAGATATCTATTTTTAACTTTTTATGAAATCTTTCAAAATTTCTCATTTATTACACTTTTTGATTATGCCAAAAAGGGGGAGAAAAGTACATTTTTGAACTAATCGCTATTTAACAGTTATGGGACTATGTCTCAGACATTCTAACAAATTTGCAAGAATTCCTTCTGTGCAAAAGATTTTTTTTACAGATATCATTTTAACTCTAAAAGAATATTCCAGCTAAGATTTATCCTCTTTAAGAAGTTCTGAAGAAATTCAAGAAGGCTGTGTATTAATCTGACTAAATAATCTCAGGATGTCTTATGCATAGAAATATTAATTTCAGGGGGAGATTCTTATCTCTTAATCCGTTTCTTTTCTTTATCTAAAATAATTTTTTATCATCATCAAAAAGGGGGAGATTGAAAGAACAAGATTAGTTCTGACCTATCTCAAGAGTTTTAATGATAACTAAATTATATTTAAGATAATTTATGCTCTGATGAATGTGTTTTGAATGTCTTAGTTAATGTTCTGACAAAAAACATTCTAAAGTACTAAGCAAAGATTATGAAGAAGTTCTTTGATTAAAGAAACTTCTATTCAAACGCATCTTCTGACTCTGGTAAGAACCTTTACTTGTTAAATGTATCTTCTAACTTCTAACAGGCTTCTTGATTCAGAAGATAACTTGAAAGCAAGCGCTGTTCAAAGTTCTTAGCAAACAACACTCTGATCAGAAGTTGAATGAAGCATGTTCTGACTTAATAGACTTTTGGAAGCAAATTCTGAAACAACGTCCAAATCAACTTGTCTTGTCAAAGCAAAGGAAACACGCTCTTACATTCTGACGTTTGCTAATTAATGAAAAGACGGCTGAAAGCACTCAAGTGCCTACAACTAATTTCTTGGAAAATGGAATATTGCAAGGATACACGCAAAGCATTTAATGCTCTCCATTTCCTCTGAAGGCAGCAACGGTCTTATTGATCCTACTATAAGTAGAAGGACATTTATTGCAAGCCAACAACAACATTCAAACAAGAAACTACATGAAAGATTCAAAAGCTCACAAACTCACAGTTCATACAATTTTATGTATTATATTCTAAGTGAAAAATCACAGTTGTGATATAGCTTGATTAGAAGAAAACTCTTTTTCAATTATCTGTAAATATTATACTCCTGTATTTGTTCCTTGAGAGACCAAGTTTGGTCAGATTTCTCAAGCAGACTAGGACTAGATTTAAGTCTTAGTGTTGTTAGTCACTTGTAAGATTACTTGTGCATTGTTAGTCACAACAATTGTTGTGTGATTGTAATCAGTTGATTATAGTGGATTAAGTCCTTGTTGAGAAAGGCGAAATCACCTTGGCGGGTGGATTGGAGTAGTTTGAGTTCAAACGAACCAAGATAAAAATAACTATGTTATTCCATTATTGTTTTGACCTTTGTATTGAAAAACAAAAGAGTCACTTATTCACCCCCCCCCCCTTCTAAGTGTTTTCTTACCCCTTCAATGATGACCCTTACACACTCTGACATTTATTGGTGTTCTCGATCCTTGGAAGATACTTCTGTCATTGACCGCTATGGGGAATTCCCTAACGTCCCTCTGCTTGGAATTAGGGGGGTATTAGTTACAACCCTTGCTTGGCTTTACTAAAATTTTGGTATTCCCTAAGAGATGGTCCTCATGATATGCTCATCCAACGTGTGGTGTTCGACTACGAGAGTGACGATCAAGGCTACCGTAAGAGGTTTGTACGAGCTTGGAGGACGGTGAACAAGGTGGATAGTAGGACATTGGGACACAAAAACTATATCCCTCTTGAGCCTTATCTTAGGTGGGTGTGAGCTCATGCTCAGAGCCTCATAATTCCTTACCCCTCCATCCTCCCCGTTATCATAGAGCCTGTGGTTGAAGGATATGTCCCGTATACTGTCCTTCATCCCAACATGCCTACCTCTCTCGAAGACTTGCAAAAGGATTGGATTCAGTTAATGGAAGAACGAGACACTTTTGAAGCTCAATTTTACGCCAGTGAGAAGAAAGTTCTGGAACTCACCAAGGAGCTTCATGAATAGCAGAGTCTGAGTGCCTACATCGCACCAAAGAGGATGCGTTCAACCTTTTTATATTAGGAGTTGTTGTATTTTATTTCTTTCATTGTAAGCCCAAAGAGGCATGATGTACGCAAACTTGAATTTATTAATATAACGTGTGTTTCCTTTTTATCTAAACAAATTTAAATCTCTAATTTCCTTGAAATCATTTGCATTTGCATTTTAATTCATCATGACACAAACAGGTTTCTTACAACAGGTCTCCTTATCTTTCTACTGTTTATTTCAGTGAGATGGATATTGAACAGACAGTAAAGGATCTCCAAGTGCAGAACGCTCAATTCCAATAAATGTTCTTGACTCTGGAAAAGGGACAAGAGGATTTGAAAATGTTGATGATCAAAGAGAAGAAGAAGAAAGTGAAGAAACCAAACGGTGTTTTGAATCTGGGAAGAAGGTTCAAAGGACCAGCCAGGCGAGCTCTAGATTTTGCAACCTCGTCCGGTGAAGGATACAATCAATAAGGAAAAAACAAGGAAGTAAATGATCATCCAGAGTCTGAAGAAGAGGAAGAGGTTGATTACTCTGAAGAGCAGTATCCTCAAGCTGACGACAAATACAAACAGTTGGAGGATCGCCTCAATGCTATAGAGATCCAGAGGGTACCCAGATTGGATTTTGGAGAGCTAGGACTTGCCTCAGGGGTTGTCATCCTACATAAATTCAAGGTCCCCACTTTTGCTAAGTATGACGATGTCTCTTGTCCAAAGCTGCATTTAAGATCATATGTCAGGAAGATTCAACCCCACACTGCCGATAGGAACCTATGGGTACATTTCTTCCAAGAAAGCTTGCCAGGGACGCAGTTGGATTGGTTCTATCAGTTGGAAGGGACCAATATTTGTAATTAGGAAAATTTGGCTGCCGCCTTTTACAAGCAATACCAGTATAATGTTGACTTAGCTCCAACTCGAACACAATTGCAAGGCATGTCTATGGGTGCTGGTGAAGATTTTAAAACCTATGCTAAAAAATGACAGGATCTCGTAGGAAGAGTCCAACCCCCCTATCTGATAGAGAATTGGTGGATATGTTCTTAGGCACGTTATCTGGCCCATTCTTCAACCATTTGATCAGAAACTCCTCAGCTGGGTTTACTGAACTAATCATGACTGGTGAACGGGTAGAAGCAGGTATAAAAAGTGAAAAAATTCAAAGAGATGTATCCTCGAACATCATGAAGAAACCCTTTACTAGAAAGAAGGAGATATGTGTTGCATATGACCATAGAAATCAAAATAAAACTGAACTCCGCCCGACGGTAGGGGCTGTTATGATTTCTAATCCTATACCGAATCAGCAGTGAAATTATCAACACAGGCCAGAGGCGCCCATGAGACGATTCACCCGAATCAACATGACCTTGTCCCAAGTTCTGTCACATCTTTCGAAGTCCAATCTGGTGACCTTAAAGGAAGCTCCCAAGAATCCCAATATTGCCTCTCCTCACTACAACCCAAATGCTCGATGTGCCTATCATTCTGAAAGCCCTGGGCATGATACAAACAATTGTTGGGTCTTGAAGAATAAGATATAAGACCTTATCGAGGCGAAAGAGATTGAGTTTGATCCCCCAGAAACACCTAATGTAATAACGGCACCAATGCCCAAACACGGTCAAGGTGACAATGTTGTTGATGATGATTGTTTTGTCTCCTCCGTGAATGATTTGACTACTCCTCTTTTGACTATTAAATAGAATCTGTTGCAACCTTGTCTGTTTCCAGGCTGTGATGAAAGTTTTCAATCATGTATGTCTCTACCAAATGGCTATTTGTTACTGAAGATGGGCGTCCAGCGCCTAATGGCTAACAAAGAAATCATGTTTGAAAAAGTTCCTCTTACGAGAAAATCCTGTGAAGATGTCTCAATAATCACCATTTTCGACAATCCTCCCAAGGTCTCCACCAAAAGACCCATCAGGATTACATTTGTTCTAAAGTCTGCTCCCCTAATCATCACCATGCCAAATCCAATACCATATTCTTCAGATAAAGTTTTTCCCTTGAACTATGGGGCTGACGTCTATTATTATGGCGTCAAGAAAGATCTGTTGGCTATCCAAGACAAAGTTGAGAAAGACATTGATCCCGACGCTGTCAATATCGTAGGGACCAGTAAGATGACAAGAAGTGGAAGAATATTCTCACCTGACATCTCTCTAAAGACCATTGCTACTCCTGTAATTATTCCCGGTACCGGTCCTACCAGCACTCCCAGTGATACTCCTGTTGATAATCCTATTGTTATCCCTGCTGCCAAGATAAGGGGCAAGGAGGTGTTATCCGAGCTTGTCTAGAAGAAGACGCATCTAGAGGACATTCCTGAAGCTTCTATAAAGGAGATAGAAGAGATACTAAAAATAATCAAGAAAAGTGACTAGAACGTCATGGAACAGTTAGGGAAAACCCCCTGGAAAATATCAATGTTGGCCTTGCTTTTGTGTTCTGAGGCCCATGCCAAAGCCTTGGTAAAGTTTCTAAAGACCGTCCACGTGCCCCATGAGACTTACATTGACCAATTTGAGAATTGTGTGGCCAGTCTAACTGTTGGTAATGGATTTTGCTTTTCTGACACCGACTTGAATCCCAAAGGAAGGAAACACAACGATGCCTTGCACATGTTATGGTGGATACGGGCTCATCGTTGAATGTCTTTCCCAAAAATGCTCTTGCCCGGCTAGACTGCGAGGGACTCACTTTAAAGCCTAGCAACACTATAGTGAGGGCTTTTGATGGTTCTAAGAAGACAGTGCACGGAGAGGTTGATATCCCTATAAAAGTTGGAACTCATAGTTTTGATTCGACTTTCTATTTGATGGATATCCGCCCTTCCTACTCCTGTCTATTGGGCTGACCCTGGATTCATGGCGTTGGTGTCGTCACCTTTACCTTACATCAGATGTTGAAATACCCAATCAAGGGAAAAATCGTCACTGTCCATGGGGAGAAGGATTACATGGTTAGCCATCTGAATTCTTTCAGATATGTGGAAATGGATGGCGAGTTCATTGAAACTCCATGTCAGAACTTTGAGGAAGTCCCACAAACAATTGTGGCAGCCAAGACTACTACCAAGACTCTAAAAGTTACCAGACTGACATTGAAAACGACCTCTTTTAAGGATGCTAGAGCAATGATTGAAGAGGGTGGATGCACTATTTGGGTTCAACTTCTGGATATTCCCTACAAATCCAACAAATTTGGCTTGGGTTTTACTTCAGAGGCCCAGTGAGCTGTTCGACGAACTCGCGCCGGGGGGCCACCTTTACATATCAGCAATCAGGGAGTCAATGTAGTGGAAGACAGTGACGACAGCTATGATGTGGACGAGTGGATTTTCCCAACCGTCAGCGGAAGACTCAACAACTGGGAGGCCAAATAATTTGTCCCTATTACTTTTATTCAAGAGTAATTGTCTTTTAATTTTTTGTCAGACTTGTAATAATTAAACAATTTAGACTTTAAAACCTTGTGTCTTATCTGAGGCAAAATGGTCCATTGTGAGGGTTGTTACTTCATCTTCATATGTCATCAATAAATCATGGATGTTTTGGCATACAAAATTTTACGCTCTTTGTTTTTCTTTTTTCTTTTTCAAAGATAGTTATGCTCTTACACACACTCGCATATCAAAATGCAGATCCACATCCACTCAGGATACCATGGGTAACGATTCAGCTATGGCCTATCATGACTTTGAGAATCTGTTCTACCAAGCCGAAGACGAAGGTGAGAAAGATTGTGAGATACTAGGGGAACTGGTAGACTATTGCAACAGGAAGAAAGGACCATACAGCCCCACGAAGAGCCAGTGGAAACAATTAACTTAGGTACCGAAGAGGACAAGAAAGAAGTCAAGGTATGCGCAAACCTGGAGCCTAGTGTCAAGAAGCGCTTAACTCAGTTACTACATGACTATGTTGAGGTCTTTTCCTGGTCGTACAAAGACATGCCAGGACTCGACACTGATATCGTGGTCGCATGCGGCCAGAAATGTCAAAGAAAATTAAGACTGAAGTCATGAAGCAGTTCAACGCCAGATTCTTAGTTGTCACCTCCTATACATAATGGGTCACCAATGTTGTTCCAGTACCTAAAAAGGACGGAAAGATGCGTATGTGTCTGGACTACAGAGACTTGAATAGGGCAAGCCCGAAGGATGACTTCCCGCTTCCCCATATCAATATTCTGGTTGACAATACCATACATCATCAAGTATTTTCCTTCATGGATGGTTTCTCCGCGTACAACCAAATCAAAATGGCACCTGAGGACATGGAAAAAACGACCTTCGCACATAGTGGGGCATGTTCTGTTACAAATTTATGCCATTCAGGTTGAAGAACGTTGGGGCAACCTATCAGCGTGCTATGGTAGCTCTGTTTCACGACATGATCCATCACGAGATAGAGGTCTACGTGGATGACATGATAGCCAGATCTTAAACTGAGGAGGAACACCTTGACCATCTGCAAAAATTGTTTGAAAGACTGAAGAAATACAAACTAAGGCTGAACCCGAATAAATGCACTTTTGGAGTGAGGTTCGGCAAGCTTTTAGGCTTCATTATCAGTGGAAAAGGTATCGAAGTGGACCTTGCAAAGGTAAAAGCAATACAAGAAATGCCCGATCCTCGCACTGAGAAGGAAGTTAGGGGATTCTTAGGACGATTAAACTACGTCGCCCGGTTTATTTCCCATCTAACCGCTACTTGTGAACCAATCTTCAAATTACTGAAGAAAGATCAAGTGGTGGAATGGAATGATGAGTGTCAGGCCTCCTTCGATAAGATCAAAGAGTACCTTCAAGATCCTCCCATCTTGATGCTGCCAGTTGAGGAAAGACCTCCGATCATGTATCTGACAGTCTTGGAAAATTAAATGGGGTGTGTGCTGGGGCAGCATGACGAGTCTGGCCGAAAAGAGCACGCAATATACTACCTGAGCAAAAATTTTACTGACTGTGAAACCAGATATTCACTGCTCGAGAAAACTTGATGCACTCTGCCATGGGCTGCTCGCCAGCTAAGATAGTATAGGCTGACTCACACTACCTTATTGATATCCAAGATGGATCCAATTAAATACATATTCGAGAAACCCGCCCTCTCAGGAAGAATAGCAATATGGCAGATGATCCTGACTGAATATAACATTCAATACACTACCCAAAAAGCAATAAAGGGTAGTGTGCTAGCCGATCACCTTGCTCATCAGGCTGTGGACGACTATCAGTCCATGAAATTAGAATTCCCAGACAAAGACATCATGGTGGTAAACAATTGTGAAGAACTAGGACCGTATGACGGACCTGAACAAGGATCCCGATAGACCATGGTTTTTGATGGAGCTTCCAACGCACTCGGCAACAACATAGGCGTTGTGATTATATCCCCTGAAGGTTGTCATACTCCCTTCACTTCTAGATTGTGTTTCAACTGTACCAATAATATGGCAGAATATGAAGTGTGTATTATGGGTCTCAAAGTTGTCATAGATTTGGGAATCAAGTCCTTAAGTGTATTTGGAGATTCAGCCTTAGTCATCAGTCAGATCAAAGGAGAATGGAACACGAAACATCCTAATCTCATCCCCTACAAAGAACATGTGTTGACATTGATCCCACATTTTGAGGAAATTACCTTTGAGCATTTTCCACGAGAGGAAAATCAACTAGCGGATACGCTAGCCACTATGTCATCCATGTTCAAAATCAAGTGGGATAATGAGGCTCCTCAAATCACCATCGAGAGAATGGATGAACCAGCTTACTATCACCAGATTTATACTGAAGAAGTAGTGGACAAGCCTTGGTTCCATGAAATTAAGAGATATCTCGAGGCCCAAGAGTATCCGGAGGGAGCTTCAGTCAACGACAAGAAATTCCTGAGAAGATTTTTTTCTAAGTTCTTCCTCAGTAACAGAGTTCTCTATAAGCGCAATCACGACTCTACTTTGCTTTGATGTGTAGACAAGAGTGAGGCAGACAAGATCATGGCTGATCTACATGAAGGCACTTTCGGCACCCATTATAGTGGGCACACGATGGCTAAAAAGATCCTACGGGAAGGATACTACTGGTCCACCATGGAAGCAGATTATCATCAACATTCACGAACCTGTCATAAGTGTCAAATCTATGCTGAAAAAGTACATGTACCTCCAGTGCCTCTAAACGTCCCGACTGCTCCTTGTCCCTTCGCAATGTGGGGCATTAACATGATTGGAGAAATCAAACCTACGGCTTCTAATGGACACCGCTTAATCTTGGTTGCCATTTATTACTTCGCGAAGTGGGTTGAGGCAGCTTCCTTCACTTTTGTCACCAAGAATGTTGTGGCCCGATTCATCAAACAGTATCTTATCTGTCGGTATGGTATTCCGGAGAGAATCATTACAGATAATGGTATCAATCTCAACAATACTATGATCACTGCACTTTGCGTGCAATTCAAGATCCAGCATCATAACTCTTCTCCTTACCGGCTGAAGATGAATGGCGTTGTGGAAGCCGTTAATAAAAACATCAAGAAGATCATACAAAAAATGACAGTGACCTATATGGATTGGTGTGATACAGTGGGAGAACTGACTTGAAGGTTTTGCATTTGATCGTAAATGTTGCGGTTAGCAAGAGTCGCCACCGAATTTTATTTTATCCAAAAGGAAAGGTGAAAAAGCACAGGAAAGACCTTTGAGATTATTTCTTGAGTTCGGGGGGTAGATTATGAAAAGGGAAGGTATTAGAACCCTTTTCATCCATGGTTTTCCATGGGCTCTTAGTTACTTGCTATATCACTTGCTTTTGTTTGAAATTATGCTTTGTGTGGTTTTTGAAAGTATTTTGTAAAGAGGCCATTGTTTAGGCAAACTTTGTAATGATTCTCGTTAGTAAGAATGTATACAAAGTGTTTGATCTTTTGAAAACATTTTTAAGTTTATAAGATGTTGTAGGTGTTTATTTTTAAAATAGCAAGGATGTTTTATTTTGAAATGGAGCAAGTAACTAGGAACATCCTACCTACTCAAAAGTATTTCATGTTCATTTCCTTTTTCCTTTGACATTGTTATCTTACCATTGATTTGGTAAGTAACCCTATCTTTGGATGTAAACGGGATGGGCGTGGGTCATCATATAACCATGATTAGAAATGTTGCAAGGTATCTTAGCATTCTCTTTTAGGGACTAAGATCATTTGAAAGAAAACTTAGGTAGCGTCATCGAGGGACTATGATCTTATATTTGGCTTGTTTTTGCTAAGATACCTTACATGTGTAATATGGCCATTTTGTAAGGCAACCATGTGGATTTACCCTAGGTGTGCTTGTGTGCAAGTGTATTGTTTTTCATGCTTGGTTTTGTCTTTGATTAGGGTTTTCTAATTGATTGGTTTTAGTCTTTCCATACAAACACTAATTACTAGCATTTGTATATAAAGCGATAAATTGCGGAATTTAAAATTACTACGCTATTACAATACTTATGGGAGGGGTGTACAAATTATAAATGGGGATTGCAAGAAAATAAACATAATTATCTATTATAACCATATTGAATTTGTACAAGAATTGTACAAAAATGAATAAATATACAAGAATGTAAAAGTAAAGAAAATGGATGTTTATTTGGAATTTTAGGGAAAAGGGATTTTGTTTTAACCTAATTAAATAAAATAAAATAATTAATTAAAATAATAAAAAGTAAAACATAAATTTACTAGTGAAATAATTTAAATAAAACCCTTACCTAAATATTAATTAAAACAGAAATTAAGTTCATGAGAAGAATATTTTTTGGTATTTTGTCTTGAAAATAATTTATAATATTAGAAAATATTTTTGGTCTTTTTATATTTTAAAATAAAATATTTAAAATGTGTAAAAGAAAATAACTAAAACCCTAGTTTTTAATTAAATTTTCAAATCAAATGAGTAAAATAAATAAAGTATGATTAAATAAAATAATTTTTTTGTGTAAAAAAAAATAAACTTTCTCAAAATATAAATCTAATGTTTTTTTTTGTTTTTTCTGATACTTTAGTATTAGATGAAATATTTAAGAAAATAAATAAATGAAAATAAGAAAAAGAAAATAAAAATGTGCCATGGTGTGAATAGCCAACAGGGGGGTCAGCAGTAAGAAAAAAAATGAAAGCCCAAGACTGTTAGGCCCAGGCGCTTGTAAAAAAAAGTCAGAATACATGAAAAATATGAAAAAAAAACCAAAAGGGTACCACTGGGGCTCGAACCCAGGTCCCTACAGTCACAGACCCACGCTTCTACCACCTTGGTGGCTATACATCCGTTTATATAAACAAAATAATAAATATATGATAGTAAACAAGTCTATGGCCTGAACTTCATCTTCAACCTCACGCCCAGCCAGAGCCTCTGTATCTTATTCAATTCTCAACAAAAATGAAAAATGAAAATAAGAAACTTGTAGCAAATTTCCTCACGATTTCAGAAATGTAAAGCAACAAAATTATAGATTAAAGACAAGCATGAATTTTAATTGCCCTAATCTGAACCCTAAAAATTTCATAAACTTAAATGTTAAAATTCTCTAAGCTCAAGCAATATAAATGAAAATTATAGACATGGTTAGCTTTAGGGCAATGATATCTACATTTTTCATTCACAAATAAACCATTAATGATGCTTGTATGAAGAGTTCAAAAGTCAAAAAACTTACCTTGCAAGAGGGTATCGTGTTTGGAGTTTGAGAATCTTTCAGTGAGTTCCAATGATTGGGTTAGCTTCCTCAAGTTCCCAGGAACCTAATGGGATGCTTAGCTTAAGCTGGAAGTGCCTGAGGAGTTATGGAGAAGTCAAGGTGCAAGGTGCTGTTTTTGAAAATGGTGGATGATGATGGAGGTGTTATAGTGGTGTTGCAGGTGTTGGGATTGTTTGTATATGTTGATTAGAAGCTTCTGAAAGTAAAAGGCCAAGAAACGCACGAGCAAATTTGGAGATTGGATTCAAAACTCAGAAATGAAAAGTTTTGAAGTTTTTTTGGTGATTCTGCGTTCTTGGTGTTTTCAGGGGTCAAGCATGCGTGTGATTTGTGGCAAATAACTTGTATATCTATAAGCAAAAGGGTTTGAGTGCTTTGGATAGTCAGAAGTACAAGTTACAAGCTAATTGTTAGGTTACTTGATTTTGAAGAAAAGTGGGAAAACAAATTTCAAGAGGAAGTACAAGCATGGGCTGAGTGAGTGTAAGTGTCTAACAAGTTTCTCTTGAGTTATGGGACTTTTATGATCAGAAGAAAGCAATTGCAAGTCTCAAGAACAAGTTTTGTGCAAAAAGCCACTTTATCAAAATGGCAATGTGCACTTTCTTCCCAAAATTGACATAAAGCATGGTCTTGCATTGAATGCTTGAAATGAGACCTCTAACATATGTGCAAGCAATTAATTATGGAGTGCATAAAAAGTTTGAGGCCTGCAAAGTAGAGGTTATGCAGCATAAGTTTGAATTTGTTCATCACAAAATAACTTGTAATTCAAGTGATAAAACCCTAACTTCATCTCTTTGATTCTCCCTACTCAAAAATGATCTCAAAGAGTTATGTGACATTTTGGAAAGCTTGAAATGTGCTCTACAATCCATCTTTGAATAACTTTTGAAAATTCCCCTTGGAACTATATGAAAAAGTTCCATGAAGTTGGGTCAAAATCCTGACCAAATTAGGGCAAAATTTCACTATTTTGTTTCATGACCATGTGTTCTTAAAATTATAACTTGAGATCCAAGCACTTTAGGAAGGAGTTGTGTAAAGAAATTTTGTAGATTTATAGGAGATATACAACTTTCATGTTGGAAGTTTCTTTTGAATCAGCTTTCATCATGGTGAAAATTTTGTTCAAAGTTGTGTAAAAGTAAGAAATTTTCAACACTTAGAAAAATTTCTAAGTGTTGAAATTTTAACTTTCCAAAATGAAATCTTTAATTTTTTGATTTCTTGATGAATAAGTTTCATATTTTGACATGCTTTGATGAATTGTGATATTTGACATTTGATTTTGACCAAAAAGTCAAAGTTTGACTTTTCAATATACAGTTGACTTTTGATCAGTTGACTGAAAATTCATCTGTCTATCCATTGGACTTGAGTAATGTTTTGAGCCATGTAATTAGGTTAAAATGATACAATTGGACTCTTGAGATAATTCCTTAAATCAATTGATCATTTTCTAGGTCAAAAATCAGAAATTGCCCTTTCCTAGTCAAAACCCTAATTTTGACTATTTTGCCCTTTTGAAGATTTGATCAAATTTCTTGAGGAATTATGGTACAAACTTGATCAAATGATACATATGAGTTTAAAATGTTGAGTTGGATCAAAATTTGTGAAGTTTTACTACAAATTGGCCATGGTTGACTTTTCCCCCAATACAGCTGATTTTTAGGTCAACTGCTCAATTGATTGAGCAAAAGTGTGATCCAAAGCTTGAAACTTGACATGAGTAATATTGAGGATCCATAATGATCCACGAAAGTAATATGGGGCATTGGAAGTTCAAATATACTTGTGCAATCTCAAACCCTAATTTTGGTCATTAGTGCTTAAGGAGGTGTCTTGAGCTGATCAACCCTATTGCAGTCTGGAGCCAAAGGAGATCTTATGAGAAAATTCTTGATAAGTGAGAGGGAAAATTTTGGGGTACAACAGTTGTCTCTGTTCAATCTTCTTAAGCCTAAAGAGTTAGATTGTCGAGTTTTTCCATTCGTAACTTGAAGGTGGAAGATGATTGGACATTAGAGTGCCCAGAAATTTGCAATTGATGATATGATGGTTGATTGTATAAGGAATGGTCTTAAAGATTCCATTTGGATGGATGATGTAAAGTTGTTAGAGATGGGCTTGTAGATTCCATCCATAAATGATTGTTGAATCGTATTTGTAAGTTGAAACTGAATGAATGTCAGAATAGCGTCCGTGTCTGGAGCGTATCTGAACTGTATCTGAAAGTTGAATCTGAATGAGTATCAGGATGGCATCCGTGTCTGGAGCATATATGAACTGTATATGAGAGTTGAATTTGAATGAGTATCAGGATGGCATCCGTTTCTGGAGCGTATCTGAACTGTATCTGAGAGCTGAATCTGAATGAGTATCAGAATGGCATTTGTGTGTGGATCATATCTGAACTATATCTGAGATAGAATCTGAATGAGTATCAGAATGGCATTTGTGTCTGGAGCGTATATGAACTGTATCTGAGAGAGAATCTGAATGAGTATCAGAATGGAATCCATATCTGAAGCGTATTTGAACTGTATCTGAGAGAGAATCTGAATGAGTATCATAATGGCATCCGCGTCTGGAGTGTATCTGAACTATTTCTGAGATTTGAATCTGAATGAGTATCAGGATGGCATCCGTGTCTGGAGCGTATCTGAACTATATCTGAAAGATAGTTTGAATGAGTATCAGAATGGCATACGTGTCTGGAGTGTATCTGAAAAGCCTTTGACCATTTTTAATGGTAGCTATTTAACCTTATCCTGAAAAGGGTAAAATGTTAGTTAATATGCAATTTCATGTTGTATGAAATGCATGGTGTAATGAGATTGTGATATGTGCGTTCATGTTATCAATGTTTATGATATTCCGATGCGATGTATGCGTATGTGAGCTAATCTACTGCACTGCTTGTTGGATTGGGGAAATAAATCTCTGACTGCTACTGACGATATGAAGTGTAAGTCTTCTTGTTGTGAAGTTGAAGTGTTGATGAATTTCTGATTAGAGAAATAAAATTTGTTGTAAGGGAAACATCGTGTACTGCTTGTGAAATCCCGTTGGGGAATCCTGAGAAATTTGGCAACTTCTAACAGGGAGTGATAGCTGGAAGTTTTGTTCTGCTGGGGATTAAACTGCACACTACGGGGGATTTTATGGAAATAGCTTAGAGAGATTTCCCTATTTCTTAAAGCCATTAGTGATTGTCTTTTTATTTTGTTCATTTCTAAACAGTAGTTACGTTTAAATGCATATGTTCAAAAATGAATCATTGGATGTTTTCGTAAACAAAACACAAGAGTAAGGAAAAACAGATAGTTTTGCACTTTCAAGGGGATATTTTTGTATTGAATTTGAGTAAGTATTTTTGTACAATGAGACAAACATTCTAGTAACATAATGACTTCGTAAAAATTTTGATACAAAGAAAAGATAGCTATGTAAAATAATCCCATGGGGTTCCCATTATGCCATAGCCTTCGTGTCTCTGAGCATCTTATTTGTTTCTTGCCTTGTCCGAAGCTGATTGAATTGATCAGAACCGTCGAGTTTGCAGGTTTTCCATAAGGTGATCCAACGGGACATAGTCATACGCTTTAATTCCCTAACTTTTTCCTGGACCTCCCTTTCGGGTTTTCAGTCCACCGGGATACCCTTTTTTACCCAAGCTGGCCTTTCGGGTTTTCAGCTTGCCGGGTGTACAAATTTTTTGTCTTATCCCTAATTTTTTCCCGAACCTTTTTGGTTCGCTGGGATGCCCTTGTTTTGCCTAGGCGTGTCAACCTAGCGGGTCTCTTATGCGTAGTATCTTTTGACTATGTCCGCGTTTACAGGGTGCGGTAGGTCGTCGCCATCCATGGTGGTTAAGATCATTGCTCCACCAGAGAATATGCTTTTGATTACAAATGGTCCTTCATATGTAGGAGCCCATTTTCCCCTGTGATCACCTTGCGGAAGTATGATACGTTTGATTACCAGATCCCCGACTTGATACACTTGGCATCTGACCTTTTTGTTATAAGCCTTAATCATCCGTTTTTGATACATCTGACCATGACAGACAGCAATAAGCCTTTTCTCATCAATCATGTTTAGTTGATCAAGTCGAGCCTGAATCCAATCATCTTCGTTCAAACCTGCATCCTTCATAATTCTCAGAGAGGGGATCTGGACGTCAATAGGCAAGACAACCTTTATGCTGTATACTAGAGAGTAGGTTGTTGCCCCGATTGATGTGTGTGTCGTGGTACGATAACCGTGGAGAGCGAATGGTAGCATCTCATGCCAGTCTTTGTACGTGACTGTCATTTTCTATACGATCTTTTTGATGTTCTTATTTGCGGCTTTGACAGCACCATTCATCTTTAACCAGTAAGGGGAAGAATTGTGATGTTGGATCTTGAATTGCTTGCACAGTGAGGTGATCATAGTGTTGTTAAGATTCATACCATTGTCTGTGATGATCCTCTTCGAGATACCATAATGACAGATGAGATTTTGTTTAATGAACCGGGCTACAACATTCTTGGTGACAGAAGCGAAAGAGGTTGCCTCAACCCACTTTGTAAAATAGTCAATGGCCACTAAGATGAAGCGGTGTCCATTAGAGGTTGTTGGTTTGATTTCCCCAATCATATTGATACCCCACATAGAAAAAGGCCAAGGAGCTGTCAAGACATTCAAAGGAACCGGAGGTACGTGCATCTTGTCAGCATAAATCTGACACTTGTGGCAGGTTCGAGAATGTTGATAGCAATCTGCTTCCATGGTAGACCAGTAATAGCCTGCCTGTAGGATCTTCTTTGCCATCGTATGTCCACTAGAATGGGTGCCAAAAGTTCCCTCATGTAGATCATCAATAATCTTTTTCGCTTCGCTCTTGTCTACGCATCGAAGTAACACAGATTCATGGTTATGTTTGTAGAGAATGCCATTACTAAGGAAGAATTTAGCAGAGAATCCCCTTAAGAACTTCCTATCATTGACTGAAGCTCCTTCCGGATATTCTTGAGCCTCGAGATACCTCTTGACTTCGTGAAACCAAGGCCGGTACACTACTTCTTCAGTATTAATCTCGTGACAGTAAGTTGGTTCATCCATTCGTTCAATGATGATCTGGGGAGCCTCGTTATCCCATTTAAGTTTAAACATGGATGACATTGTGGCTAGTGCGTCTGCTAGCTGATTTTCTTCTCGCGGGAAATGCTCGAAGGTAATCTCAAAATGTGGGATCAATGTCAACACATGTTCTTTGTAGGGGATAAGGTTAGGGTGTTTGGTGTCCCATTCCCCTTTGATTTGGATGATGACCAAAGCTGAATCTCCGAATACAATTAAGGATTTGATCCCCAAGTCTATGGCGGCTTTGAGACCAAAAATGCACGCTTCGTATTCTGCCATGTTATTTGTACAATTGAACTAGAGTCTTTCCGTAAAGGGGGTATGACATCCTTCAGGAGATATGAGTACAACACCTATACCATTGCCGAGTGCGTTGGATGCCCCATCAAAAACCAGGGTCCATCAGGATCCTTGTTCAGGTCCGTCATATGGTATGAATTCTTCACAGTTGTTTACCATCATGATGTCTTCATCTGGAAATTCGAAATTCATGGACTGGTAGTCATCCATAGCTTGATGAGCAAGGTGATCAGCTAATACACTGCCCTTTATTGCTTTCTGGGTAGTATATTGTATGTCATATTTTGTCAGGATCATCTGCCATCTCGCTATTCTCCCAGAGAGGGCAGGTTTCTCGAAGATGTATTTTATTGGATCCATCTTGGATATCAATAAGGTAGTATGGGTCAGCATATACTGTCTTAGCCGGCGAGAAGCCCATGCCAGAGCACAGCAAGTTTCTCGAGCAGTGAATATCTTGTTTCACAGTCGGTAAACATTTTGCTCAGGTAATAAATAGCATGCTCTTTTCGACCAGACTCGTCATGCTGCCCCAGCACACACCCCATTGAATTTTCCAAAACAGTTAGATACATGATCAATGGTCTTCCCTCGACCGGTGGCATCAAAATAGGAGGCTCTTGCAGGTACTCTTTGATCTTGTCGAAGGCAGTTTGGCACTCATCATTCCATTTGACTATTTGATCTTTCTTCAGTAATTTGAAGATTGGTCCAAAAGTAGTTGTTAGGTGAGAAATGAATCTGGCAATGTAGTTTAACCTTCCTAAGAATCCTCTGACTTCCTTCTCGGTACGAGGAGCAGGCATTTCTTGTATTTCTTTCACCTTGGAAGGATCTACTTCAATACCTTTATCGCTGATGGCAAAGCCTAGGAGCTTACCAGACCTCACCCCAAACGTGCATTTATTTGGGTTCAACCTCAGCTTGTATTTCTTTAGCCTCTCAAACAGTTTCTGTAAATGATCAAGATGCTCTTTTTCTGTTTGAGATCTAGCTATCATGTCGTCCACATAGACCTCTATTTCGTGATGTATCATGTCGTGAAATAGAGCTACCATGGCATGCTGATAGGTTGCCCCATCACTCTTCAGCCCGAATGGAATAACCTTGTAGCAGAATGTGCCCCACTATGTGACAAAGGTTGTTTTCTCCATGTCCTCAGGCGCCATTTTGATTTGGTTGTAGCCTGAGAAACCGTCCATGAAGGAAAACACCTTATGTTGTGCCGTATTGTCAACTAGAATATCAATGTGGGGAAGTGGGAAATCATCCTTAGGGCTTGCCCTATTCAAATCCTTGTAGTCCACGCACATTCGTACCTTGCCGTCCTTTTTGGGCACGGGAACAACATTGGCAACCCATTATGGATAGGAATGACGACCAAGAATCAGGTGTTGAATTGTTTCATGACTTCTTCTTTGATCTTCTCTGACATGTATGGTCGTATGGGACGAACCTTTTGTTTTACCGGAGGACAGTCCTCTTTTGTAGGTAGAAGATGTAATATGATATCTGCATCAAGTCCAAGCATTTCTTTGTACGACCAGGCAAAGACCTCAACATAACCGTGTAATAACTGAATCAGACGCTCTTTAACACTGGGTTCCAGATTGGCACCCACCTTGACTTCTCTTTTGTCTTCTTCGGTACCTAGGTTGATTGTGTCAACTAGTTCTTCGTGGGGCTGAATGGTCCTCTCTTCTTGTGGCAGTAACCTGGCGAGTTCCCCTGGTACTTCACAATATTCCTCACCTTCGTCTTTGGCTTGGTAGATTGGATTTTCATAGTCACAAAAGGTCATAGCAGAATTTTTACCCATGGGATCCCAAATGGATGTATACATGCAATTTGAATGTGAGTGTATGTAATAGTATAACTATCTTTGAAAGAAATGAAAATGTAAAAAAGAAAAACAATGAGCGCAAAGTTTGTATGAAAAACGTCCATGATTCATTGATCTCATATGGAAATGAGATAATAACCCTTACAAATGTACCATTGTGCCTCGGGTAAGACACAAGGTTTTAAGAGTCTGAATTGTTTTAATATCACATATCTAACAAAATTTAAAGACAAATTACTGTGGGATAAAAGTGATCGGGACAAAATATCTAGCTTCCCAGTTGCTGAGCCCTCCATTGACAGTTGGAAAAATCCAATCCTCCAGGTTATAGATGTCTTCATCATCCTCTACTGCTTTGACTTCGCAGTTGCTGATCTTCAAGGGTGGTCCTCCGGCACGAGCGCGGCGTACACCTTTCTGGGCTCCTGAAGTGAAACCCAAACCAAATTTGTCAGATTTGTATGGGATATCTGAGAGTTGGCCCCAAATAGTGCACCCACCTTCTTCTATCACTGCTTGGCATCTTTCAAAGATGACATCTTGAGTGGAGGCCTTGTAATTTTGGGGACTTGAGACACAGCCTTGGTTACTGCCATAGTCTATGGGACTTCTTCAAAGTGATGGAATGGAGTTTCAATAAATTCACCATCTAATTCCACATATCTGAAGGAATTTAGATGACTGACCATATACTCTTCTTCTCCATGAACAATGATGATTTTCCCCTGAATTGGATATTTCAGCATTTGATGCAACGCAGAGGTAACGACACCAGCATTGTGAATCCATGGTCGGCCTAATAAGAAGGAATATGAAGGGAGAATATCCATTACATAAAAAGTTGAATCAAATGTTTGGGTTCCAACTTTTATGGGGATGTCCACTTCCCCATGCACCATCCTTTTTGAGCCGTCGAAGGCCCTCACTACTATGTTGCTAGGTTTCAGGGTCAATCCTTCACAATCAATCCTATCAAGATCCTTTTAGGCAACACATTCAGAGACGAACCAGTGTCCACCAAAACATGAGCCAAAGTCATTCCCATGCATTCGACTGAGACATGCAATGCCTCATTATGCTTCCTCCATCTTGGCGTTAAATCAGCATCCGAAAAACCTAAACCATTATTTGTGGTCAAGCTGGCTACGTAGTCTTGGAACTGATCGACAAATGTTTCTTGAGGTACATGGGAAGTTTTAAGGAATTTTACCAAGGCCTTTGCATGAGCCTCAGAACATAACAATAAAGCCAGCATGGAAATTTTTGATGGAGTTTGCCCCAGTTTCTCGACTATGTTGTAGTGGCTTCTTTTTATAATCTTTAGAATTTCCTCTATCTCTTTTCGGGAGGTCTCGGGGATAGCTACTGATTGTGCCGTCGTCTGGATAGGCTCAACCAGAATACCTTTTCCTCGAGTCTCGGTTGACTCGGCAGTAGGAATGTCAGTAGGAGTGATAATAGGGACTGCAACAGGTTTGTCAACAGGAGTATTAGCAGAGATGATTGCAGGACTGGGAATATACTTTGGAGGAGAAACAATAACATGAATGATTACAGGTCAAGAAATAGCTTTTGGAGGAGCAATTTCCGAAGAGAATACCCTTCCACTGCGGGTTATCTTGTTAGTCCCTGCGATATTACTATATCGGAGTCAACTTTCTAGGAACTTGAATTTTCAGCAGCTGGCCAATCTTGCTTGATACCGTGGTAGTAGACATCCCCTCCATAATTCCAAGAAACGGTTTTGTCTGACGAATACGGGATTGATCCAGGCATTTTAATTATCAACAGAGCCACTTTAGGAATTGATGTAATTCTAACGGGTCTTTTGGTGGAGACCCTGGAAGAATTGGCGGAAATGGTCATGATGGAAACATCATTATAAGAAACAGTTGGGATAGAAGTCCTCTCGAACAAAATTTCCTTGTCATCTATTAGGCATTGAACGACTGCTTTTAATAAAGGACAACTGGTTGGTGAGGATAAACAAAAATGACAGCTTTCATCATGGCCTGGTGTGATCGGTGGGAATGAGAACTGACTGTTTTTGGAATGCCGGTTCGCGTTTTGCGTTTGTTTTCGCAAAATGTTGCGGTAAGCAAGAGTCGCCACCATCTTTTATTTTATCCAACAAGGAAAGGAAAAAAGCACAGAAAAAATTCCTTTTTTCGAGATGTTTCTCGGGTTCGGGAGGTAGATTATAGGAAGGAAAGGTGTTAGCACCCTTTCTATCCGTGGTTATCCACGGGCTCTTAGGTACTTGCTCATTGTGTTTTCAAAATTTGCTTTTCTTTGTGTTTGTGGGTTTGAAAGAAGTTTTTGTTTGAAAGGAGTGTAAGTGCGAAAAGTTTTGTTTTGTTTTAAAAGAGAGCAAGTACTTAAGAACCATCTACCTACTCGAAAAGGGAATTAAATTGTGCTGATGTCCTTTAGACAATGCTATCCCACTATTGATGAGTAGGTAGCACCGTTGTTGGAGTTTTAAGGGTCAATTCGATTAAGGGACGTGTGGTCACTAAAGCAATGTTAGGACGCCTTAGCGGTAACCCTAATGTCTTAGATCATTTTTCCGAGGCAACTGTTTCGAGGCAACTTATGATCTTTGGACAAGAGAGCGACCTCTAAAACTTCCTATACTCAATGACCACGTTTGAAGGCAACCAAGTGAGGTGTACCCTAAGAGTGCGCATGTGCGAGTGTGTTAGTTCGGTTATATTATCTTTGTACATGTCATGGGTGAGCTATGTTGATTTTAAGTTCATACATTTGATCTTGTCATCCATTCCCTATTTATCAAATATCTAACAGTTAATTGTTGCGGAATTTAAATTGCGGAAATTAAATCTAAACTATTACAAGGCGTCGGGTATTTACATCGCCAAAAGCAACCCTTTAATTTAAATTGCGGAAAGTAAAATAAAGCGATAAATAATTAAATTCCTAATTAAAAGCTATTACATATAGGAAGCAATTACAATAATAAGACAAAATTGATCGTGTGCGAGAAAATTAAATCGACATATTTTTTAGGGTTTTGACCCTTTTTTAAAAGAAAGCATGTTTTTTTATTATTTTTTTGAATTAAATGGAAATTAGATCTAAGCTAATTATTAAATTAATTAATTAATGAAAATATTTTTGGATTTTTTGAATGATAAAATAAAATTTGATTAAAATTAATAAAAACCTAATATTCTAAATTCATTTTAAATATTACAAAAATATTAAAAGTTAACTCTAATTAAAACTAAATTGATTAAATTAATTTATTTTCAAAAATAAAATGATGAAAATAAAAATAATACTTTTTTTTGTTTTCTGATTTTATTAGGAAAAAGAATTTAATTGGTTAATGAAATTATAAAAATAAATTAACAAAACCAATAAATAAAGGAAATATAAAGAAAAAGAAATAACCAAAGAAGGGGGTGCTGGGCCCAGATTGAGGTTTGTTCAGCAATTTTCCAGGCCCAAACGCATTGGCCTGATTGACTTTTGCCATCCCATGTACGCCTTTGACTTGAGACCATGATGGACACTCAACCTTAGCCTTTGGATTTGGCCTGGAGGCCATCTGGCGCCTGATTGAATGATGGTCTATGGTGATCCCCACACTTGGCCTTGTAATGGATCTCCTGAAAAAAATTAACACAAATGTATGGGGGACCTGGGATTCGAACCCAGGTCCCATAGGTCTTTCCACTAACGCCTCCACCAACTGAGCTATAATGTTTTGTTGTTAATAAAATAAACACTGATTATTATATGTGAAAAGCAATTAATATGCTGGAAAAATAAAAAATATGGCGCGCTGTTTGAATTGGCCAATGGGGGGAAGACACCTAGTCGTCTTCTTCGTTGAAAAGCCTGGATATTTACCTGCTGATTTTATCCGCAGCTAAATTCCCAGGTTCGTCCTAAAACGAGCTATGCGACATAAAAATGCAATCCAAGGCTATCACCATGCTTGTCTCATCCTCCTGAACTCATCCATGTCCATGGTTGGTTCTGATTTTACCTGAAACAGAAATGCCTAAAAACAAGAAACCCAAACGCTAGTTTCGGGTAGGGCTTTACAGGCTACAAAAACGAAATTAAATATTGCAGAAAGGCTGGAAATTATGCGAGGATCAAGAATATGCCAACGTTTTGTCAAAAAGATCCAAGAACAAGAGATCATGATTCCATGTCCAAGGCGGAGTTTCAAGCGACTTACAGTGTGTTTGGAGATGATTCAGGTCTCGTGAGTGATTGCTTTAGCTTCAGTGAATGACTAGCAAGAAGATAGCGTTGAGCTTTTGCCTTGAATTGGTCTCCAAGCAAGATTTCGATCCCCCACTTTTTAAGCCTTTTTTCAATTTTGTATATGTGATTTCTGCCGCTTCCAGGTCGTGTTCTTGTGTGTTTCATGTTGTATATGTATCATAGAAACAATTAGGTTAAATCTTGGGCTTGGAATCCTTGTGTATTGATGATTCAAGATTTGATTTGATCACCATTAACAAAGCTTCCAAAATTGCCCTAAATCAAATATTTTGTTCACAATATGGCATGGTACGAATTTGATTGTGTCCATCATGGAAATTGAAAGTTGTATCAATCAAAAAGATCACAAGTTATTAATATTGAGATTTTATTTTGATTTAAATTGATTAAAAATGAATTAAATCAATAAAAATCAAATAAAATAGAAAAACTAATAATTGGTCATGAAATTGAATATAGGACACGTGTGTGGTGTGACAAGATCAAATCAAGTGGAAAAAAGTGGGCCCATTTGACAAAATTTGAAGTTTTGGGGATAGTTGACTTTTGGCAATTTTGGAAAAATGCCCAACTTCAACAATGCATAACTTCTTCAATTTTGAACTTTTGGAGGTTTTCTTGGACTTTTTAGAAACCTTGAGATGTCCTCTAACCAACCATTTTGGTCTCATCTCATGTTGATATTCCATGCTCAATTTATAAGCTTTGTCAAAAAAGGTGTTTTTGTTGACTTTCAAAAATGACCTATAATGTCCAAATTTGTAACTTCTTGTGAGTGCATTTGTTGATCTTGGGGTGTGAAGATGGATTGTAGAAAATTGCATCCTCTTCAAAATGAGCCTTGGATGGTTCATTTCTCATAAAGTATGAGAAAGATATGCTTGGTCAAAGTTGAGTTGACTTTTCCTACAAAACCCTAATTTAGCAACTTTTGAATCTTAATGAATCTTGAGCAATCCTTGATGAATCATGATCAACCCTTGATAAAATGATGAATTATCCTTCAAAGTTATAATGTTGACAAAAAATATTGAGGTTTTACTATTTGTAGGTCACAGTTGACTTTTGCCCTAGCACAGTCGATTTTTGGACCTCTTGAGCAATTGACTGACCAAACTTTCTCTGCAAGGCTTGAAATTTGACATGGATAAACTTGATAACATATTAGGACATTGGGGAGCACTTGAGGTCATTTGGATGTAAGGACCCTGATGCAACACAAAACCCTAATTTGAGGTTGACTACTTTTGGAGATGTTTTGATTGTCCAACTCTTGAGCCATCTTGAGCCACTTTGGAGATTATTCTTGACATGTCTTGAGAAATATGGGAGGGAAAGTTTTGGGGTACAAAAGTTGCCCCTGTTCAATTTTCTTAAACCTGAGGATATAGATTGGCTTTCGAGCCTTTCGTGATCAGAAGGTGGAAGATAATTGAACACTAGAGTGCCCAGAAATTTGCACTCGCATGGTGTAGTATCAGCATTGTGATGTCGGGAATGGGCTTACAGATGCCATTTGGAAATTGTTGGTAGGAGGATGGGCTTACAGATGCCATCTGCGGGAGTGTCGATCGCATAAGAGATTCCTTAGCGAGAACTTGCATACTTGTTGTTGTAGAAGATTCTGCTGGGGAAGTATAACTTTTGTTGAGATTTAGGAACTTGCATGTACTTCAACTTAGAGAATGCCTCGGCTGAGTCTTAATAACTTGTCCATAATTTAACTGGGGGGAAACATCTTCATCAAGATCTAGGAACTGTCTCGTATTCAACGTAGTATACCGTTGAGGTTGTAGAACTCGTCCACACTTTGACGGAGGAAAACATCAAGATCTAAGAACTGACTAGTGCTCAACATAGTATATTGTTGAGGTTATAGCACTCATCCATACTATGACGTAGGGAAACATCTTCATCAAGATCTAGGAATTGTCTGGTCTTCAACGTAGTATACCGCTGAAATTAGAGAACTCGTCCACACTATGACGGAGGAAAACATCAAGAACTAGGAACTGACTAGTGCTCAACGTAGTATACCGTTGAGGTTATAGCACTCGTCCATACTATGACGTAGGGAAACATATTCATCAAGATCTAGGAACTGTTAGGTCTTCAACATAGTATACCGTTGAGATTGTAGAAGTCGTCCACACTTTGACAGAGGAAAACATCAAGATCTAGGAACTGACTAGTGATCAACGTAGTATACCGTTGAGGTTATAGCACGATTCCACACTATGACGTAGGGAAACATCTTCATCAAGATCTAGGAACAGTCTGGTCTTCAACGTAGTATACCGTTGAAATTACAGAACTCATCCACAATATGACGAAGGAAAACATCAAGATCTAGGAACTGACTAGTGCTCAACGTAGTATACCATTGAGGTTATAGAACTCGTCCATACTATGACATAGGGAAACATCTTAATCAAGATCTAGGAACTGTCTGGTCTTCAACATAGTATACCGTTGAAATTAGAGAACTCGTCCACACTATGACGGAGGAAAACATCAAGATCTAGCAACTGACTAGTGCTCAACATAGTATACCGTTGAGGTTATAGCACTCGTCCATACTATGACGTAGGGAAACATCTTCATCAAGATCTAGGAACTGTATGGTCTTCAACGTAGTATACCGTTGAAATTAGAGAACTCGTCCACACTATGACGGAGGAAAACATCAAGATCTAGGAACTGACTAGTATTAAACGTAGTATACCGTTGAGGTTATAGCACTCGTCCACACTATGACGTAGGGAAACATCATCATCAAGATCTAGGAATTGTCTGGTCTTCAACGTAGTATACCGTTGAAATTAGAGAACTCGTCCACACTATGATGGAGGAAAACAAAAAGATCTAGAAACTGTCTGGTCTTCAACGGAGTATACCGTTGAAATTAGAGAACTCGTACACACTATAACGGAGGAAAACATCAAGATCTAGGAACTGACTAGTGTTCAACATAGTATACCGTTGAGGTTATAGCACTCGTCCACACTATGACGTATGGAAACATCTTCATCAAGATCTAGGAACTGTCTGGTCTTCAACGTAGTATACCGTTGGAATTAGAGAACTCGTCCACACTATGACGGAGGAAAACATCAAGATCTAGGAACTGACTAGTGCTCAACGTAGTATACCGTTGAGGTTATATCACTCGTCCACACTATGACATAGGGAAACATCTTTATCAAGATCTAGGAACTGTCTGGTCTTCAACGTAGTATACCGTTGGAATTAGAGAACTCGTCCACACTATGACGGAGGAAAACATCAAGATCTAGGAACTGACTAGTGCTTAACATAGTATACCGTTGAGGTTATAGCACTCATCCACACTATGACATAGGGAAACATCTTCATCAAGATCTAGGAACTATCTGGTCTTCAACGTAGTATACCGTTGAAATTAGAGAACTCGTCAACACTATGATGGAGGAAAACATCAAGATCTAAGAACTGACTAGTGCTCAACATAGTATATCGGTGAGGTTATAGCACTCGTCCACACTATGACGTAGGGAAAACTCTTCATCAAGATCTAGGAACTGTCTGGTCTTCAACATAGTATACCGTTGAGATTGTAGAACTCGTCCACACTTTGACGGAGGAAAACATCAAGATCTAGGAACTGACTAATGCTCAACATAGTATACCGTGGAGGTTATAGCACTCGTCCATACTATGACGTAGGGAAACATCTTCATCAAGATCTAGGAACTGTCTGGTCTTCAACGTAGTATACCGTTGAAATTAGAGAACTTGTCCACACTATGACGGAGGAAAACATCAAGATATAGGAACTGACTAGTGCTCAACGTAGTATACCATTGAGGTTATAACACTCGTCCATACTATGACATAGGGAAACATATTCATCAAGATCTAGGAACTGTCTGGTCTTCAACGTAGTATACCGTTGAGATTGTAGAAGTCGTCCACACTTTGACGGAGGAAAACATCAAGATCTAGGAACTGACTAGTATTCAACGTAGTATACCGTTGAGGTTATAGCACTCGTCCACACTATGACGTAGGGAAACATCTTCATCAAGATCTAGGAACTGTCTGGTCTTCAACGTAGTATACCGTTGAGATTGTAGAACTCGTCCACACTTTGACAGAGGAAAACATCAAGATCTAGGAACTGACTACTATTCAACGTAGTATATCGTTGAGGTTATAGCACTCGTCCACACTATGACATAGGGAAACATCTTCATCAAGATCTAGGAACTATCTGGTCTTTAACGTAGTATACCGTTGAGATTGTAGAACTTGTCCACACTTTGACGGAGGAAAACATCAAGATCTAGGAACTGACTAGTATTCAACGTAGTATACCTTTGAGGTTATAGCACTCATCCACACTATGACGTAGGGAAACATCTTCATCAAGATCTAGGAATTGTCTGGTCTTCAACGTAGTATACCGTTGAAATTACAGAACTTGTCCATACTATGACGGAGGAATTATCGAGATTGAGAACCTTATCTGAAGTTCAACCGAGGATAATTCAATTGAGATTTAAGAACCGGTCAGGTCTTCGACGTAGCTGAGAACTTTAATTGTATCTTTCCTGAAAGGTAAAGGTCAGTCATATGCAATGCATGATATGGATCAGGCAATGATGTTCTCTAAATAAATGAGATTATATTTGTATGATGGGTATATGCATGTATCATGATGTTTGCGAATATAATGTTTTAGCTGGGGAAAATAAATCCCGGAGCTGCTGGAGAATAGAGTTGAGTTCTTCGTTTCCGCTGGGGATGATGAACGAAGATGATTGTGAGAATAAACCTGCAGGAGAAAAGAACTCCGTTGGGGAATAAACTGATGAAGAGATTACTCCGAGGGGAATTACTCTGTGGGGGAGAGATGTTCTGCTGAGGATTTTAACGATAAACTCCGTTGGGGATTCCGCTGATAAACTCCGCTGGGGATTTCAATGATAAACTCCGCTGGGGATGGATTACCGTTGCTGGTGATATTGAATCTATTGAGGATTGAGGTCCTGCTTGTAAAAGGAAAGAACTTCGTTGGGGATGATCTTTCGGTTGCAACTTGCTGGGGATAACCCTGTTAAACTTTGTGGGGATAACCCTCTAAATTTGGCTGGGGAGATTTATTTTGTACTCCGCTGGGGGTAAGCTTCCAAAGTCTACTGGGGATGATGCCTCAACTCCGTTGGGGAAGCTTTTTTAGACCGTGCTGGAGAATATTGATTTCATTGGGGTTATCTTGCATTCTGCTGGGGAACATTCTTATACTCCGTGGAGGAATTTTAAGACTGTCGGGGATACTCTTATGCTTGCTGGAGAATATTCTTATACTCCACTGGGGAATATTAAGACCTTCTGGGGATACTCTTATGCTTGCTGGAGAATATTCTTATACCTCCCTGGGGAATATTAAGACCTTCTGGGGATACCAAGCCTTTTTATGGCTGATGGTAGACTAACTCTGCTTGGGGAGAGTATTGTTGATTCGTCCATAGTTGCAAGTCTCAGCTGAGAGAGCTATCATTAATGTCTTACTCTGCGGGGAGTGAAAGTATCTTAGCCATATTCTTCAGCTGAATATATACCTTGGTACCTGGTGGACAGAGCAACTTGTACAGTTCGGACAATTCTTATTTGCCCCTGTTTTTGCAGGAGAAGGTGCCTGCGGAGGCCCTGTGGATCGAGTATTATCCCCACCTATGAGGTTCTTGGTATCTTTCAGCCAAAATGACAAGTCTTCTTCTGGTAGGCCAGTGACGAGATGACGAGACATAGTCGTACGCTTTGATCCCTAATTTTTTCCTGGACCGCCCTTTCGGGTTTTCAGTCCACCGGGATACCCTTTTTTGCCCAAGGCGCCTTTTCAGGTTTTCGACTTACCGGGTGTACAAATTTTTCATTTTCATCCCTTTTTTTCCCAAACCCTTTTGGTTCGCCGGGAGCCCAAATTTTTGCCTAGGGCATTCGACCTAGCGGGTCTTTGATTATGCGTAGTATTTTCTGATTATGTCCATGCTCTCGGGGTGTAGGGAGTTGTCACTGTCTGTAGTGTCGTGTTGCCATACTACCAAAAGATGTTTGATCATGTAAGATTCGTTGCTGGAATTCATGTCCAATGCCCCAATTGATTCAGATGGAGATTTTCCCCTGGCATCTTTGAGAGATTCTTTGAATCTTGACTTGACTGCCCCAAATGATGGACAATGATCATGTCGCGCCCCTTGGTTGGAAGTGTTTTTCCACTTGAGGTGATCCTTTTTATTGAGAAGGTTTTTGTTCACTGGATATTCGTCGTGTAAATTTCTCTGCTGTTTGAACAAATAGTCATATGCAAACAATGTTATTTTGAGAATGCAAAGCTTATGTCTGTCTTGAAGTTTTTGAAAATTCAGTTTTCAATAAAACAAGCGAATTTTTGTAAAATGTGATGTAAACTCAGGATTTTACAGCGAGCCCTACAGGAGTCAGGATACCTTTTGTAACAGTATGCTTTCGAACTAACCCATGCTTCAGCTAGGACTTTTAAGGGTTATAACGTGTCCTGGTTCATGGTTTAAGAAATAAAGGATAAAGGCTCAAATTTTATCTGTACCCACCCGTTCTTCGTGATGTTCTTCGATCCTAAACTCAGCTAATCGTGCATTAGATCTTGTTTGAGTCTTTGCTCAGATATTCCAGTGATGGTTCGGATACTGACAGTTTATTTTGAACAGGCAGTCATTTTGTTGAGAGTTTGCAGGATCTCTTCCCTTTTGGTTTTTATTATCCTTGTTTTTTGCATGAACTATTTCTTTTTGTGATTACAGTCAGCGGGATGCCCCAGTTTTTCTTAAGTCTCCTTCACAGGTTTTGACTTATTGGGCTTTTATTTTGAGAGATAATGACTGCATGTCCTTACGATTATACGGAACGAACACCGTCTTTTGTTTCGGAAGGACTTCTTTGATGCCATTCATTGTGCACCTGGATCAACTGAGAAAACTACCCTGCCCCGGGTTGTGATTAAGGGTTTTAATTTGTGAAAAGAAAAACTCCAACTTCTTTGGCTCAAAGGGGTTGACTAGGGATTATCTTCCTTATAACTCCACTGTTTAGGATTTGAAACAATGCTTGTACCTCGTCAGCGGGGTCTGTTCAAAAGCATACTGTAGAGATTTTGATATCATTTTCGTCATCCTCCCTCTAAAGGCTTAGAAATTTTTTTAATCGAGAGTTGAACATCACAAAAAATGAAAGCAATTTGAATATAGTGAAATACGAATGGATTGATTCAAAACAGACATATGCAATGCATTGGTAAAGTAATAAAGTTTGACATGAATAAATGTTCGAACAGTCAAAAGAAAATTACAGCTTGAAAATTCTAATGAGCAAAAGCCTCTTAGTTCGAACTAGTCATTTCAGGTGGAGAACCCTCAGCGGAAGATTTGCATCTCGCCATCCGGCATGAATTCCAGCACTCTTCTGTCAATCAAGTCTTGGATCTTGTTTTTCAAAGCCCAATAGTCGTCGGTGTCATGTCCAGGACTATAGGAGTGACATACACAAAATGCATCGGGGTGATAGCCAGGAGCAGAGGTATTGGGATTCCGGAGAGGATCCTTTAAAGGAATCAGATTGACCTCTAACAAGCATTTCAGTATTAGAGATGATGGTATATCAGTCTCAGAGAAATGTCTTCCAGATGTATTTTGCTTACACCGATTACCTCGTTGACGCTGGCGAGGTTGTTGCTGGGCTTGTGACCCTGAAGCAAGCTGGGGAGCTTTTCCCTTGTCTTTTTGTCTCAAAGGAGGTTGAATGATGACTTGATCTTCAACCCTAGTTGTTTGCCCCACTTTGTTATTTTGAACTAGTTCGTTGATGAGGACCCTGAGCTCTTCTTGTCTTTGAGCCAGGTCTTGAATGAGAGCCATCTGGCCCACCAGCTGTCTCATCATCTGGATCTTCATTGTTTCCAACTCAATTTGTAGCCCTTCCAACTGATCATTCCTGATGCCGCCTGTATTCCCTAGGACTAAGCCCCTTGTGAGGAGAGCTTTTATTTCTTCCTGCCTCAGGGATAGGTTCAAGAACATTTCTTGAAGTTGAGCGTTTTGAGCCTGGATATCTTCGACAGTTCTCTCTACGGCCATCTCTACTGAAATAAACAGTAGGAGAATAAGGAAACTTGAAAGGGAAAACCTGTTATGATGTGGATGCATGTTATGTCGATGCATGTTTTCAAGAATCTCTCGGGGTAAACAAGAAACTTGTTAGAATTTGAATTTTGCAGCTTTGATTGAATAAACTTCATGTCATTGAGAATCTTCCTTCAAGAGTCAAGCTCACCATATCGAGTGGGTCATAGCCCTTGACTCAAGTCATCGTGTTTTGATTCATAGACGACATTGGCTAGAGGAAAATAAAATCCTCTTTGCCCCTAGCTTGACGTTTGATTTACCATAACCTGCATCACAGACCCTTGAGATCCTTGAAATGGTTAAGGAAATGTTAAGGCATGATGTTATGATGTGTATGCTATGCGTTTAAGAAAAAGTGTGAGGTGATGTAAGTAAACCCTGCAATAAATCCAAATTATTGGATAAGGACTGTAAACAAAACCTGCAAGGAAACTCATGTTGTCAGATAACAAGAATCTGCAAGTAGTTCAAGTTTGAAGGCACACAAGTCACACAAATAGCCTTAAGTTTAGGCTGGCATGGAGTTTAGGTATTACCATCTTCCAGTTTAGTTGGTTCAACCTGTCCTAGAAATAGTAACCGGGTTCTAGAGGATCTCAATATCACTTACCACCCTCGATCGGTCATAATTCCAATTTAGCAACCTTTTCTTGCGGCCGAAATCATCGCGAGAGTTTGGTCTCAATGAGTGTAGCATACTGCTACTATTCTATGGCCAAGTTAGTCAATTTAAAGGTTTTAAGGTCAGTTGGTGCTTAATGACCCTTTAGAAGACCCATATTCTCCTCGTTCCAACACAAGGGATATCGGTACAGACTAAAGTGTCACACCAGCGTAGCTACTGCTTCAACCGTATCGGTCTACGTCGTACAGTTCCCTCGCAATTTATTGCTACTTACCTAAAGGGTATCCCCAGATCTGGGTTAGGATCTATAGAACTCCGATACAAGCCCATAAATATAAATCATACAAAGCATACAATTGAAAACACAATGATATAATCCTAAGGTACACCTCACTTATAATCTTCCCCAGCAGAGTCGCCAGTTCTGTGATTGGTCGGAATGTGAACTGACTGTTTTTCGAATGTCGGTTCGTGTTTTGCGTTTGTTTTCTCAAAATGTCGCGGTAAGCAAGAGTCGCCACCGTCTTTTATTTTATCCAACAAGGAAAGGAAAAAAGCACAGAAAAAATTCCTTTTTTCGAGATGTTTCTTGGGTTCAGGAGGTAGATTATATAAGGGGAAGGTGTTAGCACCCTTTCTATTTGTGGTTATCCACGGGCTATTAGGTACTTGCTCATTGTGTTTTCAAAATTTTCTTTTCTTTGTGTTTGTGGGTTTGAAAGAAGTTTTTGTTTGAAAGGAGTGTAAGTGCGAAAAGTTTTGTTTTGTTTTAAAAGAGAGCAAGTACTTAAGAACCATCTACCTACTCGAAAAGGGAATTAAAATGTGCTAATGTCCTTTAGACAATGCTATCCCACTATTGATGAGTAGGTAGCATCGTCGTTGGAGTTTTAAGGGTCAATTCGATTAAGGGACGTGTGGTCACTAAAGCAATGTTAGGACGCCTTAGCGGAAACCCTAATGTCTTAGATCATTTTTCCGAGGCAACTGTTTCGAGGCAACTTATGATCTTTGGACAAGAGGGCGACCTCTAAAACTTCCTATACTCAATGACGACGTTCAAAGGCAACCAAGTGAGGTGTACCCTAAGAGTGCGTATTTGTGAGTGTGTTAGTTCGGTTATATTATCTTTGTACATGTCATGGGTGAGCTATGTTGATTTTAAGTTCATACATTTGATCTTGTCATGCATTCCCTATTTATCAAACATCTAACAGTTAATTGTTGCGGAATTTAAATTGCGGAAATTAAACCTAAACTATTACAAGGCGTCGGGTATTTACATCGCCAAAAGCAACCCTTTAATTTAAATTGCGGAAAGTAAAATAAAGCGATAAATAATTAAAGTCCTAATTAAAAGCTATTACATACCAGAAGCAATTACAATAATAAGACAAAATTGATCGCATGCGAGAAAATTAAATCGGCATATTTTTCAGGGTTTTGACCCTTTTTGAAAAGAAAGCATGTTTTTTTATTATTTTTTTGAATTAAATGGAAATTAGATCTAAGCTAATTATTAAATTAATTAATTAATGAAAATATTTTTGGATTTTTTGAATGATAAAATAAAATTTGATTAAAATTAATAAAAACCTAATATTCTAAATTGATTTTAAATATTGCAAAAACATTAAAAGTTAACTCTAATTAAAACTAAATTGATTAAATTAATTTATTTACAAAAATAAAATGATGAAAATAAGAATAATACTTTTTTTGTTTTCTGATTTTATTAGGAAAAATAATTTAATTGGTTAATGAAATTATAAAAATAAATTAACAAAACCAATAAATAAAGGAAATATAAAGAAAAAGAAATAACCAAAGAAGGGGGTGCTAGGCCCAGATTGAGGTTTGTTCAGCAATTTTCCAAGCCCAAACGCATTGGCCTGATTGACTTTTGCCATCCCATGTACGCCTTTGACTTGAGACCATGATGGACACTCAACCTTAGCCTTTGGATTTGGCCTGGAGGCCATCTGGCGCCTGATTGAATGATGGTCTATGGTGATCCCCACACTTGGCCTTGTACTGGATCTCCTGAAAAAAATTAACACAAATGTATAGGGGACTTGGGATTCGAACCCAGGTCCTATAGGTCTTTCCACTAACGCCTCCACCAACTGAGCTATGATGTTTTGTTGTTAATAAAATAAACACTGATTATTATATGTGAAAAGCAATTAATATGCTGGAAAAATAAAAAATATGGCGCGCTGTTTGAATTGGCCAATGGGGGGAAGACACCTAGTCGTCTTCTTCGTTGAAAAGCCTGGATATTTACCTGTGGATTTTATCCGCAGCTAAATTCCCAGGTTCGTCCTAAAACGAGCTATGGGCCATAAAAATGCAATCCAAGGCTATCACCATGCTCGTCTCATCCTCCTGAACTCATCCATGTCCATGGTTGGTTCTGATTTTACCTGAAACGGAATTGCCTAAAAACAAGAAACCCAAACCCTAGTTTCGGGTAGGGCTTTACAGTCTACAAAAACGAAATTAAATATTGCAGAAAGGCTGGAAATTATGCGAGGATCAAGAATATGCCAACATTTTGTCAAAAAGATGCAAGAACAAGATATCACGATTCCATGTCCAGGGCGGAGTTTCAAGCGACTTACAGTGCGTTTGGAGGTGATTCAGGGCTCGTGAGTGATTGCTTTAGCTTCAGTGAATGGCTAGCAAGAAGATAGCGTTGAGCTTTTGCCTTGAATTGGTCTTCAAGCAAGATTTCGATCCCCCACTTTTTTAAGCCTTTTTTCAATTTTGTATATGTGATTTATGCCGCTTTCAGTTCGTGTTCTTGTGTGTTTCATGTTGTATATGTATCATAGAAACAATTAGGTTAAATCTTGGGTTTGGAATCCTTGTGTATTGATAATTCAAGATTTGATTTGATCACCATTAACAAAGCTTCCAAAATTGTCCTAAATCAAATATTTTGTTCACAATATGGCATGGTACGAATTTGATTGTGTCCATCATGGAAATTGAAAGCTGTATCAATCAAAAAGATCACAAGTTATTAATATTGAGATTTTATTTTGATTTAAATTGATTAAAAATGAATTAAATCAATAAAAATAAAATAAAATAGAAAAATTAATAATTGGTCATGAAATTGAAGTTAGGACACGTGTGTGGTGTGACAAGATCAAATCAAGTGGAAACAAGTGGGCCCATTTGACAAAATTTGAAGTTTTGGGGATAGTTGACTTTTGGCAATTTTGGAAAAATGCCCAACTTCAACAATGCATAACTTCTTCAATTTTGAACTTTTGGAGGTGTTATTGGACTTTTTAGAAACCTTGAGATGTCCTTTAACCAATCATTTTTGTCTCATCTCATTTTGATATTCCATGCTCAAGTTATAAGCTTTGGAAAAAAAAGGTGTTTTTGTTGACTTTCAAAAATGACCTATAATGTCCAAATTTGTAACTTCTTGTGAGTGCATTTCTTGATCTTGGGGTGTGAATATGGATTGTAGGAAATTTCATCCTATTAAAAATTAGCCTTTGATGAGTCATTTCTCATAAAGTATGAGAAAGTTATGCTTGGTCAAAGTTGAGTTGACTTTTCCTGCAAAACCCTAATTTAGCAACTTTTGAATCTTGATGAATCTTGAGCAATCCTTGATGAATCATGATCAACCCTTGATCAAATGATGAATTGTCCTTAAAAATTAGAAAGTTGACAAAAAATCTTGAGGTTTGACTATTTGTAGGTCACAGTTGACTTTTGCCCTAGCACAGTCGATTTTTGGACCTCTTGAGCAATTGACTGGCCAAACTTTCTATGCAAGGCTTGAAATTTGACATGGATGAACATGAGAACATATTAGGACATTGGGGAGTACTTGAGGTCATTTTGATGTAAGGACCCTGATGCAACACAAAACCCTGATTTGAGGTTTACTGCTTTAGGAGATGTTTTGACTGTCCAACTCTTGAGCCATCTTGAGCCACTTTGGAGATTATTCTTGACATGTCTTGAGAAATATAGGAGGGCAAATTTTGGGGTACAACACCTGGGAATACACCGGCATTCAAAAAGTTTTTTTTTATAATCATGAGTGGGGTCACAAGTTCATCAACCAAAGTAACAAACATATCTTCCTCAACGACGTTGACATTACGGACGCGCTTGGGCATAGGGGTAGTGATGACATTGGGAATTTCTGGCGCGTCGAATTCAATCTCTTTGGCTTCAAGAAGGTCCTGTACCTTGTTTTTCAGAGCCCAAAAGTTGTTAGTGTCATGGCTGGGACTCTCAGAATGTTATGCATAGCGGGCATTAGGATGATAATGAGGAGAGGTTGTGTTAGGATTCTTTGGAGCTTCTTTCAAAGTCACTAGATTGGATCTTAACAAATGTGGAAATACTTGAGATAGTGTCATATTAATTCGGGTGAACTGTCTGTCTGGTCTTTCCATTCTTGGCTGGTTTCTTCTTTGTTGAGTAGGCACAGGTTTAGGAATCATGACAGCCCCCACCATTGGACGACGTTCAGCCCTATCTTGATTTCTCTGAGGATATACAGCAACAACTTCTTTCTTTCCAATGAATGGTTTCCATACTGCAACAGAGGATGCATATTTTTTAATCTTCCCATTCTTTATCCCGGCTTCCACTCTTTCTCCGGTCAATATCAATTCGGTGAAACCCGCCGAGGAGCTCCCATTTAAGTGATTGAAGAAAGGACCGGACAAGGTGCCCAAAAACATATTTACTAACTCTCTTTCAGATAGGGGAGGTTGGACTCTTCCTGCTAAGTTCCTCCATTTTTGCACGTAGTCTTTAAAGCCTTCACTTGAAACCATGGCTATACTCTGGAGTTGAGTACGGGTGAGAGCAAGATCAACATTGTATTGGTATTGTTTGTAAAAGGCAGTGGCCAGATCTTCCCAATTATGAACATTGGCTCTTTCTAGCTGATAAAACCAATCAAGTTGAGTTCCAGACAGGCTGTATTGAAAGAAGTGTACCCATAAATCCTTGTTAGTGGTGTGAGGCTGTATTTTCCTCACATAGGACCGGAGATGCATTTTGGGACATGAAACTCTGTCATATTTGGCGAACACTGATGCTTTGAATTTTGGAGGAATGACAATCCCAGATACTAACCCCAACTCCTTAAAGTCCAGTCCAGGCACTTTTTGGATTTCCATTGCACTTAACCGTTCTTCCAGATGCTTATACTTGTCATCGGCTGGAGGATATTGTTCTTCAGGATTATCTTCTTCTTCCTCTTCCTCTTCTGAATCTGGATGGACAACTGCTTCCTTGCCTTTCCCATCTTGATTGTCTTTCTCACCAGATGATGTTGAAAAGTCTAGGGTCCTTCTTGCTTGACCTTGAAATATTCTTCCCATGTTTAGAACTCCGGTTATTTTCTTTGTCTTCTTTTTCTTCTCTTCAACCAGCAAGGTTTTCAACTCTTCTTGTCCTTTGGCTAGAGTTAAGAACATCTGTTGAAACTGAGCATTTTGTGCTTGGAGGTCCTTCACCGTTTGCTCGAGATCCACCTTACTGAAATAAACAGTAGAAAGATAAGGAGACTTGTTGCAAGAAACATGCTTATGTTATGATGAATGGTAAATGCATATGCAATGATTTCAAGGATTTTGAAGATTCAAATTTGTTTTAGACAAAAAGGAAACACACGTTATATTAATAAATTAAAGCTTGAGTACATCAATGCCTCTTTAGGAAACAAAAAAATAAAAAAAAAACTCTAAGATAAAAAGGTTGTACGCATCCTCTTTGGTGTGATCTAGGCCTTCAAGTTCCTCTCCTCATGAAGTTACTTAGTGAGTTACGAAACCTTCTTCTCACTAGCGTAGAATTGGGCTTCGAAAGTGTCTCGCTCCCCCTTGAGTTGTATCCAATCTCTTTGTAAGTCTTCAAGAGAGGTGGCCATGTCAGGATGTAGGATAGTGTATGGAACATCTCCTTCCATAACAGGCTCAATGATTACCGGGAGAATGGAGGGATAAGGCATCATAAGACTCTGAGCACGAGTTCTTACCCATTTGAGGTAAGGCTCAAGAGGGATGGAATTTTTATGCCCCAATGTCTTGCTATCCACCTTGTTCAAGATCCTCCAAGCTCGGATAAATCTCTGGCGATGACCTTGATCGTTGTTCTCGTAGTCATATACCAAACCTTGAATGAGCATCTCATGTGGGCCATGTCTTCAGGCGTAACTAAACTATCTTAAGGCTAAGCAGGGATTTTAGGTGATACCTCCCCTAATGCCAAGTAAAGGGACATTAGGGAATTATCTACAACGGTCGACAATAGTAACATTCTCTATGGATCGGGAACACCAATGAATGTATGAATGCTTAAGTGTCATCAACCTTTGTGTCCACCTTGAACCTTGCTCGATCTTCAATACAGATTGGGGAAGATGCGAAATAAACCATTTTCTAAGAGAGGAGTACAACACATAAGGATACCTCTTTTCCTCATAGTGCGAGTGTGAAAAGAATGTAGGATGTCCCCTATAAAAGTAGGCACCGGGTTACGTGACATGAAGATCTTGACCGTGTTCACATCTATGAGTTGGTTAGGATTTGGAAACAAAACCATCCCATAGATGAGGATAACCATAATTTCCTCAAAAGCTTGCAAATCCAAAGAGTTCCAACAATTTTGGGCTTTCTCAAACAAGAACTTTGCTAGGAAACCCTTGACACCACTCCTTGTTTCCCAATTAGTTGTGACATCAGATGGTTGCAAGTGTAGAGCTTGAGCAATATCTTTCGACTTTGGATCTCTCTCCATACCGTTGAAAGGTAGTTGATTGAGAATGGGAATCCTCAAGAGTTGGGAGAATTCTTACAAAGTTGGCACAAGTTGATAATCGGGAAATGTGAAGCAATGGTGTAAAGGATCAAAGAACTGAAAGAGCACCTTCATCATGTCTTCATCAGTGTTGGAGATGACCAAGTTTAGTAGGAGACCATGTCTCTCGGTAAATTGAGAATTTTCATAAATCCTTGAAGCTAGCTCTTTAAGTTGTGGAGGGATCCTTACAAGATTGACTTGAATGGTTTTCCTGCGAATAAAATCCATGTCCTACAAAACAGAACAAAGATAAATCCCAAGATCCTTGAAATGGTTAGTGAATGAATATGATGTTATGATGTTTATGATGTTATGTACAAGTAAATATACACAACCAAAGCAAATAAGTCCTTAGGTTTAGGCTTGCAAGGAGTCTCATAGGTAAGTACCCTCTTGAAGTTTAGTTGGCTCAAACTTGTCCTAGTAATAGTAATCGGGTTCTAAGGAGCTCAATATCATTGGTTTGTTTCCTTGGTCATTGTTTCAGCATAAGCCTCTTTAATGGCGACCAAAATATTCCAAAAAACCAAACCTCAATGAGTGTAGTATCGAGTATCTACCAACTTCGGACTGCACCAAAGCCGGTTATCTCACTACGTCCTAAAGGCCAAGTTGGTCAAGTAAAGGTTCTAAAAGTTCATTAGTGCTTCATGACATCACTCAGCGGCCCCGTATTCTCCTTGATTAACTCAAAGGCTACCGGTACCCACAAATATGTCGCACTAACATAGCTATTGCTTAGACTATGTCGGTATACCCCGCACAGTTTCCACAACGTATTGCTACTTACCTATAAGGTATCCCAAATCCGGGTAAAGGATTCAAACCCAAAAAAAGAACCATAATGTAAGGCATACAAATAAAACAATGAAAGCAAGTAAATGTGAATTAACCCTAAGGTAACCCCACTTTTAAAATTTTCCCCAGCAGAGTCGCCAGTTCTGTGATACGGTGGGAGAAATGACTTAAAGGTTTTGCGTTTGATCGTAAATGTTTCGGTTAGCAAGAGTTGCCACCGACTTTTCTTTTATCCAAAAGGAAAGGTGAAAAAGCACAAGAAAAACCTTTGAGATTATTTCTTGAGTTCGGGGGGTAGATTATGAAAATGGATGGTATTAGCACCCTTTTCATCCATGGTTTTCCATGGGCTCTTAGTTACTTGCTAGATCACTTGCTTTTGTTTGAAATTGTGCTTTGTGTGGTTTTTGAAAGTATTTTGTAAAGAGGCCATTGTTTAGGCAAACTTTGTAATGATTCTCGTTCGTAAGAATGTATACAAAGTGTTTGATCTTTTGAAAACATTTTCAAGTTTGTAAGATGTTGTAGGTGTTTGTTTTGAAAATAGCAAGGATATTTTGTTTTGAAATGGAGCAAGTAACTAGGAACATCCTACCTACTCAAAAGTCTTTCATGTTCATTTCCTTTTTTCTTTAACATTGTTATCATTTCCTATCTTTGGATGTAAACGGGGCGGGCGTGGGTCATCGTATAACCATGATTAGCAATGTTGCAAGGTATCTTAGCATTCTCTTTTAGGGACTAAGACCATTTGAAAGGCAACTTAGATAGCGTCATCGAGGGACTATGATCTTATATTTTGCTTATTTTTGCTAAGATACCTTACATGCGTAATATGACCATTTTGTAAGGCAACCAAGTGGATTTACCCTAGGGGTGCTTGTGTGCAAGTGTATTGTTTTTCATGCTTGGTTTTGTCTTTGATTAGGATTTTCTAATTGATTGATTTTAGTCTTTCCATACAAACCCTAATTACTAGCATTTGTATATAAAACGATAAATTGCGGAATTTAAAATTACTATGGTATTACAATACTTGTGTGAGGGGGGTGTACAAATTATAAATGGGGATTGCAAGAAAATAAACCTAATTATCTATTACAACCATATTGAATTTGTACAAGAATTGTACAAAAATGAATAAATATACAAGAATGTAAATGTAAATAAAATGGATGTTTATTTAGATTTTTAGGGAAAAGGGATTTTGTTTTAACCTAATTAAATAAAAGAAAATAATTAATTAAAATAATAAAAAGTAAAACCTAAATTTACTAGGGAAAGAATTTAAATAAAACCCTAACCTAAATATTAATTAAAAAAGAAATTAAGTTCATGAGAACAATATTTTTTGGTATTTTTGTCTCGAAAATAATTTATAGTATTATAAAATATTTTTGGTCTTTTTATATTTTAAAATAAAATATTTAAAATGTGTAAAAGAAAATAACTAAAACCCTAGTTTTTAATTAAATTTACAAATCAAATGAGTAAAATAAATAAAGTATGATTAAATAAAATAATTGTTTTGTGTAAATAAATAAATAAACTTTATCAAAATATAAATCTAATGTTTTTTTTATATTTTTTCTGATTTTTTAGTATTAGATGAAATATTTAAGAAAATAAATAAATGAAAAAAAGAAAAAGAAAATAAAAATGGGTCAGGGTGTGAATAGCCAACAGGGGGGTCAGCAGTAAGAAAACAAATGAAAGCCCAAGACTGTTAGGCCCAGGCGCTTGTCAAAAAAAGTCAGAATACATGAAAAATATGGAAAAAAAACCAAAAGGGTACCACTAGGGCTCGAACCCAGGTCCCTACAGTCACAGGCACGCACTTCTACCACTTGGGTGGCTATACATTCGTTTATATAAACAAAACAATAAATATATGATAGTAAATAAGTCCATGTCCTGAACTTCATCTTCGACCTCACGCCCAGCCAGAGCCTCTGTATCTTGTTTAATTCTCAACAAAAATGAAAAATGTAAACAGGAAACTTGTAGCAAATTTCCTCACGATTTCAGAAATGTAAAGCAACAAAATTATAGATCAAAGACAAGCATGAATTTTAATTGCCCTAATATGAACCCTAAAAATTTCAGAAACTTCAATCTTAAATTTCTCTAAGCTCAAGCAATATAAATGAAAACTATGGACATGGTTAGCTTTAGGGCAATGATATCTACATTTTTCATTCACAAATAAACCATTAATGATGCTTGTATGAAGAGTTCAAAATCCAAAAAACATACCTTGCAATAGAGTATCGTGTTTGGAGTTTGAGAAGCTTCCAGTGTGTTCCAATGATTGGGTTAGCTTCCTCAAGTTCCCAGGAAGCTAATGGGATGCTTAGCTTGAGCTGGAAGTGCCTGAGGAGTTCTGGAGAAGTCAAGGTGCAAGGTGCTGTTTTTGAAAATGGTGGATGATGATGGAGGTGTTACAGTGGTGTTACAGGTGTTGGGATTGTTTGTATATGTTGTTTAGAAGCTTCTGAAAGTAAAAGGCCAAGAAACGCACGAGCAAATTTGGAGATTGGATTCAAAACTCAGAAATGAAAAGTTTTGAAGTGTTTTTGGTGATTTTGTGTTCTTGGTGTTTTAAGGGTTCAAGCATGCCTGTGATTTGTGGAAAATAACTTGTGTATCTATAATAAAAAGGGTTTGAGTGCTTTGGATAGTCATAAGTACAAGTTACAAGCTAATTGCTAGGTTACTTGATTTTGAAGAAAAGTGGGAAAACAAATTTCAAGAGGAAGTACAAGCATGGGCTGAGTGATTGTAAGTGTCTAACAAGTTTCTCTTGAGTTATGGGACTTGTATGATCAAAAGAAAGCAATTGCAAGGCTCAAGAACAAGTTTTTTGCAAAAATCCACTTTATCAAAATGACAATGTGCACTTTCTTTCCAAAATGGACATAAAGCATGGCCTTGCATTGAATGCTTGAAATGAGACCTCTAACAGTTGTGAAAGCAATTAATTATGGAGTGCCTAACAAGTTTGAGGCCTTCAAAGTAGAGGTTATGCAGCATATGTTTGAATTTTGAATTTGTTCATCACAAAATGACTTGTAATTCAATTGATAAAACCCTTATTTCGTCTCTTCTATTCTCCCTACTCAAAAATGATCTCAAGGAGTTCTTGGACATTTTGGAAAGCTTGAAATGTGCTCTACAACCCATATTTGAATCACTTTTGAAAATTCCCCTTGGAACTATATGAAAAAGTTCCATGAAGTTGGGTCAAAATCCTGACCAAATTAGGGCAAAATTTCACTAAGTGTTTTGTTTCATGACCATGTGTTCTTAAAATTATAACTTGAGATCCAAGAACTTTTGGAAGGAGTTGTGTAAATAAATGTTGTATATTTCATGGATATCTACAACTTTCATGTAGGAAGTTTCTTTTGAATCAGCTTTCATCATGGTGATAATTTTGTTCAAAGTTGTGAAAAAGTAATAAATTTGCAACACTTGGCAAAATTTCTAAGTGTTGAAATTTTAACTTTCCAAAATGAAATCTTTAATTTTTTGATTTCTTGATGAATAATTTTCATATTTTGACGCACTTTGATGAATTGTGATCTTTGGCATTTGATTTTGACCAAAAAGTCAAAGTTTGACTTTTCAGTATACAATTGACTTTTGATCAGTTGACTGAAAATTCATCTGTCAATTCATTGGACTTGAGTTATGTTTTGAGCCATGTCATTAGGTCAAAATGATGAAATTGGACTCTTGAGATTATGCCTTAAATAAATTGATCATTTGATAGGTCAAAAATCAGAAATTGCCATTTCCCAGTCAAAACCCTAATTTTGACTATTTTTCCCTTTTGAAGATTTGATCAAATTTCTTGAGGAATTGTGGTCCAAACTTGATCAAATGATACATATGAGTTTAAAATATTGACGTGGATCAAAAATTGTGAATTTTGACTGTAAATTGGCCACGGTTGGCTTTTTCTCCAATACAGTTGATTTTTAGGTCAATTGCTTAATTGACTGAGCAAAAGTGTGATCCAAAGCTTGAAACTTGACATGAGTAATCTTGAGGATCCATAATGATCCATGAAAGTAATATGGGGCATTGGAAGTTCAAATATCCTTGTGCAATCTCAAACCCTAATTTTGGTCATCAGTGCTTAAGGAGGTGTCTTGAGCTGATCAACCCTAGTGCAGTCTTGAGCCAAAGGAGATCTTGTGAGCAAATTCTTGATAAGTGAGAGGGGAAATTTTGGGGTACAACAACTGGCATGAGATGTTACCATTTTCTCTTCACGGTTATCGTACCATGGTACGCACATCAGTAGGGGCAACTCATTTCTCTTTGGTATACGCCATGGAAGTTGTCTTACCAATTGAAGTCCAAATACCTTCTTTGAGAATCATAAAGGATGTGGGTTTGAATGAAGATGAGTGGATCTAAACTCGATTTGACCAGTTGAACTTGATTGATGAGAAGAGGTTACAACTGTTTGCCATGGTCAGATGTACCAAAAACGTATGATCAAAGCTTTTAACAAGAAGGTCAGACGTCAGGTATATCGAGTTAGTGACTTGGTAATCAAACGTATCATACTACCACAAGGTGATCCCAGGGGAAAATGGACTCCTACATATGAAGGACCATTCGTGATCAAAAACATATTTTTTGGTGGGGCAATGATCTTAACCACTATGGGCGGCAACGACCTTCCACACCCGATAAACACGGACATAGTTAAAAGATACTACACATAAAAAGGACCCGCTAGGTCGACTGGACTAGGCAAAAATTAGGGATAAAAACAAAAAGATCTGTACACCCGGCAAGCTGAAATCCCGAAAGGGCGGCTTGGGGAAAAAAGGGTATCTTGGTGGACTGAAAACCCGAAAGGGAGGTCCAGGAAAAAGTTATGGATTTGAAATGTATGACTATGTCCCATTGGATCACCTTACAGCCAATCTTCAGCATCAATCGTCAAATTCAAACAGTTCTAATCAATCCAATCAGCTTTGGACAAAGCAGCAAGTAGATGAGACACTCAGAGACATGAAGGCTATAGCAGAAGGGGAACCCATTGGATTATTTCACATAGCTGTCTTTTCTTTGTATCAGTTTTTATTTTTACGACGAAATTATCTTACTAGGATGTTCGTCTCTTTGTACAAAAATGCTTATTCAAGTTCATACAAATATATTCCTTTAAAAGTGCAAAACTATTTGTTTTTCTTTTGCTTTCCTGTTTTGTTTGCAAAAACGTCCAGTGATTATTTTTGAACATATGCATTTGAATGTAATTATTGTTTACAAATGAGCACAAAAAAAGAGGGAACAGAAAACATAAAGACAATTACTAATGGCTTTAAGAAACAAGACAATATCTATGGGTCATTCCATAAAATCCTCGAAGATACTTTCTCTAAATAGAGCGGAAGCAAGAACGTCCTACTACAGGTTCGTAGTCATATCTCCAACATGCAGCTTAGTGGTATCTTTTGCCTTCATATCCCTGACAGGGAAAAATTTCCAGTTACTACCTCAAAGATTCCCCAGCAAAAGTCGCCCAGCTTCTCAGGATTTCCCAGTAGGATTTGACATAGCCCACAAGCAATGCACAATGTTTCACTTCCCCAACAGAGTTTATTTCTCTAATAATGGAAATCCATCCATCAACGCTTCAACTTTAACAAAATATGAAGACTTATACCCCGCATTCCCAGCAGCAGTCATGGATTTATTTTCCCTAATCCAACAACACTGTAGCAGAACAGTTAATATGTTCAAACGTTGCATTCATACATCATAAACATTGAAAACACAAATACATATATCACAATCTCATTTATTTTGAGAAAACATCATTACGCCATGCATTTCATACATCATGACATTACATACAACTAACTCTTTACCTTTTCAGGAAAGAACAATCAACAGAAAATTATCATCAACAGATTTTCAACAAGTCAAGGCAATTATCTGTGAACAAATCGATTGTAGACCGATCCCTAAAGCAGGACGGTTTGACTATCTACATGATAAATACTTCCTTCAGGCCTATCTTGGTTCAGTTTAAATCACTCAATGGTTTATCCTGATTCTTTCCCGCAGATATCTTTCTCTGGTTCATATAAATCGCTCCAAGATTTATTCAGATTCTTTTCCAGACCCCTGATGGTTCAGTTTAAATCTCTCAATGGTTTATCCCAATTCTTTTCCGCAGACATCTTTCTCTGGTTTAGATAAGTTGCTCCAAGATTTATTCTGATTCTTTCTAGTTAAAGAATATCCAAGACCTCTGTTAGTTCAGTTTAAATCTCTCAACAGTTTATCCCGATTCTTTCTCGCATACATCTTTCTCTGGTTCAGATAGGTCGCTCCAAGATTTATTCTAATTCTTTCCAGTAAATAATATCCAAGACCTATGTTGGTTCAGTTTAAATCTCTCAACGATTTATGTTGATTCTTTCCCGTAGACATCTTCTCTGGTTCAGATAAATCACTCCAAGATTTATTCTGATTCTTTTCCAGACCCTTATTGTTTCAGTTTAAATCTCTCAACGGTTTATCCTGATTCTTTCCCATAGACATCTTCTCTGGTTTAGATAAATTGCTCCAATATTTATTCTAATTCGTTTCCAGACCCTTGCTGGTTCAGTTTAAATCTCTCAACGGTTTATCCTAATTCTTTCCCCAGTTAGACACTTTCTCTGGTTCAGATAAGTCGCTCCAAGACTTGTTCTGATTCTTCTCCAGACCCTTGCTGGTTTAGTTTAAATCTCTCAATGGTTTATCCTAATTCTTTCTCCAGTAGACATCTTCTCTGGTTGAGATAAACTGCTTCAAAGGTTTACTCTGATTCTTATCCCAGTTGAAGTCAAACTTAGACTCAGTCTAATTTCTTTAAACAATCACCTTTGGATGGCATCTATAAACCCATCTCCGCCAACTCTCCAGCATTTCTCCAAATGGCATCTTTAAGCCCATTCCTTACACCTCAACCTACAAATCTTCAGAGTGCAAATTTCAGGGCACTCTAGTGTTCAATCATCTTCCACCTTTAAGTCACGAATGACAGATTCACCAATCTAACTCTTCAGGTTTAAGAAGATTGAACATGGGAAGCTGTTGTACCCCCAAATTTTCCCTCTCATTTCTCAAAAGATTATCCTGGACCCCCAGGTTTGTTTTTGTCGAGTTTCAAGTCTCAGATTATATATTTTTAAGAAATTCATTCACAAGGGCAAAATGGTCAAAAGCACACTGAAAAGTCAAACTTTCACTTTTTAATCAAAATCAAGTTTCAACAATCATATTCCATCAGGACATGAAATTGGTTCATCAAAAATCAGAAGTCAGAATTTGCTTTGAAAAATTAAATTTCTATACATTTAGAAAATTTTCTAAGTGTTAAGAGAATATGATACTTCGGAACTTCTGGGCCAGCCTCCACGCGAGTGCAGTCAGAATTTGCAAACATGGTTCAGAATATGATTCTTCAATTAGAACATGACTCTTCAGCATATGGAGACTATGTTCTATGCTTCGATCAAAGCCTCACCCTTCGAATCTCACTCTGGTCTTCTGTGATTAGAACATCACCAAATCCCAAAACCTCATTTGAGCAGTCTGCTGCACTGCTATAGCACAGTCCTGCCACCAGCTTCCACAACACTCCAAAGTGCTTTTGATCCAGTCCACGCCTGCGTTTTTCTCAAACCCCATAATTACACCAAATTAGCATACAAAAGATGTGTTTAAAAAAGCAATGGAACAATATGCCAAAAAGGTTTAAAATCCCATTTGTTTTTCCCCCCAAAATCACAGCAAGCCCATCTATAAATAAGTTGCTCCATCACACGTTCAAGGGGCTGGATTTTGGAAAGAGAGAATTATCAAAGAGAGAAAAGAAAACAGTCAAACATTCATAAACCCAGAATTCCCAAACAAAACCAAACCTTTGTTCTTCCCTTTGAATCAAAGAACATAAACATTTTGTTCCAATCCTTGCTAACCCCAGAACATCTGAAGGCAACAGCTAAAGTCCCAAACACATGCTCCAGATTCAAGGTAAGTCTTTCTGACTTTGAATTTTTCATTCATAACATCATTAAATATGTAAATATCATAGTGTTGATGCTGTCCATGTCATTGCATAAGTAGAAAAAACTGTGGACCAGAACTTCTTGAATAAAGCTAGGCTCAAAATTAAGATTAGAACTTCTATAAACTGTCGTGCTTTTATATTTCTGATTTGCTGTTATTAAAAATTGAATAAGTTGCAGATGTTCTGACTAATGTAAGGAAGGAGGTGAAGTGTAACACATAATTTCTGGGTTTTCCTTTCCCACTATTTTAGCATAGCACAAAACTTTTGAGCTCTCCTCACTGTTTTAACACACCAAAGCTTCTAAGTTTTCACATTGTTATGACACAGCACCAGAATTTCTAGGTTGTCTTACGGTTTAAACACACACAGAACTTCTGAGTTCTCCTCACTGTTTTAACACACGGAACTTCTAGGCTTTCTTACTGTTTTAACATACACATAACTTCTAAGATTTTCTCATTGTTCTAACACTCAGAACTTCAGCGTGTAGCGACCCAAAAATTTTGTTTTTCCCTCTAATGTTTCTTTCAGGACCTCAACGTGCATTAACCTAGAAATTCTAATTACCTCTGACGTTTCTTTCTGAACCACAGTGCGCCTGACATCAGAACTTCTGGTCCACTTTATTTTTCTTTCAGCAACATGCTGATCCTATTTCTCATTATTTTTCCTTTTTTCTCTCTTATTTTTATTATTCTCAGTATTAATGCTATTTTAATTAATATAAAAAATACATAAAAAAATATTATCTTTTTATTAACTAATTTTTCTTTTTTTAGTTTATTAAGACAAAAAACCAATTTCAAAACAAATCCTTTCCTTTTCTTATATTGTACATTTCAATATGGTTGTAATAGATAATTAGGATTTAAATTCTTGCAACCCCCCATTTGTAAATTTGCACCCCCATCCCTAAATAATGTAATAGCATAGGACTTTACATTTCCTCAATTTATCGCTTTCAAATATAAATGCTAGTAATTAGGGTTTGTATGGCAAGACATAAAATCAACAAATAAATAACCATAATCAAGACTAAATGCATGTAAATCAAACACACCGTTCACACTTGCACCCTAGCACCTCTAGGGTAATCTTGCTTTGTTGCCTTTTGGAAATAGTCATGTCCCTCGAATATGGGCATTTTAGCAAAGACCCTTGACAAAAGATCGTAGTCCCTCGATGACCCTCAATGTTGCCTTCGGTAAATGATCTAGTCCCTAAACGACATTGCTAAAACGTCCCATAAGTTGCCTTCAATGACTATACAAAACGTCCCGCATTCGTCCTTTCACATCCAATGATGGGGTTTCTTACCAAAACAATGGTGAGATAAAAACATCTAAAGGAGGAGGAAAAAAACATTTAGACCTTTTGAGTAGGTAGGTTGCTCCTAGTTGCTCGCTTGCACACAACAAAAACATTTTATACATCCACACTTTCCCTTTGAAACATTTTTCAAAAGACAAAACACTTTGTACATGTTCTTATAGAGATGATACCATTACAAAGACATTCCTTTTCAAAATACTTTCAAAACCCACACCACCAAACACATTTTCAAGCAAAAGCAAGTGATCTAGCAAGCAACTAAGAGCCCGTAGATAACTACAGATGAAAAGGGCGCTAACACCTTCCCTTTTCATAACCTACCCCCCGAACTCAAGAAAATAATCTCGAAAGGTCTTTCCTGTTCTTTTCAACCTTTCCTTTTGGATAAAAGAAAAGTAGGTGGCGACTCTTGTTAACCGCAACAATTGCGATAAAACGCAAAACACCTAAGTCAGTTATCCCACCGCGTTATAGGTTACGACTCTGATTTCAGTATTTTGGGTTATTTTGTTCATCTGTTAAGCCGTGGGGGCATTTTGGGTATTTCCAACCGACCTAAATGAGTTTTTGCTATTTAGAGGAGTTTCCAAGAGGAATTGAGGGAATTTTGACTGGAGAAGATTAGGAACAATAAAGATTGGTGCTTTCAAGAGATTTCAAGACGGAGATTCCTTTATGAGCAATAATAATTGAAGATCGAAGAATCCCCGCCTTTTGTAATGTATAATATTATTATTGCTTTTCTTTTTAATACTATGAGAGGCTAAACCCCCCAATGCTAGGGGGTGTCCCTGATTTGCAAATGTATTTATTTTGAATTCTTGATTTAGATCCAATAAGTTTTCTTTCAATTTAACTATTTAATGTTCTTATGTCTTTCCTATCAGACAAATAGGGATTGATCCACGGTTAACAATTAGGGTTGGGTCGCCATTGTTAAGGTGTTTGAACAATTAGACTATAATATATATCACCTAGGACTAGGGATACTCTATAGGTTAGGGGTAAAATCTTGATAACATAAAGGCTTGACTCCATCAGATATCTCTAAGGACTTAGAATTTAGGGTGGATGGTTAAAGGTTTTCTCACTAAGGACTTAGGGGAAAAGAAACTAAAGATTCGGTAGTTTAAAGTAATGAAATTGTTGAAGAGATCAAGAGTAAATATTATTACAGGGTCAAATCATACACCTACCCCTAACATGCTTCTCATATAAGTGAAAAGACATTTTATATTTCTGTTACTTGTTAAGTGACAATTTCAAAACCAAAACCCATATCAAGTTTTGTTTAATTTAACTACGAATTTAACTCGATAATTACACACAGTCATTGAGATTGAAATTAGGGGAATTTCCCTATTATTTCAAGAGGAAAAAATAGTACACTTGCTATTTTTTTCTATCAACTATGATTGTGATTGGAAGGGATTTGAGAAGGGTCTCATACCTAGGTGAGTCTTTGGTAGAAGTTAAGAACGGGTAGTTATTAAGTGAGTAGATTTTGAACTAGGTGAAAGTTTGATGTGGGTCTACGAATTGATACTATCAGGTTAACTTGGTCACTGGCTTTGTAGCCCTAGAGTAGTTGTGTTGATTCAATGAATTGGGTCAACAATTATGTGTGTTCTTTATTTTTTTGCATCGTGTTTATCGTTCATATTGTTCATTGTATGCAAATTCAGAAAAAGGTGTCTCGACATCTTTTAGGACATCTGTGATTTGAATACCAGAATTTCACTTTCCTTATGGACTTATATTGTTGGTTTGTGAATCTTATCTTCATTCCTTGTTTTGATCACATGTTATTGTGTTGCTTTGGTGGTTACCTAAAAGAGCTTAGGCTTGATGCTTTGTTTACCTAATACTTGTTTAGATGTTTCTTGTTTGCCTTGAGTCTTGTTAGACTTAAGTTGTGTTTGTTTAAGTCTTTCTTGGTTAAGTGTGACTTGTCTCGAGTCTTGGTTAAGTACTTAAGATTTTTGTTTGTGGTTACTTATAAAGTTATAAATCTTGTTCGGTTAAGTATGAATTGTCTTGAGTCTTGATGAAGTACTTAAGATTAATGTTGTTGGTTACCTCTAATGAGTGTAGTTGCTAATCTCCTTGAGCCTTGTTAGGTACTTGAGAGTTATTTTGGGGTTGTTACCTTTGTACTTTTAAAGTTGTTATTTGTTTTCGATTTGTTTGATAACATTCACACTTAGGACATCTTGATTCATCTTAATCCTTTTATTAAGATTAAATTAAGATTAGACTTTAGGTTTGATATCCAAGTATGATAACATAGTTAGGATTTCCCTTTTATCCTCACTTTAAGTCCATTTTACATGATAACTTTAATACAGATATTCCCTTGATATCTCAATGTTAGGTCCATGATGAATGATAACAAATAGGATCAAGTTTCCATTATATTTTTGTTTCTTTCTTGCATTGCATACTTGTAAGACTAAAACTCTTTCTTGATCAAAAATTCAAAATACTTAAGCATACTTAAATAATTTCAAAACTAAAGGAGAAGTACTCAAATACCTCCGGCCTTGGAAGACCATTTGATGTATTCTCCTAAAAAAATACTCAGCAAATTTAAACTCTTTTTACCTTAGGGATTTTTCTTATAAAAACCTTTCAGAAAGGACATGTTAAATTCCATTCTACACAATAAAACAATGCGTCTCCAAAGGTCGAGTGACAACGTTAACTGTTAGAATGCGAGCTTAGCATCATTCATAAAAAACACCCAACAAACCAACATTTCTTAGAAGTACTATGGTGGTTCTAATTCCTTCGGGATACATATGCACTAAGTTGCAAAATTCAGGCGAACACAATAAGAAAAACCTTTTGTTTTTTCCTAACCAATTCTCTCATGCATTCCCTTAGTAAGTAAGCTTTAGATATAACACACCCTTTGATTAGAACAACAAGAGTGGATCCCGTTGAGTACAATGTACGTGAAGGGTGCTAATACCTTCCCTTTGCGTAATCGACTCTCGAACCTGAATATTGCTTATGAGACCATGTTCTTCCATTCTTTGAGGTTTTCTCGATGTTTTCCTTTCCCTTCTTTGGGATAAATAATGTTCGATGGCGACTTTGTTTGCGTGTATTTTCCGCGGTGACGACTTACACCATTAACCAACTTTAGTTACATATATTTATTTATGATTATTCATTAACCATGTTTTGAATTGTATTAACCAATTTGATACACACCATTAACCAACTTTAGTTACTATTAAGTGATTACATATATTTATTCATGATTGTTCATTAACTATGTTCTAGGTGTATTAGCCCACGTTTCTCACACTTTTAACCAAATTTATTTATTGTTAATCGATTTCATATATTTTTCGTAATTATTTATTAACCATTTTCTGAATTTTTTTGACCAGATGAAGAAGATGAAGTAATAGTGGATTAAATAGAGAGATAAATATATAAACTAAAAGATAGAAATATGCAAAATATTTGATCCACATTGCATAATATAAAAGAGTTTGATGGTAGTGCATTGTCAGTGCAAATCAATATTGCACATACAATCAATTAAAATCTTCATACTTTCCATGTCATATCAGTATTTTAAAAATAAATATATGTTTTCATTAGATACATGGTTTTCATTGGTTGACGGTGTAAAAATAATTTACATTGTCAGTGCATATTCTTTTTTCTCATGTAAAAAAGAGAGACAAGAAAATGACTTAATATTTAATTGATTCTTTTAGTAGTAATGAACAGTATATTATACGGTGTAGTGTATATAATTAGTGTCAAAATAGAAAAAATGTATAGAAAGTCGAGTTGTAAAATGGACCGGTCTGGCCAAATCTGCTTCGGTCTAGAGGTTCAAATCATTTAAAGAGGATGAAGTGGGTCAATCCTATTACTTCATGGGCTGCTAAAAATGAGCCTGGTCCAATTTTTAATAGGTCTTGTGACCCGATGGTCCAGTCTATCCCTTATTTCAGTATTATCGTTTAAAATTTATTAAAATGATGTAATTGATAAAAGCTAATTTTGGATCCCCTTCTTTAATTTTTCTCTTCGTCTCTCTCTCTCTCTCTCTCTCTCTCTCTCTCTCTCTCTCTCTCTCTCTCTCTTCATTACAAAATCATTTTTACTTTAGAGAGAGTGCGAGATTAAGAGAGTGACAGAGAGGAAGGAGATGAATGGAGAGAAAAATGGAATGAGGGGATCCAAGTCCATAACAACTACACAAGAGAGTAATCATAAACTTAGTTAAGTGATATTTAAAATATTTATTTAATCAACATCCGTATATATAAATACCATAAAGATGTCTATGTAAAAGTAGAGAAAACTGAATATTTTCTATAATATTTGTTAAACTTTCTTTTCATCTCACAACCATTTATTTAATGCTATCCTCTTGAAAAGATATTTACATCCTCTTTAACTTTTCTTTTTAACTTATGATCTTGTCGGTTAATCAGAACTTGAAAAGCAGCCGAAGGATGATCTGCAGTCGGGCTGTAAGCTGAGGAGAAAAGGGGTTGTACCTGCAAGGCACTCCGACGATCAAGTAAGAATGGGAACAAGGAGGTACAAGCAAAAATATTAGGTAGTGAGTAGTAGATATTGGATACCTAGCCCTCACAGGTGTGAGGGTTTATATAATGCCCCTGGCACGTGACCATTGGTTCCTGATTTCCCGCCTAGATACACATGGCCGGAAAATCAAGTAACTGCCAAGACTTGGTCAAACCAGGATGTGTCCGTAACTAGCCGTTGGTTCCAAGGAGGGAACTAATTACGGGCATCTCTCTAGTCGGTTCCTGGTAGCCTACACGATGTTGGTTTTTGGAAGGCGTAGAGGATGCTCATCGATCATCCTGGGACAAGAGCAAATATGAAGGGTGAATGGCTGTCATTGCCCGACAGAAGATGGTCGTGCGGGTAATCCGGGTTATGGTCGGGTGGGATGTACCCAAGGAGATCTCGGGGACTGGGCTCAGTCAAGATGTCGGGCCAGTCCAGAACAGTAGCCCCCCAAGTCGTTGCTTCTGGGAATAGGAGTGATGACTTTGACGTCTGCTCAAAGAACATGGTGGGTCTTACGGGGGAACAAGCGTTGTACGTTTTTCCTAGCTTACAGGGAGGCAAGGCCTTGGTCGTTAGAACTTTTGAATTTGGAGAGGTAGCATGTTTTGGGAAGCATGTTAGTGAATCCGTGCAATGATGACCTATGGCTAGGGTGTCATGATGACGACCCTAGGGTCTCCCAAGCACGTGATTAATATGCATAGACTATTCCAGCTATAAATATGAGAGGAACAGGGTGTTTAATATTTTTTGTGTTCTCTTTCATCTGCTCGTATTACCTCGACAGTCGACCACCGATGTTTTCTCAATTTCTCTGCTCGCGGTCATTTAGTTCTATCTCTTCTTCTTCTATTGGTAAGTTTCTGATCCTCCATTGTTATTTGTCTTCGTATTTTTGCTTTTTATTTTAAAGAGATGCATGCGGTTAGGATTTAGGGTTCCGTTAGAGGGAAGTCGTTGGAGACTCTTGATAGTGGATGGAGTTTCTGCGGTGTAGGACCGTCGGAGCTTCTGTGGTGTTTCCTCGGGGATTCTGTCGTGTGTTATAGGTGGCCCATTGGGGTTAGTTTTTTTCTTCAATCCACGCCCGTTAGATTACCTTAGTGAGGGTTCTGGCCGGGGATATAATCCTCGTTTCCCAGTACCCTTTCACTTGTTTAGCGGTGGAAGGGTGGTTCTGGCATTGATGTCGAGCTTATCTTTTTCCTCTACTTTTCGGGTGCCATAACTGATGACGCTCTGGTCATTATTTCGAGTGAATCCACACAGTCTTTCGAGAGTTCTTTGAGCGAGGCAAGCAGTTTGTCAAGCATCTTAGAAGTCTCCAGGGATATGCAGAACCAGATGGGACGGCAGATGGGGGAGCCCGATGTGGGGGAGACCTCTACGGTTCATAGCAGCTTGTTCCCTCCTAGAGACAAGGAGGACCCTCGGGATTGGGTCGCAAAGGATCCCTGGGAGTGGTGGTCGTATTTTTATGAGCACATGGAAGATGTCTTCACTGACGTGTTCACTCACGAGGAGGGGGCCCCAGAGAAGTGGTCGTTATATATCCTTGGAAAGGATAGTAGGATCTGCTCGAGGTACGATAGGAGGCGGATCCCGATGTACGACATTGTCTTTCAAGAGATGGGTCTTCGCCTCCCCTTCTACGACTTCGAGGTGGCAGTTTTTTGGCATTTACAAGTGGATCCTTCCCAATTGCATCCAAACAGTATCGCGTTCGTGCGAGCGTTCCAGATAGTCTGCGACCATTTGAAGATAGTGGATACAATCCCGTTGTTTTTCTATTGCTTTCATAATCAGGGGAGCATGACCGATGGAAAATGAGGATGGGTCTCTCTTAAGCAAGGCAATGGGAAGTTATTCAAGGCCTATCTGAAGTTTGTCCTCCATTTTAAGGATAAGTATATCTTGGTGCATCCCTCGTCTACCCGGGAGATGTTTAATGTTTTTAGGACCATGTCGTCTCTCAACGAGGATGGGAATCCTCGCCTTAACGAGTTAGGAGAGCCCACTGCGACGCTGATTTGCTAATTCCCGTTTCAATGGACCAACAAGTACTTCGAGCGAGAATTGGGCTCCTATGTTTGGAGAGAGGGGGAGCTTGGGGATGAGGATCTGGAGAGTTTCGCCACTCTGACTGCGCTTGTGGCTCGAATCCCTCTGGTCCAGTGAGTTGGTCGGGGGGTAGGGTAGTGTTAGATAGGAACGGAGAGCTCGTGTATGAGTCGGGTCTTATAAACTTCAGGGAGCTTCTCGGAAGCGACGATCTCGTTAGACATTTGGGTATATATACTGTTTAATACTAGTATGTGATTTTCGCTTGTTTGACTCCTCGTTTTACTGACTATTTTTTTTGCAAAAAGCATGAATATGGCCCAAGAGCGTTTGGCCAAGGCACTTGCTTCTTGGGCGAGAAAGGCTATGAAGGATGCACAAGCTGGCGCGGGGACAGCTCTCGCCTCGGGGTCAGGCGGCTCATCCTTAGCTCATGTCACAGTCGTTGTGCCTCCCGCTGCCGTTTCCTCAAAGGTGAAGAGACAGTGGCCTGAAGGGAGCATCGACTTGACCGGAGAAACGGGGAAAGGGACGTATAACTTGCCCCCTTGTTGGTTGGAAAGGTCTTTTTTTGAGGGTGTAGCTCTCTGCCTTCCTCGGGCCGTGGTCGAGAAGGACAAAGCCCTGAAGGTGTCCGAGGTGGAATTGGGGAAGCTCTCCGAGGAGCGCACGACTATTTTGCTTGAGAGAGATAGTCTCGAGGGAAAGGTAGCGACTTTAATTGTTGAGATTGCGTCTGCCGAGGACGAGCCGAAGGAGACTAGAGATCTGAAGACACGGGTCGAGCTAGTTGCTCGTTTCTAGTTGGCCGTGGATGATTGTCAAGCTGCTTCTGAGGGGAGCTTCGAGAATGCCATGAATCAGATGCGTGTTTTAAACCCCGATGTCGAGCTCAACACTTCGAGCATGGGGGTCAATTATTACATGGCTGATGGCCATATTCTGGTTCCCAATTACTTGAGGGATATTGTTGCTCAACCGTCTGGGGGTCTTGTCCAACTATCGCCTATTGCCGAAGGGGAAGCAGAAGGATGATTATGTGCTTGTTTCAGCCTGCGTGCCAGCTCTGTTATATTTGTTTTCCCGAGCTGTTTCCCGTTTATGTAATATTCGTACAATATCAGCCCAAGTGGTCGTTTTATTTATTATCTGGCCATTGTTCGTTTTGCTTTGACTATTTAACTCGTGTTATTTGCATATCTGTTGATAAATTATCCCGTTTGGGACGTTAAATGTTTTGCTAAGAGTTCGTATCAGGGATATGCTCGTTTTGTATGTTCATCGGTGTGAGGAAACCAATCAAACAACCAGGGTAAATATCGGGCGAGGGCCATAACCCAGGTCTCGTTTCGAGGGACTCAAGTTTGGCGGTGTGAACTTCCCATTACGAGTCGGGCGTTCCACAGTCATGGCACAAATACTATGGAGCTCGATCGAGTTATCCATGTCGGGCTAAGGGTGCGCTCATCAATAGAGCGGAGCCTCGCCCCTTCCGAATACTTTGGGTGCTATGCTCGTGCCTAGGCATGCACGCATGGTCGGGCCTGGGTGAGTTTGTCGTGTTGATTAAACTCGTTGACTGCTCAGTGTTTTCAACTATAATATTGTTTTAGCTTTTCAGCATTTCATGATTGAACGAGTTGTTCCCCTTGTAGGTTTTCCAAGTAATACGCTCCAGTCCCCGTTTTCGCGTAGACGCGATAAGGACCTTCTCAGTTTGCTGCGAGCTTTCCCTTGTGAGATTCTTTGCGATTTCTCTTCAAGACAAGGCTTCCGACCTCGAACTCTTGTCGTATGACCTTGGCGTCGTAGCGCATAGCTATTTTTTTGTTTGAGCGAGGCTTCTCGTAGGGCCACTCCTGTTCTGATCTCTTCTACCAGATCCAGTTCTTCTCGGAGGATGACGTCGTTCATCTCCTCTTCGGGAGGTGCCTTTGTTCGCCTGGAAGGCTCCTTGATTTCTACGGGGATGATGGCATATATCCTGTATGGTAGTCAAAATGGAGTTTCCTCGATAGACGAGTGTGCGATTGTTCGGTACGCCCAAAGCACACTGTGTAACTCTTCGATCCATCGTTTCTTGGTTTTGTCCAACCTTCGGTTGAGGCCTCTGAGTATTACTCTGTTTGCAGACTCGGCTTGGCCGTTTGTCTGGGGGTGCTTGGCAGAGGCGAAGTGTTGGGTTGTGCTGAGTTTGGCGACAAATTCTTTAAAGGTGCGGTCCGTGAACTGGGTCCCGTTGCCGGTGACTGTGGCTTGCGGGATGCCAAAATGAGTGAGGATATTTCTTTTGTAGAAGCGAAGGACGTTTAGGGCGGTGATCTTGGCCAAAGCTTTGACTTCTATCCACTTGGTGAAGTAGTCGACCGCCACAATTAGGTATTTGTTCATATTGGTTCTGACCACGAACGGGTCGAGGAGGTCTAGTCCCCACCAAGCGAAGGGCCAGGGAGAGGAGATGGATTTAAGCTCATTAAGAGGAGCTAGATGCATGTCTCCGTGCCATTGGCATTTATCACATCTCTTTACGTGCTCCCTTGTATCATGCTTCATAGTGGGCCAGTAGTATCTTACCCACAAGGCTTTCCTCGCGAGGGATCTTCCACCCAGATGCTGACCGCTGATGCCTTCGTGGATTCGACCAATACCCGTTCCGCTCCACTTCTATCAACACACTTGAGGAGTGGAATGGAAAACCCTTTTCTGTAAAGTCTGCCTTCGACCAAGATGTATGATCAAGCCCTCCGCCTGATAATGGTCGCTTATTTTGGGTCGTCGAGGAGTTTTCCCTTAGTGAGGTAGTCATGTACGGGGTTCATCCAAGAATCACTGTCCCCGATGGAAAATACTTCTAGGGTGTAAGATGGCTTTTGGGTACTTGGTCGAGGTAGTATCTCCTGTATCACAGATTTATTTCCTCCCTTTCTATTTGTTCTCGCCAATTTGGATAAGACGTCTACGTGAGCATTGTGCTCACGGGGAATGTGTTGTTTGTCCACAGATTTGAACTTCCTTTTTGCCTCCTGGACTAGGGCCCAATATTCGGCGAGTTGGTCATTTTTGACCTGATATTCACCTCAAACTTGAGAGGCAACCAACTGAGAGTCGGTGAAGATTTTTACTTCCTCGGCTCCCAGATCTGTGGCCAGACGTAAGCTCACGAGGAACGCCTCGTATTCAGCCTGATTGTTGGAGGTCGGAAAAGATAGGGCAAGGGAGACTTCGACTAGATTCCCATCTTCATTTTCCAGTATGATGCCCGCACCGCTTCCAGTCGAACTGGAGGCAGCATTGACGAAGATCGTCCAACGATGCAACCTGTCGAGGCTCGCGGGTGAGGTCATTTCCGCCACGAAGTCGGCCAAGGCCTGAGCTTTAAGGGCTTTCCTGCTCTCGTATTAGATATCGAATTCAGAGAGTTCCTGGGACCATTTCAACATTCTGCCTGCCATGTCTGGTCTTTCGAGCAGTTGTTTTATTGGTTGATCCATCCGAACCATTACGGTGTGGGCCAGGAAGTAGTGCCTTAGTCTCCTCGCTGTGTTAATGAGGGTCAGAGCTACTTTTTCGATTTTTTGGTATCTCGCTTCCGGGCCTTGCTCGTGAAGTAAATCAGCTTTTGTCTTTCTGGGGTTTCCCTTATCAGCGCTGCACTTATTTCCTCGGAGGCGATGGCTAGATAAAGGTAGAGGACTTCGTCTTTCTCGGGCTGAGACATGATGGGCGGCTGTGAGAGTACTCTCTTCAAATGAACGAGGGCTTGTTCACATTCGGGCGTCCACTCGAAGGTGGATTCCTTGCGTAGTAGTTTGAACAAGGGAAGCGTGTGCTGGGCGGATTTTGCCACAAATTAAGAAAGTGAGGTGAGCATGTCTTTTAGGATCTGGATGGATTTCTTCGAGGTGGGCGTCATAAATTCGGAAAATGCCCAAAATTTATCGGGGTTTTCCTCAGTGTCCCATTCCGTTAAATAGAAACCGAGGAATTTTCCTGCCCGTATGCCGAAGGTGCATTTTTCCGGGTTGAATCGCATCCAAAATTTTCAATCTTGCTCGAATACTTTTTCAAGTGGGTGGCATGGTCGAGCTCTTCGATGGACATGACGATCATGTCGTACATATAGACTTTGAGCATGTCGCCTATCTCATTGCGAAAGACTTTGTTCATCATGCGCTGGTAAGTAGCGCCTACATTTTTTAGGCTGAAGGGCATTACGTTGGTTGCCCGACTCGGTCATGAAAGCGGTATATTTTTTATCTGTTTTTGCCATGGGGATCTGGTTATAACCGGAGTATGCTTCCATGAATAATATGAAGTTTAAAACCGACCGAGTTGTCGACCAGTTTGTTAATATTCGGGAGGGGATAAGCATCTTTCGGAAAAGCCCGATTGATATCAGTATAGTCAATACACATGCGCCATTTTCCATTATATTTTTTAACGAGGACTACATTTGAGAGCCAGGTTGTTTACTGGACTTCAGAAATAAAATGTGCTTCTAGGAGGTCTTTTACAACTAATTCAATAGCCTTTGCTTTCTCGGTCGAATTCTTCCTTCTGTGTTGCACGTCCGCCTTGATGGCAGGATCAATGGTTAGGTGATGGCACGCGACCTTAGGGTCCAAACCGGGTATCTCGGCCGCACTCCAGACGAATAGATCAGAATTTTCCCTTAGGCAAGCTTTCAGTTGCCTTTTCTCCAGGTCGGGGAGGTCCGCTCTGATCTTCACTCCCCTGATAAGCTCTTCTCCGAGAGGAACTAGCTCGAAGTTGCCGGCCGAGATGGGACGTGCGTGACTTAAGAGTTCATTGTGATCCACATAGGGCGTCGACCATTCGTCTTCGACCATTCGCTCTTTCCCTTTCCTCCTCTGCTCGACCCAGTCTTCCACGGAGAAGCGACTGTCGAGGTCAATGGTGTCAACCCTCGGCGGCGGCTTGGCTTCCTCGAAGTTGGAGGGCAGTGTGGCTCCAATGGTAGTTCAAGGTTGGGAGTTGATGGAGCTGAGGCCCTTGGCGGAAGCTTCAAAGCATTTCCTGGCTGCTTGGATGTCCTCGTGAAAGGTGTCGATCAAGCCCACGGCGGTGTAGTATTTCATCTTGAGATGAACGGTAGAGGGATGCGCTTCCCACGACTACACCCCTCTGACAAACTCAAGGGAGTGTATTCTTTCTGGGAGGAGGTGTGCGATTGCGTTTCTTGAAGAAAGAAACGTCGTGCCTCTCCTTTCTGGGCAGTGGGCCACTCCTGGGTGGTGATGGATTGGGGAAGTTTCGTCGTCGGGCACTTAGAGGAGGAGATCTTGATTGTCTGTTCTCCCAGGCTCCTATCCTTTGATTTTGTTGAAGGATGAGAGCGTTGATTTGATTGATGGCAGCGAGCAGTGCTTCCATGGCTGGGTTGGCGTTGAGAGGGACAAGAACTGGTTGCATGACTTCATGCAGTTCCTCAGCAAGATTCTTGGAGTGTCCCTTGTCCAAGAATTGGTCGTCCCGGCGTCGGGCATCAACAGAGTCTGGAGACGCAGTTTGTCCGTCCCGGAAGCCCAGGTTATCCTCGAGGTGAGGGTGTTCCTGATATCCGTCAGTTTGGCGAGCAGGGGAAAGAATGGCCTTTCCGGATATAAGAAGATCATCATGGTCGGCCATGAATAGAGAGAGAATCTTGAAAAAATTGCTTTGATCTTAAGTTCCGAGGGAAAAAAGATGGGGAGAGCAGCTTCCCGCAAACGGCGCCATTGATTTTTTTGGTTGATCAGAACCTGAAAAACGGTTGAAGGATGATCTGCAGTCGGGCTGTAAGCTGAGGAGAAAAGGGGGTTGTACCTGTAAGGCACTCCGACGATCAAGTAAGAGTGGGAACAGGGAGGTACAAGCAAAAATATCAGGTAGTGAGTAGTGAATATTGGATACCTTGCCCTCACAGGTGTGAGGCTTTATATAATGCCCCTGGCGCGTGGTCATTGATTCCTGATTTCCCGCCTAGATACGCGGGTCTGGAAAATCAAGTAGCTGCCTGGACTTGGTCAAACCGGGCGGATGTGCCCGTAACTAACAGTTGGTTTTGAGGAGGGGACTAATTATGAGCATCTCTCTGGTCGGTTCCTGATGACCTGCACCACGTTGGTGTCGGGCAAGCGTAGAGGATGCTCGTCGATCATCCTGGGACAGGAGCAAATAGGAAGGGCGAATGGTTGTCATTGCCCGACAGGAGATGGTCGTGCGGACAATCCGGGTTATGGTCGGGTGGGCCGTACCCAAAGAGATCTCGAGGACTGGGCCTATTCAAGCTGTCAGACCAGTCCAGAACAACTTAAAATACACTTATGCAATCATATCTTAATTCAATCATTTTGCTCCAAAATTAACTAAAATTATTTTATAAATATATTTTTAATGGTCTAGCCCGAAGTCCGCTAGATCGGCCCATGAAAAACATAAGTCCGATGGAATAGACAAAAAGGATATGATTGTGTTTTTTAAAGGTTTTTTGCAGTCCAATCCACAATAAAATATAGGGCTCGTGGATTGGTCTGATAGACTGAACCCATTTTAAGAACACTAATTTAGGAAGTTGTCAATTTGAAGAAACAACTTGGTTCCTTATAATAACCTTATTAGTTAAGCGGTAATCCATGCCCAATCTCATTTCTAAAAAGTTAATTTGTAGTTCAATTATTACAAATAATTAATCTAAATATTCATAGTAGTGTAGCAATTCCAAATCTGAATCCTTTTACAGATGTGAATTGAATCAATTAACAGACAATTACTTTGGTGAAGCGAACTAGGAAAGTCGTGGCCAACTATGATCTATGAGTGAAAACTCAAACAAATTCCATGCAATCCTAATGTTTATTTCCCATCCGCGTAGATATACTAAAAGTTGTAGACTTGTAAGTTGAATTACCGTAGAGAAAAATAGTTGAAATTTCCTTTACCAAATACTAGTAAATAATTAAGTTGCACCAACCAAACCATTTTACTAAACTACCATGAATCTTCATCTGTTGATCATATTTGACTGTGTGTGAAGCTGTAATCGCCGTTGTTCAAACCACCTCCGTTTGAAATCATACCCCAAACTTTTCAGATGGTTTTTTTTTTCTATCAACAACCAAAGCAGTTGGGAACACATATAAAATAAAATAGCAACTCAACTAAACTAGCAGGCCAAACAGTAATGTTACACTAACAACGTTGTTCAGTTGTTCGTATCCAGTTTTTGTTTCAGTTCAACTTGAAGAAGCAACATAGAAATTTCCAAATAAAGAAACAACATGGAAGTTTCTGTCCCACTCCCACCACTTGCTTCTTTCCTTAACACGGTCCAATTAATGTAGTGACTAAGAATCGCCACGTGTACTAAATATTTGAAATACCAAAACAAGACCTACCTAACTGCAATTTTCAACTCAACCATTTAAGGGTATTCACGTCATTATACTATAGCTTCAATAATTAGACTTTACTACGAATTTCAACGAAAAACAAAGTCCATACACAACATTCACACGTTTTCTTGACTTGTCTCCAACTCCAACAAAGCCTATAAATACCAAACTCACACGTTCAGTATTTCCAAACCATTCAATTCAATATCTCACACAAACAACAAAACATAATCTTTCACAAGAAACTGCATATTTCATTCATCACACTCAAAGTCCCAACAAAAACAACAATTTCGTTTTCTGTGATGGCAATGAAGAGACAAAGGAACAACGAAGGAACAACAGACAACATAGATTTAGCAAACTGCTTAATGCTACTCTCTTGTCCACAACAACAAAAAGCCTTTGATAACGGAGTTTACGAGTGCAAAACATGCAACAAAAGATTCTCATCTTTTCAAGCACTCGGTGGCCATAGAGCTAGTCACAAGAGAATGAAGCTAGCTGAAGGGGAAGAGCTTAAAGAACAAGCCAAGTCTCTTAGTTTATGGAACAAACCAAAAGTGCATGAGTGTTCTATTTGCGGTATGGGATTTTCTTTGGGTCAAGCATTGGGAGGACACATGAGAAAACATAGAGCTCTTATGAGTGAAGGGTTTTCTTCTATCAATGAAATCATTGCGAAGATTCCAGTTTTGAAGAGATCGAATAGTAAGAGAGTTATGGGATTTGACTTGAATTTGACGCCTCTGGAGAATGATGACTTGATGTTTGGAATGAAGTCACCTTTAACATCAATTCCACTTTCTTTGTTTTGATCAATTTTTACGGTTGTAACATTTTATTGACTAATGTGTTCTTTGAATTTTTTGTGCAAAAATTCGTTGATTCTTTTGATTATTATAGATATATAGGTTTTGAGTTTGTAATAAACAGATACAGTTATTCTAATTATCAATATTGATATTTTAACACCTTATTATTCATTGACTAATTAATTATATTTATAATAAATTGTTTGGTGTACCTGCAAATTTCATTCTTTTAAATAAGTTTCGAGCTCGTCCAAATGTTGACCCCCCCTACAAAATAATTATCTTTATTTTACTTGCAAAATATTGCAGGTTTGCAACCACTACAAAATAAATAACTCCAATTTCCTAAATAAACCCATTCAACTCCAAAGATCATTATGTTAACGTTAGTGTTATGTGTAAACTTTAAACATTTCGGTTTTAAGGACAAAGAAACAGATCGAGCAAGATTCTTTCATATGGAATAGATAAGAGTTCAAGAGAGTCTCGAAGAAAGTTTGTTTGAGTGGAATAATAACTAAGTTTCAAACGCAGGATTCAAAGACATGTCTTTCTAAATTCCATGATAATTCACGTAAACATGAGCAATATGGGCTATAGTTCGAAGAACAAGTAGTGTACATTATACGTACTAGTTAGTTAAAGTTAGTTAAAGACTCCTAACTAACTCTTATACTTCTAACCACCTAACTGCTAGTGTACATTATACCTACACTATTACATTCTCATATATCTCCAATATATCCCTCAAAATTATGGTTGGTTGATTGGAACTATTTTGAGCTAGCTTTTGAAGTCATGAAATATTGTATGTGACAGAGGCTTCGTGAGCACGTCAGCAACTTAAGTCATGCCTGAAACAAGTTGGATATAAAGTTTGGTAGAGGTGATTTTTTCCTCGTACAAAATGGATGTCAAGTTCGATATGCTTAGTTCTTGCGTGTCCATTACTGTATTTATATTGTCACAAAGTCGTGTAGGCATCCGATATGTGACATTCAATTTAGATAACAGAGATTCGATCCACAATAAGTTTGCAGTTGTATGCGTAAGTGATCGATACTCGACTTATGTGCTTGAGCGCGCAAAAAGAGATTGCTTCTTAGAACTCTATGATATTAGATTGTGACCAAGATACACACATGATCCTGATGTTGAGCGTTTGTCGTCTGCATCACTGGCCCAGTCCGAATCACTATAAGCTCGAATGTTCATGGGAGATGCAGGATCAGGTGGTTGCAAACGTAAACCATGTTGTGTTATGCCACTTAGATACCTTATAATGCGTTTTACAACACTCTAGTGGGACTCTAATGGATTGGACATGAATTGACATGTTGTCTTTACACTTAAAGTAATGTCTGGTCACGTAAGATTCATGTATTGTAGGGTGCAACTGTAGATCTATAAAGGGGGGATCAACTACGACATTTATGTCATGTTTACTCAATTTACATTGACTGAACATAGGCGCATTAACCCATTTTACTTCAGATATGTTAACCTTAGCAAGAAAATCCCTTACGTACTTAGTCTATGTAAGAATTTTTGCTTCACCTAGTTGATTATGTACCTAGAGCCCTAAGAAGTACTTTGGTTTACCCAACTTCTTAAATGAAAATTGTTGATGTAGTTTAGTGATGAACTCGTGAATTGGTTTAGAGGATGTATCAGTGATTAGTGTGTCATCAACATACATCAATGCATATAATGTAGTAACTTTCTGGTGATAGGTGAACATAGAATGATCACATCGACTAGCAAGAAAACCAAACTACACTAAAGCATGATACAATTTATCATACCACGCACGTGGATCCTGTTTAAGGCCACAGATTGCTTTTTGCAGTTTGCACACAAGCGATGGATCATGATCTTCAAATCCAGGTGGTTGTTGCATGTAGACTTCTTCCTGTAATTCACTATTCATAAATGCGTTGTTGATATCAATTTGTTGAATATCCCACGTGTAAGTCACTGTAAGTGTGAAAATAATTTTGATTGTTATGGGCTTGACAACCGGGGAGAAAGTTTTATAATAGACGAACCCTTATTATTAGTGAAACCCATTGGAAATTAATTGGGATTTGTGTTTGTTAATTGTTCCATCGGAGTTTTCTTTGAGTTTGAATACCCACTTTCACCCTATGGCTTTTCTCTAAGGTGATAATGTGGTTAAAGTCCTTGTTTTATTGGCTATTAGAGACTAATACTCAGTTTGGGTTAGAGATAACTTGTTTAATGGTTGTAGGTTCTGAATACACAAGGAATACTTTAGGTTTAAGGTTTCTTGTTTTGACTCTGGTTAACATGTTGTGATTGTTAACTTATAATAAGGGTGGGTGAGATGGCTCATGAAAGGAGGGAGAAGGAGAATTTGATGAGTTAGAGTGATATTGTATATGTGACTTTGTAGATAAAGACAATGAATTAGGGAATATGTTATCTCCTTCTTGAGTATGATTGGATGCTAAATTGTTATGAATTGAGATAGTAGGGGACTTATTATTTGAGTTATCGATATACACATCTGTAGGGCTTAATTTCATTTGCACTGTGGAGTTAGTAGTACTGAGGGGTGATGCATTATGTTTTGCATTGTTCCCTCTGTCAATACCCCATTTTTTTGTCAGTTTATTTTTTCATCTGATGTATATTTTTTGCCTTTTTGAAAAATCGATGATTTTGCACATTTCTTGTATTTTATTTTATCCTTTCAATTTCTACTTCAAAAAAAAATCAAAATCGTTATTTAGTTCATTTAAATTTACATTTTTTACATAATTATCTCAAAAATCTCAACAACAAAAAATATATAGTTTGTCATTTGCATTTTAATTCATTTTAAGTCAAAGTTTTTGGATTAAAGTTAATCTTACTAGTAATTCATAATTTCTAATTATTGGATTATTTAGTAATTTTTTATTCTATAGTTCAATTAACTTTGATACTTTGTCTTCAAAATCAAGTTTTAATTGGATTTCTAACAAAATTCAATTTAAAATTTAATTTGGTCATTTAGGATTGTCACTTGACTTTAATATTAAATTTGATTTGAGTCTTAATTTTAATTCAATTTTTAAGTTGGATTATTATTACTATTAAAATCAGATTTTAATTTCTTTTTATTTTCATTTAAATCTTTTTTTCAATTTGTATTATTACTATTACGTTAATTTTTAATCCATATTTTCTATTACTAACCGTTTTTTAATTTTTATTTTGTTATTTTTACTATTATTATTGTATTTTTTTGTTTATGTTTGTTGTACTCCAAAATTTTCCCTCTCACTTATCAAGAATTTACTCACAAGATCTCCTTTGGCTCAAGATTGTATTAAGTTTGATCAGCTCAAGACATCTCCTTAAGCACTGATGACTAAAATTAGGGTTTGAGTTTGCACAAGGATTTTTGAACTCCCAATGCCCCATATGACTTTCATGGATCATTATGGACCCTCAAGATTACTCATATCAAGTTTCAAGGTTTGGATCACATTTTTGCTCAGTCAATTGATCAGTTGACCTAAAAAAATCAACTGTATTGGGGAAAAAGTCAAACATGGCCAATTTACAGTCAAACTTCATAATTTTTGATCCAAATAAACATTATAAACTCATATGTATCATTTGATCAAGTTTAGACCATAATTCCTCAAGAAATTTGATCAAATCATCAAAAGGGCAAAATGATCAAAATTATGGTTTTAACCGAGAAGGGGCAATTTCTGATTTTGACCGAGAAAATGGTCAATTGTTTTGAAGCATGATTTCAATAGTTAAATTTCATCATTTTTACCTAATAACATGACCTAAAACATTTCTCAAGATCAATTGGATTGATAGTGAATTTTCAGTCAACTGATCAAAAAGTGAATTATACACTGAAAAGTCAAACTTTGACTTTTTAGTCAAAATTCAATGTCAAAAATCACAATTCATCAAAATATGTCAAAATTTGAAACTTATTCATCAAGAAATCAAAAATTCAAAATTTCATTTTGAAAAGTGAAATTTCTAAACTTAGAAATTTTTCTACGTGTTGGAAATTTCTTATTTTTTCACAACTTTGAGCAAAATTTTCACCATGATGCAATATGATTCAAGAGAAACTTCCAACATGAAAGTTGTATATCTACATTAAGTCTACAACTTTTCTTCACACAACTTCTTCCAAAAGTTCTTGGATCTCAAGTTATAATTTTAAGAACATGTGGTCATGAAACAAAACACTTAGTGAAATTTTGCCCTAATTTGGTCAGGATTTTGACCTAACTTCATGAAACTTTTTCATATAGTTCCGAGGGGAATTTTCAAAAGTGATTCAAATATGGGTTTCAGATCACATTACCAACTTTTCAAAATGTCAAAGAACTCCTTAAGATCATTCTTGAGCAGGGAGAATCGAAGAGATGAAGTTAGGGTTTTTCACTTGATTCACAAGTATTTTTTGATGAACACATGAACCAAATCCATGCTAGGCTGCATAATCTTTGCTTTGAAGGCCTCAAACTTGTTTGTCACTCCATAATTAAATTTTTACACAGCTGTTAGGGCTTTGATCCAAGCAATTGAGCTATTATCCATGTTACATTTCCATTAATGGCACAAAGTTAACATTGTCATTCTTGTAAAGAAAGCTTTTTGCATAAAGTCCATTCTTGAGCCTCTAACTTGTTCCCTCTGATCACACTCTATCCACAAAGTCAGAAGCAAGCTTGTTTAAAGCATAACCACTCTATGAATCAAGTACAAGGCATGGAAACTTGTTTTGTCAAAAAATCACATGTTGAACTTAAACATGCAAATTTGAATTCTGATCAACTAAAGCACTCCAAACTTGTTGCTTATAAATAGGGTCACTATTTTTGAGCTAAGGGACGAGTTTTAGCACTCTGAAATACTCCCAAATTCCTTCTAGCCAGAAATTTCACAAAAAACTCCATTGATACACAGTTCTGATCTTAAACTGGTATCTCTCATTTCCCTCGTGTGTTTTCCCTCAAATTCATTCCTAAAGCTTCCTTACATCAAATACAACTCATCCCCATCCTTATTCCAGAACTGTAACACCATTTACCATAACCTCCATAACCAAGAAACAGAGTCTGCAACTTGATTCCTCCAGGCTATTTCAGCCACTCTCAACTCAAGCAAACCATTGCATTAGCTTCCTAAGGACTTGAGGAAGCTAGCCTGATCATCCCCACTGCCTGAAACAAGCTCAAATCCATTTCACGATTTCCAGTTTTGAGGTATTTTTCTTGAACTTCTATCTTCATATTTAAGCATTGTTAGGCTTGCATTTGTGAAGATAAAATGTAGACATCATTGCCCTGAAACTATACATATCCATAGATTTCATTTATATTGATTGAGCTTAGAGAATTTTAGGTTTGAATTTCTGAAAAAAGTTAGGTCAGAATTTGGTACTTTTAGAAATTCTCATTCATCTTTGATTTATAGCTTATGATATTTATATGGTTGGATTCGTATGGAAAAATGGAGCAACTTTCATGTTTGCATATTTCATTTTTGTTGAGAAATGAGCAAGTTACAGGATCCATGGCTGGAGTTTGAAGATGAAGTCATTTTCAGGACTTGACTTGTGTTATGTATTATTTGTTTTGCTTATGTTAACGGATTTATAGCCACCTCAGTGGTAGAAGCGCGTGCCTGTAACCAGAGGTACCTGGGTTCGAGCCCTAGTGGTACCCTTTTGATTTTTTTCATATTTTTTCCTATTCTGACTTTTTGGACAAGCGCTGGGCCTCCTCCTTTGGGTCTTATGTTTTTTTTTTCTTACCTCTAACCCCTTTGCAGGCTATTCATACCCCTAGCCCAATTTTTATTTTCTTTTCTTATTTTCATTTTATTTATTTTCTTAATTATCTTTCTAATGCTAAAAAATCCTAAAAAATATAAAAATATTAGATTTATATTTGGACATAGTTTATTTATTTTTTCCACACAAAAATTATTTTATTTTATCATATTTTATTTATTTCACTAAATATTTTGTAAATTTAATTAAAGACTAGGGTTTTAGTTTATTTCTCTCATAATAAAAAAATTCTCTTTTAAATATAAAAAGACCAAAAATATTTTATAATACTATAAATTATTTTCAAGACAAAAATACAAAAAAAGGAATACTTTTCTTAAACTTAATTTCTTTTTAATCAATTAATAGATTTAGGGTTTTATTTAAATTCTTTTCTTAGTAAATTTAAGTTTTACTTTTAATTAGTTATTTTCTTTTAATTAATTAGGTTAAAACAAATTCCCTTTTCTTAAAAAAAATTCAAACAAAAATATTCATTTTCTTCACATTTGCATTCTTGTATATTTATTCATTATGTATATTATTTATTTCTATTCTTATATAAATTCAATATGGTTGTAATAGATTAATTAGGTTTATTTTCTTACAATCCCCATTTATAATTTGTACACCCCCCTCCCACAAGTATTTTAATAGCGTAGTAATTTTTAATTCCGCAATTTATCACTTTATATACAATTGCTAGTAATTAGGATTTGTATGGAAAGAGTAAAACCAATACTTAGAAAACCCTAATCAAAAGACAAAATCAAGCATGAAAAATAATACACTTGCACACAAGCACCCCTAGGGTAAATCTACTTGGTTGCCTTTACAAAATGGTCATATTACACATGTGAGGTATCTTAGAAAAAACAAGCAAAATATAAGATCATAGTCCCTTGATGACGCTATCTATGTTGCCTTTCAAATGATCTTAGTCCCTAAAAGATAATGCTAAGATACCTTGCAACATTGCTAATCATGGTTATACGATGACCCATGCCCGTCCCATTTACATCCAAAGATAGGATTACTTACCAAATCAATGATAAGATAACAATATCAAAGGAAAAAGAAAATGAACATGAAAGACTGACTTTTTGAGTAGGTAGAATGCTCCTAATTACTTGCTCAATTTTCAAAACATCCTTGCTATTTTCAAAACAAACACCTACACTTTCAAAACCTCTTACAAACTTGAGAACATTTTCAAAAGATCAAACATCTTTGTATACATTCTTACAAACGAGAATCATTACAAAGATTGCCTAAACGATGGCCTCTTTACAAAATACTTTCAAAAAACCACACAAAACACAATTTTAAACAAAAGCAAGTGATCTAGCAAGTAACTAAGAGCCCATGGAAAACCATGGATGAAAAGGGTGCTAATACCTTCCCTTTTCATAATACACCCCCCGAACTCAAGAAATAATCTCAAAGGTCTTTCTTGTGCTTCTTCACCTATCCTTTTGGATAAAAGAAAAGTCGGTGGCGACTCTTGCTAACCGTAACATTTGCGATCAAACGCAAAACCTTCAAGTCAGTTCTCCCACCGTATCACAGAACTGGCGACTCTAATGGGGAATATTCTAAAAGTGGGGTTACCTTAGGGTTAGATCACATTTACTTGCTTTAATTGTTTGACTTATATGCTTTACATTATGGTTCTTTGTTTGGGTTTAAATCCTCTACCCGGATTTGGGATACCTTATAGGTAAGTAGCAATACGTTGTGGAAACTTTGTGGGGTATACCGACATGGTCAAAGAAATAGTTACGTTAGTGCGACATATTTATGGGTATCGGTAGCCCTTGAGTTAATCAAGGAGAATACGGGGCTGCTGAGTGATGTCATGAAGCACTAATGAACTTTTAGAACCTTTACTTAACCAACTTGGCCTTTAGGACGTAGTGAGATAACCGGCTTTGGTGCAGTCTGAAGTTGGTAGATAATCGATACTACACTCATTGAGGTTTGGTTTTTTGGGATATTTCGCTCGCCATTAAAGAGGCTTGTGTTGAAACAATGACCAAGGAAACAAACAAGTGATATTGAGCTCCTTAGAACCCGATTACTATTACTAGGACATGTTTGAGCCAACTAAACTTCAAGAGGGTACTTACCTATAAGACTCCATGCAAGCCTAAACCTAAGGACTTGTTTGCTTTGTTTGTGTATACATTCTTGTACATAACATCATAAACATCATAACATCATACTCATTCACTAACCATTTCAAGGATCTTGGGATTTACTTTTGTTCTGTTTTGTAGGACATGGATTCTATTCGCAGGAAAACCATTCAAGTCAATCTTGTAAGGATCCATCCACAACTTAAGGAGCTAGCTTCAAGGATTCCATAAAATTATCCATTCACCAAGAGACATGGTCTCCTACTTAACTTGGTCACTTCCAACACTGATGAAGACATGATGAAGGTGCTCTTTCAGTTCTTTAATCATGTACACCATTGCTTCACATTTCCTGATTATCAACTTGTGCCAACTTTGGAAGAATTATCCCAACTCTTGAGGATTCCCATTCTCAATAAACTACATTTCAACGGTACAGAAAGAGACCCAAAGCCAGAAGAGATTTCTCAAGCTCTACACTTGCAATCATCTGATGTCACAACTAATTGGGAAACAAGGAGTGGTGTCAAAGGTTTCCTAGCAAAGTTCTTGTTTGAGAAACCCAAAAATTGTTGGAACTCCTTGGATTTGCAAGCCTTTGAGGAAATTGTAGTTCTCCTCGTCTATGGGATGGTTTTATTTCCAAATCCTGACCAACTCATAGATGTGAACGCAGTCAAAATCTTCATATCCCGCAACCCAGTGCCTAATTTGCTAGGGGACATTCTACATTCTTTTCACACTCGCACTATGAGGAAAAGAGGTGTCCTTATGTGTTGCACTCTTCTCTTGGCAAGATGGTTTATTTCGCATCTTCCCTAATCTATATTAAAGAACGAGCAAGGTTCAAGGTGGTCACAAAGGTTGACGACACTCAAACATTCAGACATCCATTGGTGTTCCCGATCTATAGAGAATGTTACTATTGTCGACCGTTATGGAGAATTCCCTAATGTCCCTTTACTTGGCATTAGGGGAGGTATCACCTACAACCCCTACTTAGCCTTAAGACAATTTGGTTACGCCCGAAGGGATGGCCCTCATAAGATGCTAATTCAAGGTTTGGTATTTGACTACGAGAACGATGATCAAGGTCTTCGCCAGAGATTCATCCGAGCTTGGAGGATGTTGAACAAGGTAGATAGCAAAACATTGGGGAGTAAGAATTCCATCCCTTTTGAGCCTTACCTCAAATGGGTACGAACTCGTGCTCAGAATCTTATGATGCCTTATCCTACCATTCTCCCGGTAATCATTGAGCCTGTTATGGAAGGAGATGTTCCAAACACTATCCTACATCCTGACATGACCACCTCTATTGAAGACTTGCAAAGAGATTGGATACAACTCAAGGGGGAGCGAGACACCTTCGAAGCCCAATTCTACGCTAGTGAGAAGAAGGTTTTGGAACTTACTAAGAAACTTCATGAGGAGTAGACTCTGACTGTCTACATTGCACCAAAGAGGATGCGTACAACCTTTTTATCTTAGAGTTTTTGTATTATTTTTCCCAAAGAGGCATTTATGTACTCAAGCTTTAATTTATTAATATAACGTGTGTTTCCTTTTTGTCTAAAAAAATTTTGAATCTTTAAATCCTTGAAATCATTGCATATGCATTTACCATTCATCATAACATAAGCAGGTTTCTTGCAACAAGTCTCCTCGTATTTCTACTGTTAATTTCAGTAAGATGGATCTCGAACAAACGGTGACGGACCTCCAAGCACAAAATGCTCAGTTACAACAGATGTTCTTAACTCTAGCCAAAGGACAAGAAGAGCTGAAGACCTTGTTGGTTGAAGATAAAAAGAAGAAAAAGAAAATAACTGGTGTTCTAAATATGGGAAGAAGATTCCAAGGGCAAGCAAGAAGGACCCTAGACTTTGCAACGTCATCTGGCGAGAAAGATAATCAAGACGGAAAAGGCAAGGAAGCAGTTGTCCATCCAGATTCAGAAGAGAAAGAGGAAGAATAAGACTATTTTGAAGAATAATATTCTCCAGTCAATGACAAGTATAAGAATTTGGAAGAACGGTTAAGTGCAATGGAAATCCAAAAAGTGCCTGGACTAGACTTTGAGTAGTTTGGGTTAGTATCTAGGATTGTCATTCCTCCAAAATTCAAAGCACCAGTGTTCGCCAAATATGACGGAGTTTCATGTCCCAAAATGCATCTCCAGTCTTATGTGAGGAAAATCCAGCCTCATACCACTGACAAGGATTTATGGGTACACTTCTTTCAAGACAGTTTGTCTGGAACTCAACTTGATTGGTTTTATTAGTTAGAAAGAGCCAATGTTCATAACTGGGAAGATCTGGCCGCTTCCTTTTACAAACAATACCAATACAACGTTGATCTTGCGCCCACCCGTACTCAACTCCAGAGTATGGCCATGATTTCAAGTGAAGGCTTTAAGGACTACGCGTAAAAATGGAGGGACTAAGCAGGAAGAGTCCAACCTCCCCTATCTGAAAGAGAATTAGTAGACATGTTCTTGGGCACCTTGTCCGGTCCTTTCTTCAATCACTTAATTGGGAGTTCATCGGCAGGATTTACTGAGTTGATACTGACCGGAGAAAGAGTAGAGGCCGGGATAAAAATGGGAAGATTAAAAAAGATACGTCCTCTACTGCTGTAAGGAAACCATTCATTGGAAAGAAAGAAGTGGTTGATGTATATCCTCAGAGAAATCAAGATAGGGCTGAACTTCGTCCAATGGTGGGGGTTGTCATGATTCCTAAACCCGCACCTACTCAGCAAAGAAACAACCAACCAAGAACGGAAAGACCAATCAGACAGTTCACCTGAATTAATATGACATTATCTCAAGTATTGCCACATTTATTAAGATCCAATCTAGTGACTTTGAAAGAAGCTCCAAAGAATCCTAACACAGCCTCTCCTCATTATCATCCCAATACCCGCTGTGCATACCACTCTGAGAGTCCCGACCATGACACTAACAATTGTTGGGCTCTGAAAAACAAAGTACAAGACCTGCTTGAAGCCAAAGAGATCGAATTCGACGCGCCATAAATTCCCAATATAATCACTGCCCATATGCCCAAGCACGACCGTGATGTCAACGCCGTGGAGGAAGATATGTTTGTTACTTTGGTTGATAACTTGTAACCCCACTCTTGACTATAAAAAAGAACTTGTTAAATGCCAGTGTATTCCCAGGATGTGATGAAAGCTGTCATTTATGTTTGTCCTCACCAACCAGTTGTCCTTTATTAAAAGCAGGCGTTCAATGCCTAATAGATGACAAGGAGATTTTTTTAGAGAAAACCTCTATTCCAACTATTTCTTATAATGATGTTTCCATCGTAACCATTTCCGACAATTCTTCCAGGGTCTCCACCAAAAGACCCGTTAGAATTACATCAGTTTATAAAGTAGCTCCGTTGATAATTACAATGCCTGGACCAATCCCGTATTCGTCAGACAACACCGTCCCATGGAATTATGGAGGTGATGTCTACTACCACGGTATCAAGTAAGATTGGCCAGCTGCTGAAAATTTAAGGTCTGAGAAATTTGACTCTGATGTTAGTAACATCGCAGGGACTAGCAAGATAACCCACAGTGGAAAGGTATTCTCTCCAGAAATTTCTCCTCCAAAATCTATTTCTAGACCTGCAATCATTCATGTTGTTATTGCTCCTCCAAAAGCTATTCCTAGTCCTGCAATCATCTCTGCTAATACTCCTGCTGACAAAACTATTACAATCCCTGTTATCACCCCTACTGACATTCATGCTACTGAGTCAACCGAGAGTCGAGGTAAAGGTATTCTGGTTGAGCCTGTCTGGACGAAGGCACAATCAGTAGCTATCCTTGAGACCTCCCAAAAAGATATGGAGGAAATGCTAAAGATCATAAAAAGAAGCGACTACAACATAGTCGAGCAACTGGGGCAAACTCCATCAAAAATTTCCATGATGGCTTTATTATTATGTTCCGAGGCTCATGCAAAGACCTTGGTAAAATTCCTGGAAACTGCCCATGTACACCAAGAAACATGTGTCGATCAGTTCCAAGACTGCGTAGCCAGCTTGACTGCAGATAATGGCTTAGGTTTTTCAGATGTTGATTTAACGCCAAGAGGGAGGAAGAATAATGAGGCATTACATGTCTCAGTCGAATGCAGGGGAACGACCTTGGCTCATGTTTTGGTGGACACTGGTTCGTCTCTGAATGTGTTGCCTAAAAAGGCTCTTGATAGGCTTGACTGTGAAGGATTGAAATTGAAACCAAGCAACATAGTAGTGAGGGCCTTTGACGTCTCAAAAAGGATGGTTCATTGGGAAATAAACATCCCCATAAAAGTTGGAACCTAAACATTTGATTCAACTTTTTATGTAATGGATATTCACCCTTCATATTCCTGCTTATTAGGTTGACCATGGATTCACAATGTTGGTGTTGTTACCTCTACGTTGCATCAAATGTTGAAATATCCAATTCAAGGGAAGATCATCATTGTTCATAGAGAAGAAGAGTATATGGTCAGTCATCTGAATTCCTTCAGATATGTGGAATTATATGGTGAATTTATTGAAACTCCATTTCAACACTTTGAAGAAGTCCCGCAAACTGTGGCAGTAACCAAGGTTGTTTCCCAAGTCCCTAATATTAAAGGCCTCCGCTCAAGATGTCATCTTTGAAGGATGCCAAGGCAGTGATAGAATAAGGTGGGTGCACTATTTGGGGCCAACTCCCAGATATCCCATACAAATATGAAAAATTTGGTTTGGGTTTCACTTCAGGAGCACAGAAAGCTGTACGTCGTGCTCGTGCTGGAGGACCACCCTTGAAGATCATCAATCACCAAGTCAGCACCGTGGATGATGATGAAGATAGTTATAACCTGGAGGATTGGATCTTCCCAACTGTCAGTGGAGGGCTCAACAACTGGGAGGCTAGAGATTTTGTCCTGATCACTTTCATCCAACAATAATTTGTCTTTAAATTTTGTCGGATCTGTAATATTAAAACAATCAGACTCTTAAAACCTTGTGTCTTACCTGAGGCACAATGCTCCATTTGTAAGGGTTATCATCTCATTTCCATATGACATCAACGAATCATGGACGTTTTTTGCATACAAACTCTGTGCTCATTGTTTTTCTTTTTTACATTTTCATTTCTTTCAAAGATAGCTATACTCTTACACACATTCACACTCACAATGCAGGTCTACGTCCACTCAGGATCCCATGGGTAACGATTCTGCTATGGCCTTTTGTGACTCTGAAAATCTAATCTACCAAGCCAAATACAAAGGTGAGGAAGATTGTGAAGTGCCAGGGGAACTCTCCAGGTTACTATAACAAGAAGAGATGACCATTCAGCCCCACGAAGAACCAGTGGACACATTTAACCTAGGTACCGAAGAAGACAAAAGAGAAATCAAGGTGGGTGCCAATCTGGAACCCAGTGTCAAAGAGCTTCTGATTCGGTTGCTACACGATAATGTTGAGGTCTTTTCTTGGTCATACGAAGACATGCCAGGACTTGATGCATATATCGTGGTACATCGTCTACCAACAAAAGAAGACTGCCCACCGGTAAAACAAAAGGTCTGTCGCATGCGACTAGACATGTCAGAGAAGATCAAAGCAGAAGTCATGAAACAATTCAACACCGAATTCTTGGCCGTCACCTCCTATCCACAATGGGTTGCCAATGTTGCTCTCGTGCCTAAAAAGGACGGTAAAGTACGAATGTCTGTGGACTACAGAGATTTGAATCGGGTGATCCCTAAGGATGATTTCCCGCTTCCCCACATTGATATTCTAGTTGACAATACGGTACAACACAAAGTGTTTTCCTTCATGGACGGTTTCTCAGGCTACAACCAAATCAAAATGGCGCCTGAGGACAAGGAGAAAACAACCTTTGTCACACAGTGGGGCACATTCTGCTAATAGATTATGCCATTCGGGCTGAAGAATGCTGGGGAAACCTATCAACGTGCCATGGTAGCTCTATTTCACGACATGATACATCACAAAATAGAGGTCTATGTGGACGACATGATATCCAAATCTCAAACAGAAGAAGAGCATCTTGATCATTTACAGAAACTGTTTGAGAGGCTAAAGAAATATAAGTTGAGGTTGAACCCAAATAAATGCACGTTTGGAGTGAGGTCTGTTAAACTCCTAGGCTTTATTGTCAGCAATAATGGAATTGAAGTAGATCCTGCCAAGGTGAAAGCGATACAAGAGATTCCTGCTCCTCGTACTGAGAAGGAAGTCAGAGGATTCTTGGGACGTTTAAACCACATTTTCATATTCATTTCTCACCTGACAGCTACTTGTGAACCAATCTTCAAATTACTAAAGAAAGATCAAGTAGTCAAATGGAATGATGAGTGCCAAACTTCCTTCGACAAGATCAAAGAGTACCTACAAGAGCCTCTTGTTTTGATGCCACCAGTTGAGGGAACACCGTTGATCATGTATCTGACTGTTTTGGAAAATTCAATGGGGTGTGTGCTGGGGCAGCATGACGAGTCTGGCTGAAAAGAGCATGATATTTATTACCTGAGAAAAACGTTTACCGACTGTGAAACAAGATATTCACTACTCGAGAAAAATTGTTACGCTCTGGCATGGGCTACTCGCTAGCTAAGACAGTATATGCTGACCCATACTACCTTATTGATATCTAAAATGGATCCAATAAAATACATCTTCGAGAAACCTGCCCTCTCAAGGAGAATAGCGAGATGGAAGATGATCCTGACAGAATATGACATACAGTATACTACCCAGAAAGCAATAAAGGGTAGTGTACTAGCTGATCACCTTGCTCATCAAGTTGTGGATGACTACCAGTCCATAAAGTTCGAATTCCCAGATGAAGACATCATGATGGTAAGCAACAGTGAAGAATTCAGACCATATGACCGACCTGAACAAGGATCCTGATGGACCCTGGTTTTTGATGGGGCTTCAAATGCACTCAGCAATGGTATAGGTGATGTACTCATATTTCCTGAAATATTTCATACTCCCTTTACAGCAAGACTCTGCTTCAACTGTACGAATAACATGGCAGAATATGAAGCGTGTATTTTTGGTCTCAAAGCTGCCATAGATTTGGGGATCAAATCCTTAAATATATTCGTAGATTCATCTTTGGTCATCAGCCAGATCAAAGGGGAATGGGACACCAAACACCCTAACCTTATCCCTTATAAAGAACATGTGTTGACATTGATCCCACATTTTGAGAAGATTACCTTCGAGCATTTCCCGCGAGAAGAAAATTAGCTAGCAGATGCACTAGCCACAATGTCATCCATGTTTAAACTTAAATGGGATAACGAGGCTCCCCAGATCACCATTGAACGAATGGATGAACCAGCTCACTATCACGAGATTAATACTGAAGAAGTAGTGGATTGACCTTGGTTTCACGAAGTCAAGAGGTATCTCGAGGCTCAAGAATATCCGAAAGGAGCTTCAGTCAATGATAAGAAGCTCTTAAGGAGATTCTCTGCTAAATTTTTCCTTAGTAATGGAATTCTCTACAAACGCAACCATGACTCTGTGTTACTTCGGTGCATCGACAAGTTTGAGGCAGAAAAGATCATAGCTGATCTACATGAGGGAACTTTTGGCACCAATTCCAGTGGGCATATGATGGAAAAGAAGATTCTACGGGCATGCTATTACTGGTCTACCATGGAAGCAGATTGCTATCAACACTCTCGAACCAGCCATAAGTGTCAGATCTATGTTGACAAGGTGCACGTACCTCCGATTCCTCTAAATTTCTTGACGGCTCCTTGGCCTTTTGCCATGTGGGGAATCAATATCATTTGTGAAATAAAAACTACAACCTCTAATGGACACCGCTTCATCTTAGTGGCCATTGATTATTTTACAAAGTGGGTTGAGGCGACCTCTTTTGCTTCCGTCACCAAGAATGTTGTAGCCCGATTCATCAAGCAGAATTTCATCTGTCGGTATGGTATCCTAGAGAGGATCATCACAGAAAATGGTACAAATCTTAACAATACTATGATCATCGCTTTGTGCGAGCAATTCAAGATCCAGCATCACAATTCTTCCCCTTATCGACCAAAGATGAATGGTGTTGTCAAAGCCGCGAATAAGAACATCAAAAAGATCATACAGAATATGAAATTCACTTACAAAGACTAGCATGAGATGCTACCATTCGCTCTCCAAGGGTATCGTACCACAGCTTGCACATCAACCGGGGTAACACCCTACTCTCTGGTTTACGGCATGGAGGTTGTCTTGCATATTGAGGTTCAAATCCCCTCTCAGGATTATGAAGGATGCTGGACTGAATGAAGACGATTGGATCCAGACTCGACTTGATCAATTAAACTTGATTGATGAGAAAAGGCTTACTACTGTCTATCATGGTCAAATGTATCAAAAATGGATGATCAACGCTTTCAACAAAAAGGTCAGAGGCCAAGTGTATCAAGTCAGGGATTTGGTGATCAAACGTATCATACTGCCGCAAGGTGATCCCGGGGGAAAATGGACTCCTACATACGAAGGACCATTTGTAATCAAAAGCATATTCTCTGGTGGAGCAATGATCTTGACCACCATGGATGGTGACGACCTATCACACCATGTGAACGCAGACATAGTCAAAAGATACTATGCATAAGAGACCCGCTAGGTTGACACACCTAGGTAAAAAAAGGCATCCCGGCGAACCAAAAAGGTTCGGGCAAAAATTAGGGATAAAACAAAAAAAAATTGTACATCCGACAAGCTGAAAACCCGAAAGGGAGGCTTGGGAAAAAAGGGTATCCCGGTGGACTGAACACCTGAAAGGGCGGTCCAGGAAAAATTTAGGGAATTAAAGCGTATGACTATGTCCCGTTGAATCACCTTACGGACAACCTGCAAACTCAGCGGTTCTGATCAACCCAATCAACTTCGGACAAGGCAATAAACATATAAGATGCTCACAGACACGAAGGCTATAGCAGAATTGGAACCCCACGGGATTATTTCACATAGCTATCTTTTCTTTGTATCAATTTTTCATTTTTTACGATGGAATTTGTAATCTCTTATTTAAATACTTTTAATTGATATTGGATCAAAGATGTTTCTGTTTCTTAGAGTAAATAATTTTTAATCAAACTAGGTAAATAATTTTCTATATTTTGATTCTTTATCTTGTTGTTGTTATTATGATTTTGTTTTCACGCCATATGGTAGATTATGTTGTAAACTATTTAGTAAAATTGATTTTCTTCTTTGTATCACACATCATATTTTTTGTTATGCTTAATTTTCAATTTCCAAAACCATTAGTTGCGAGAAAACTTATTGCGCTCTGGCATGGGCTACTCGCTAGCTAAGACAATATATGCTGACCCATACTACCTTATTGATATCTAAAATGGATCCAATAAAATACATCTTCGAGAAACCTGCCCTCTCTAGGAGAATAGCGAGATGGAAGATGATCCTGACAGAATATGACATACAGTATACTACCCAGAAAGCAATAAAGGGCAGTGTACTAGCTGATCACCTTGCTCATCAAGCTGCGGATGACTACCAGTCCATGAAGTTCGAATTCCCAGATGAAGACATCATGATGGTAAGCAACGGTGAAGAATTCATACCATATGACTGACCTGAACAAGGATCCTGATGGACCCTGGTTTTTGATGGGGCTTCCAACGCACTCAGCAATGGTATAGGTGTTGTACTCATATTTCCTGAAAGATTTCATACTCCCTTTACAGCAAGACTCTGCTTCAACTGTACGAATAACATGGCAGAATACGAAGCGTGCATTTTTGGTCTCAAAGCTGCCATAGATTTGGGGATCAATTCCTTAAATATATTCAGAGATTCATCTTTGGTCATCAGCCAGATCAAAGGGGAATGGGACACCAAACACCCTAACCTTATCCCTTATAAAGAACATGTGTTGACATTGATCCCACATTTTGAGAAGATTACCTTCGAGCATTTCCCGCGAGAAGAAAATCAGCTAGCAGATGCACTAGCCATAATGTCATCCATGTTTAAACTTAAATGGGATAACGAGGCTCCCCAGATCACCATTGAACGAATGGATAAACCAGCTCACTATCACGAGATTAATACTGAAGAAGTAGTGGATTGGCCTTGGTTTCACGAAGTCAAGAGGTATCTCGAGGCTCAAGAATATCCGAAAGGAGCTTCAGTCAATGATAAGAAGTTCTTAAGGAGATTCTCTGCTAAATTTTTCCTTAGTAATGGAATTCTCTACAAACGCAACCATGACTCTGTGTTACTTCCGTGCATCGACAAGTTTGAGGCAGAAAAGATCATAGCTGATCTACATGAGGAAACTTTTGGAACCCATTCCAGTGGGTATATGATGGCAAAGAAGATTCTACGGGCATGCTATTACTGGTCTACCATGGAAGCAGATTGCTATCAACACTCTCGAACCAGCCATAAGTGTCAGATCTATGCTGACAAGGTGCACGTACCTCCGATTCCTCTGAAAGTCTTGACGGCTCCTTGGCCCTTTGCCATGTGGGGAATCGATATCATTTGTGAAATCAAACCCACAGCCTCTAATGGACACCGCTTCATCTTAGTGACCATTGATTATTTTACAAAGTGGGTTGAGGCGACCTCTTTTGCTTCCGTCACCAAGAATGTTGTAGCCTGATTCATCAAGCAGAATCTCATCTGTCGGTATGGTATCCTAGAGAGGATCATCACAGACAATGGTACGAATATTAACAATACTATGATCATCGCTTTGTGCGAGCAATTCAAGATCCAGCATCACAATTCTTCCCCTTATCGACCAAAGATGAATGGTGTTGTCAAAGCCGCGAATAAGAACATCAAAAAGATCATACAGAATATGACATTCACTTACAAAGACTAGCATGAGATGCTACCATTCGCTCTCCAAGGGTATCGTACCACAACTCGCACATCAACCGGGGCAACACCCTACTCTCTGGTTTACGGCATGGAGGTTGTCTTGCATATTGAGGTCCAAATCCCCTCTCAGAATTATGAAGGATGCTGGACTGAATGAAGACGATTGGATCCAGACTCGACTTGATCAATTAAACTTGATTGATGAGAAAAGGCTTACTACTGTCTATCATGGTCAAATGTATCAAAAATGGATGATCAACGCTTTCAACAAAAAGGTCAGAGGCCAAGTGTATCAAGTCAGGGATTTGGTGATCAAACGTATCATACTGCCGCAAGGTGATCCCGGGGGAAAATGGACTCCTACATACGAAGGACCATTTTTAATCAAAAGCATATTCTCTGGTGGAGCAATGATCTTGACCACCATGGATGGTGACGACCTATCACACCATGTGAACGCAGACATAGTCAAAAAATACTATGCATAAGAGACCCGCTAGGTTGACACACCTAGGTAAAAAAAGGCATCCCGGCGAACCAAAAAGGTTCGGGCAAAAATTAGGGATAAAACAAAAAAAAATTGTACATCCGACAAGCTGAAAACCCGAAAGGGAGGCTTGGGAAAAAAGGGTATCCCGGTGGACTGAACACCTGAAAGGGCGGTCCAGGAAAAATTTAGGGAATTAAAGCGTATGACTATGTCCCGTTGAATCACCTTAAGGACAACCTGCAAACTCAGCGGTTCTGATCAACCCAATCAACTTCGGACAAGGCAATAAACAGATAAGATGCTCACAGACACGAAGGCTATAGCAGAATTAGAACCCCACTGGATTATTTCACATAGCTATCTTTTCTTTGTATCAATTTTTCATTTTTTACGATGGAATTCACTTACTATAATGTTTGTCTCATTGTACAAAAATACTTACTCAAGTCAATACAAATATATCCCTTTGAAAGTGAAAAAATATCTGTTCTTCTTTACTCCTGCGTTTTGTTTACAAAAATGTCCAATGATTTATTTTTTGAACATATGCATTTGAACATAATTATTGTTTACAAATGAAAAAAATAAAAAGACAATCACGAATGGCTTTAAGATATGGAAATCTGTTTGAGCTATTTCCATAAATCCCCCACAGTGTGCAGATTAATCCCCAGCGGAACAGAGCTTCCAGTTATCAATCCCCTGTAGAAGTCGTCCAATTTCTCCGGATTCCCCAACAGGATTTTACAAGCAGTACACGACATTTCCCTTACGACAAGGTATATTTCTATAAGAGGAAATTCATCAACACTTCAACTTCAAAACATGAAGACCTACACTCCATATCCTGAGCAGCAGCCAGGGGTTTATTTTCCCCAATCCAACAACAGTGCAGCAAATTAGCTTACATATACATACATTGCATCCATATATCATGAACATCGATAACACAAATGCATTATACCTTGCATTTCATACAACATGACATTGCATATTAGCTAACATTTTACCCTTTTCAGGATAAGGTTAATCAAATAGCTACCTTTAACAATGTTCAAAGGCTTTTCAGATACAGTTCAGATACGCTTCAGACGCGGATGCCATTCTGATACTCATTCAGGTCCAACTTTCAGATATAGTTCAGATACGCTTCAGACACGGATGTCATTCTGATACTCATTCAGATTCAGCTTTCAGATACAACTCAGATACGCTCCAGATACAGATTCCATTCTGATACTCATTCAGATTCAAGCTTTCAGATACAGTTCAGATACTCTCCAAATGCGGATGCCATTCCGATACTCATTCAGATTCAACTTTCAGATACAGTTCAGATACGCTCCAGATACGGATGCCATTCTAATACTCATTCAGATTCAACTTTCAGATACAGTTTAGATACGCTCCAGACACGGATGCCATCCTGATACTCATTCAGATCCATCTTATAGATACAGTTCAAATACGCTCCAGATACGGATTTCATCCTGATACTCATTCATATTCAACTTTCAGATATAGTTCAGATACGCTCCAGACACGGATGCCATTCTGATACTCATTCAGTTTCAGCCTACAGATACGGTTCAACAATCATTTCTAGAAGGCATCTACAAGCCCATCTCCAACAACTTTCCATCATCTCTCCAAAGGCATCTTTAAGCCCATTTCCTCTACCATCACATCATCGAGTCCAAATTTCTGGGCACTCTAATGTCCAATCATCTTCCACCTTCGAGTTGCGAATGGCAAAACTCGTCAATCTAACTCTTCAGGCTTAAGAAGATTGAACAGGGGCAGCTGTTGTACCCCAAAATTTTCCCTCTCACTTATCAAGAATTTACTCACAAGATCTCCTTTGGCTCAAGATTGCACTAAGTTTGATCAGCTCAAGACATCTCCTTAAGCACTGATGACCAAAATTAGGGTTTGAGTTTGCACAAGGATTTTTGAACTTCCAATGCCCCATATGACTTTCCTGGATAATTATGGACCCTCAATATTACTCATATCAAGTTTCAAGCTTTAGATCACATTTTTGCTCAGTCAATTGATCATTTGACCTAAAAAATCAGCTATATTGGGGAAAAAGTCAACCATGGCCAATTTACAGTCAAACTTCATATTTTTTATCCACATCAACATTATAAACTCACATGTATCATTTTACCAAGTTTGGACCATAATTCTTCAAGAAATTTGATCAAATCATCAAAAGGGCAAAATGGTTAAAATTAGGGTTTTGACTGAGAAGGGGCAATTTCTGATTTTTGACCTAGCAAATGGTCAATTGGTTTGAAGCATGATTTCAAGAGTTCAATTACATTGTTTTGAACTAATAACATAACCAAAAACATTTCTCAAGATCAATTGGATTGATAGTGAATTTTCAGTCAACTGATCAAAAAGTCAAACTTTGACTTTTTGGTCAAAATTCAATGTCAAAAATCACAATTCATCAAGACATGTCAAAATTTGAAACTTATTCATCAAGAAATCAAAAATTCAAAATTTCATTTTGAAAAGTAAAATTTCTAAACTTACAAATTTTTCTAAGTGTTGGAAATTTCTTATTTTTTAACAACTTTGAGCAAACTTTTCACCATGATACAAGATGATTAAAGAGAAACTTCCAACATGAAAGTTGTATATCTCCATGAAATATACAACTTTTCTTAACACAACTTATTCCAAAATTGCTTAGATCTCAAGTTATAATTTTAAGAACACGTGGTCATGAAACAAAACACTTAGTGAAATTTTGCCCTAATTTGGTCAGGATTTTGACCTAACTTCATGGCACTTTTTCATATAGTTCCAAGGGGAATTTTCAAAAGTGATTGAAAGATGGGTTGTAGAGAACATTACAAGATTTCCAAAATGTCCAAGAACTCCTTTAGATCATTCTTGAGCATGGAGAATCAAAGAGATGAAGTTAGGGTTTTTCACTTGATTTATAAGTCATTTTTTTAATGAACATATGAACCAAATCCAAGCTAGGCTGCATAATCTTTGCTTTGCAGGCCTCAAACTTTTTTGTCACTACATAATTAAATGTTTACACAGCTGTTAGGGCTTTGATCCAATCAATTGAGCTATTATCCAAGTTGCATTTCCATTAATGGCACAAAGTTAACATTGCCATTCTTGTAAAGCAAGCTTTTTGCATAAAGTCCATTCTTGAGCCTCTAACTTGTTCCCTCTGATCACACTCCATCCACAAAGTCAGAAGAAAGCTTGTTTAAAGCATAACCGCTCTATGAACCAAGTACGAGGCATGGAAACTTGTTTTGTCAAAAAATCACATGTTGAACTTAAACATGCAAATTTGAATTATGATCAACTAAAGCACTCCAAACTTGTTGCTTATAAATAGGGTCACTATTTTTGAGCTAAGGGACGAGTTTTAGCACTCTGAAATACTCCAAAATTCCCTCTAGCCAGAAATTGCACAAAAAACTCCATTGATACACAATTCTGACCTTAAACTTGTATCTCTCATTTCCCTTGTGCATTTTCCCTCAAATTCATTCCTAAAGCTTCCTTACATCAAATACAACTCATCCCCATCCTTATTCTAGAACTGTAACACCATTTACCATAACCTCCATAACCAAAAAACAAAGTCTGCAAATTGACTCCTCCAGGCCATTTCAGCCACTCTCAACTCAAGCAAACCATTGCATTAGCTTCCTAAGGACTTGAGGAATCTAGCCTGATCATCCCCACTGCCTGAAACAAGCTCAAATCCATTTCACGATTTCCAGTTTTGAGGTATTTTTCTGGAACTTCTATCTTCATATTTAGGCATTGTTAGGCTTGCATTTATGAAGATAAAATGTAGACATCATTACCCTAAAACTATACATGTCCATAGATTTCATTTATATTGATTAAGCTTAGAGAATTTTAGGTTTGAATCTCTGAAAAAAGTTAGGTCAGAAATTGGTACTTTTAGAAATTCTCATTCATCTTTGATTTATAGCTTATGATATTTATATGGTTGGATTCATATGGAAAAATGGAGCAACTTTCATGTTTGCATCTTTCATTTATGTTGAGAAATGAGCAAGTTACAGGATCCATGGTTGGAAGTTGGAGATGAAGTCATTTTCAGGACTTGACTTGTGTTATGTATTATTTGTTTTGTTTATGTTAACGGATGTATAGCCACCCCAGTGGTAGAAGCGCGCGCCTGTAACCAGAGGGACCTGGGTTCGAGCCCCAGTCCGTTTTTATTTTTTTCATATTTTTTCCTATTCTGACTTTTTGGACAAGCGCTGGGCCTCCTCCTTTGGGCCTTATGTTTTTTTTCTTACCTCTAACCCCTTTGCAGGCTATTCATACCCCTGGCCCAGTTATTATTTTCTTTTCTTATTTTTATTTATTTTCTTAATTATTTTTCTAATGCTAAAAAATCATAAAAAATATAAAAATATTAGATTTATATTTGGACATAGTTTATTTATTTTTTCCCACACAAAAATTATTTTATTTTATCATACTTTATTTATTTCACTAAATATTTTGTAAATTTAATTAAAGACAAAGGTTTTAGTTTATTTCTCTCATAATAAAAAAATGCTCTTTTAAATATAAAAACACCAAAAATATTTTATAATACTATAATTATTTTCAAGACAAAAATACAAAAAAATACTTTTCTTAAACTAAATTTATTTTTAATCAATTAATAGATTTAGGGTTTTACTTAAAATATTTTCTTAGTAAATTTAGGTTTTACTTTTAATTATTTATTTTATTTTAATTAATTAGGTTAAAACAAATTCCCTTTTCCTAAAAAAATCCAAACAAAAATATTCATTTTCTTCACATTTGCATTCTTGTATATTTATTCATTATGTACATTATTTATTTCAATTCTTGTATAAATTCAATATGATTGTAATAGATTAATTAGGTTTATTTTCTTACAATCCCCATTTATAATTTTTTACACACCCTGCCACAAGTATTGTAATAGCGTAGTAATTTTTAATTCTGCAATTTATCGCTTTATATACAATTGCTAGTAATTAGGGTTTGTATGGAAAGACTAAAACCAATGCTTCGAAAACCCTAATCAAAAGACAAAATCAAGCATGGAAAACAATACACTTGCACGCAAGCACCCCTAGGGTAAATCTACTTGGTTGCTTTTACAAAATGGCCATATTACGCATGTGAGGTATCTTAGCAAAAACAAGCAAAATATAAGATCATAGTCCCTCGATGACGCTATCTATGTTGCTTTTCAAATGATCTTAGTCCCTAAAAGAGAATGCTAAGATACCTTGCAACATTGCTAATCATGGTTATACGATGACCCACGCCCGTCCCGTTTACATCCAAAGATAGGGTTACTTACCAAATCAATGATAAGATAAGAATGTCAAAGGAAAAAGAAAATGAACATGAAAGATTTTTTGAGTAGGTAGAATGCTCCTAATTACTTGCTTAATATTCAAAACATCCTTTCTATTTTTAAAACAAACACCTACTCTTTCTAAACCTCTTACAAACTTTAAAACATTTTCAAAAGATCAAACATCTTTGTATACATTCTTACAAATGAGAATCATTACAATGATTGCCTAAATGATGGCCTCTTTACAAAATACTTTGAAAACACCACACAAAACACAATTTCAAACAAAAGCATGTGATCTAGCAAGTAACTAAGAGCCCATGGAAAACCATGGATGAAAAGGGTGCTAATACCTTTCCTTTTCATAATCTACCCCCCGAACTCAAGAAATAATCTCAAAGGTCTTTCTTGTTATTTTTCACCTTTCCTTTTGGATAAAAGAAAAGTCGATGGCGAATCTTGCTAACCGCAACATTTGCGATCAAATGCAACACCTTCAAGTCAGTTCTCCCACCGTATTACAATGTTAAAATAGGGAAAATGAAGAAAAGAGTTTTTTGGGAACCACAAAGGAGCCAGTCACGAGTATGCAGTGCATCAAGTAAGTTTATCCAAATTAAATTCAAATTTCAACTCAATTCTATTACTTTATCTTAACCATTAACTTAAATTAATCACTAGTCAAAAACTCCTCAAAACAATTGGCACGGATTGCTCATCAACTCCCTCCAAATTGAAAAATTTCCAACTCCAAATTCCCCCCTCAAATCTTTAAATTCTCCCTCTCAAATTTCAATTCCTCCGCCTATAAATACATGCTCAAACCAGATCAAAAAAGGGGAAAATCAAAGGAAAAACTATAGTGAAACTATGCAGAAAATCATGTAGTAATTTCCTCCAACACCATCAAAAAACCCGCGCATAAACCACAAGAAAGATTCAAAGCTTAGCAACTTACATCAATTTCTCAGAAACTGCATCTTTGTAAACAACACCAATCTGCTGCAGCATCAAACAAAATAACAATATTCAACAACGCTATAGATCCAAGCTTCCACCAGACACATATTAACCAAGCAATTTCCACAAACACCAACATGAATTTGCAACGATAACACAAATCATAAGAAGAAGAGAAAAAGTAGGAATCAAAACATGGTATCTTAGAGCTTGAAGACTCATCGGAGGAAATCCGATTTGGTACTTTCAAATCTTCTTTGTTTGATTCCCCCTTGTTTGTGTCTTATTACAAACTGTTGTTGTTGTTATCCATCACTTTAACAGTAGAAATTGTGTTGTTGTTGATTTTTGAGAGAGAGAGAGAGAGAGAGTGTGTTAGCCGTGAGAAAAATTTATGTTATTGTTGTTTTAGATATCCGAGCAAAAATAGGGGGAGTATACAAGAAGAGATAAAGTTGTTGTTGTTGTTGTTATTCGATGGAATAAAGTAGAAGCGGAGAGAAGAAAGAATCGTTATTTGTTGTTGTTCAGCGAGAAAGATGATGTGAAATCGTGAGAGAGTTGGAACTGAGAGAGAGAGGGATATGATTAAAGAGAGTGATGCATCGGCTAGACCTTTAATTTCTAAGGGTATTTTGTGTTTTAATTTCAATTAGGCTTCAATCCCTTTAAGCCTGATCCGCTTCACTGTACCCAACCCATATGTTTTCTATATACAACAACCTTTTCCTTTCTATTATTCTTGATAAAAAGAAAAAACATGATTGAGCCTTACACACATAAGCCCAGTGAACCTCATCTCATCAGTCCATGCGTTTTCTAGTACTACACTCTCCCGTTCTGTTTTGTTTTATTTCAGCAAGTAAACAAAAACTGTATTGGGCTTTAATATTAATTTCCACCAATCAAGCCCTGCGAATTACTCACACCATCACTCCATGTTTTCACTAATACACCCTTCTAGGCTTAATTTCTTTGTTGTTTTTTATTTCCTTTAATTTTTTTAGTTTTAGTTTTACTATTTGCTAATTGTTAATTAATTTTGTTAAATGATTTTGTTTATTCTAGTAATGTTGATCAATTAGTTTTAGTAAATATTCTCATTTAACTTAATTAATTTTTGTGTGTTAATCATTTAATTGTTTAAGTTCTATTTGATTATTTGATTTCATCTTTGCACACTTTATTTCTTTTATTTAATTAATTAAATGTTGATTTAGTTAGTGGATTTTATTATTAAAAATTAATTAGTTTTGCTAATTAATTTTTCTTAACCTAATTAATTAAATTTAATCAATTTTTAATTAATTAATTAAACATTTACTTCATGTTTCATTTAGCTTTAATACATGGTTTTTACTTATTTGGCTTGAGTTTTCTTTCATCTAAAGTTTGCTTTTATCTGAGTATGCTTGACTTGCTTGTGCTTATCTTGTGGCTTGAATTCAAAGGAATGAAATGCTTGATTTGACTTATGTCAATATGATTTCTTATATAAGTTAGTTCATAATGCACACACATAACTTTCTCTTGGGCTACCTTACAATGAAACTATTTATTTCTCGCATTTACTTTATGCTATAGGATAGTCTCTTCACCTCCTTTCCTTTAATTTTCAAAACCTTCTCTCTTTTTCAAAGGATTCTTGTTTTCAAACTTGAACCACTTTCATAATAAACCTTGACTTTGTCAAGTGAATTTTTCAAACTTCTTTTCTTTAATCAAATGTCAATCCATCTAATCATATTTTAACCTTTTCTAAAAGACTAAAAAATAGTCAACTTCATTCAAATCTTTGTGTGTCCTTGTGCACCTTTTTTCTATAAAACTTTTTCAAGATTAGACATGATTCTTTCATAGTTAAGATGTCATTCTCCTATTCTCGTAGTTGTGATTGAAAATTATCGACTTCTCAACTTGAGCACTTGAGGCACTTGTTGATCTTATCCAAGTGTAACACCTCTCTCATGTGATGCATTGTTCATTCTTCTCATACTTTGTGGGCGATTAGTCGAGTCATCTCCTAAAAATGACAACTTGTCTTTTCATTTCAAATCAACCAACACACCAAGTTTTGTTCTTTTTTAGAAGAAATACTTGGTTCTGATTTCGTCATTGCACATTGGTGGTACGTAAGCACAAAACTCTCAAAGTTTTCCGAATCAAAATAATAATAAAAAATTCTTTTCCCATCTCTCCAATCACATTGCAAACAACCCTTTTAGCAATATACATAGACTTTCAAGAGGTTCATGTTGATTACCATAGATTTTTAGGATGCTAATACCTTCCATTTTTATACCTTGATCTCTCTTTTATTTTGGGTTTTGTTCAATATTTTCCCATTTCTTTGAAAACAATAAAGTCTGATAGAGACTCTTGATTTTTGTTAAGATAAGTTAATCAATAGCTTATTCTTGAATTTTTACCATCGCGGCACCCTCGAATATAGGTCATAGGTACCACTTCATCAGATGTTGTCAGAGGTGGTTGATCATGGCTAGGTATCTGAATATGAGAGACAAGTGAGAGTGATGCCGACTGATTTTGAGGCATCATTACTACAAATAATACATTTCATGAAAAAACTTTCACCTCAGCCAGAAAAAAGAGGTATTATGCCTAGGCGCACCATGTTTTATTTTTTATAATAATAAAAACAACATATTCCCTCAGTGTTTAAGAAAATCGAGAGGGAAAAACAAATCAGGACACGCTTTAAATCCCAGTTTTTGCAATTTATGTTTTTATTTGTTTATAAGTGTAAACTAAATGAACTAACTCTTCAGCTTTTCGATATAACCGAGGGATCAAATAATCAGATTTCACTATAAAAGTATTCGTCAAACAAATTTTACCTAATCTTTACTTATATGAAGCCGCCCCAAACTCGCATGCATCATTCTTTGAGGTGGATTGCAAGGCAGAAAAATCTTCAATGTTCTTCTATCTAGAACAAACCATTTTTTCTGCCCTTGCAATCTATATCACATAATGGTATTGATGTTGTTGTTATTGTATTTTTGCTCATTTGATAGATTGCAAGTGTATAAAAATTGTGAATTTGAATGCAAAGTTCTGACATTCAAGCATCATTCTTTTAGAAGTTGGAACTTAAACAGAGAAGGAAGCTTTGACTTACACAAAAAGGGAGCTTAACCTTTGAAAATATTTGTTGTAAATAATTTATCTTAATATTCTGTGTAAACAATTTAATATTTAAAATAAAAAAGAATTATTCACCTCGATTTTAACCCAAAATCGAGGTGATTATTTAAAAGAGAGGATAATTTACCTCGGTTTTATAGTTAAATTGAGTGGTATAATAATCATATTTTACTATAAAAACACTCTTTAAATAAATGTTATCCGAATTCTTAATAATATGAAGCCTCACCAATGATAGGAAATATTTATCACCACTACAACATATCTTTGGGATGGATTGCAAGTGCAGAAAATAAAATTTTTATTGGCCCTGGAAACAGATCTCAAGCATCTTGCATGTGACCTCTAGTATCTAAATCTCGATATCATCGAAGATTTGTTGCATACAATGTATTTTTAATATTTTGTGAAAACAATGTAATTAAAAAATAAAATGTGCATTCACCTCGATGATTTTTCATGACCAAGGTGATAGTTAAGCGGTGTTTTCTATACTATATACACTGACATTAACAAATCTTTGTCGTCCATTTAATGATTATCAATGCTCAAGACATTGTCATTAGTGATCCGCGTGAAACCTAAGGGACGTCATTATAAAATCATACTGAATATTGAAAATCTAACCTAAATGAAACATATGAAGCATATGAAACCTAAGGGCGGTTGGAAAAGTTCTCTATGATGGATTGCAAGAGCAGAACATTTTTGGGTTCAAGGTTTGTTTTCTTAAATATTTATTTGAATCGAAAATGATTTGATTTTTTATATTAATTATATTACCCTTTTTTCATCAGAAACAATTGCATCTAAGAATCAATAGAAGATCTCCCCCAAGATTCAATAATTCGAAGATCTAAAGTCTAAATCTTGTGGGAATTTGATTTTTATCTAGATCACTAGGGAATTTGATTTTTATCGTGAACTCTAGGGAATTTGACATTATTTTAATTTTAATATTTTATGTAAAAAATATAATATTGGGTAAACAATGTAATATTCTGGGTAAACAATATAGCAACTTTAAAAAAAATAATCATACTCCTCGGTTTTTTGAATAAACTGAGGTAAAAGATACACTTGTTTGAAAATAATAAAAGTGCAACTGCTTGGGTTCGAACCCATGTGCATATAACTACACCCCCTCGGTTTTTTAATAATCGAGGTGTTAAGTGGAAACTTTTAGTGATGCCCTTCGTTACCTCACTACTTTAGACGAGGTAAAGTGCATGTTGCATTCGAGGTTAAAAGTGTTATTTGTTGTAGCACATCGAGCTAGTGGATGGTCGTGGCTCTTCAAGAATTTTTTTATGGGGGGATTCAACTTCATTGAAAGTTACATATTTAGACACATATATCCTCCCACTTTTATCCATACATTTGTGGCCTTTGTGTGTTGGTGATATGCCCAAGTAGATACATTTCTCACTTCTAAAATCAACCTTATGCTTATGATATGGTCTTAAGTGGGGGTAACACGCACATCCAAATAACTTCAAGATTTTGTATTTTGGATGCTTCTTGTGCAAGGCATAGAAGGGAATGTTATTATGCGCCAAAGAAGTCGTGGGTAGCATGTTTATGAGGTAAACTTCTATTTTGAAGCTATGATCGACACCTCTATAGTTAAGGAGGCATGTGAAAGAATAGTCAGTCCTATTTCCACTATTTATCGATGATTCCTTTTGACTTTGCCGTTTTGATGTGAAGTGTAGGGGCATGAAAACCTATCCATGATGCGAAATTCATTAAGATACTTTTTGAATGGCCTGAATTTGCCACCAAAGTTTGATTTAATGACTTTGATCATTGAGTTGAACTGAGTCATGGCATAGTTGTGAAAGAGCTTCAAAGCTTGAAGTGCATCACTTTTCTGTTTGATCGTATAGATCCAAGTATACCTTGTACATACATCAACAAATGATATTTAATATGAGTACCCACTTGTGGAAGGCCTTGGTGATGGAACCTAGAGGTTGGTATGAATCGATTCAAATGGTAATTTATAAGATGAATGAGTGAGAGATGCGTGCAATTTATGAGATTTTCCTAAAACAACACACATGAAAAATAAAAACAAGTATTATTTCCCTTTTAGCCACATTTTCTTCTATATAAAAGAGGTTTCTCCTCATTTAAAATCACACAAGAATTTGAAGTTTTCCTATTTATATTTTAATACTCTCCTCATCTTTCTTTATTTTTCTTATTTCACGAAAGGTTGCCTCAGTGTCTTGTGAGTGAAAACTACTTGTGAGGAAGTTTGTATTCGTGTCGTGCTCTTGTTTGGTTATTTCAAGAGTGAAATTCTCTTGAAGGTTCCTGTTTGATTATTGAACTTACCCTGATAAATGATATTTTTGGTTATTGAGAATAGTTGGTAAATTTTCTACTTGGTTTATGAGCTCAACCCGTGGAAAGGCTCTTGTTTGGTTGGGGGATAAAATGGTGTAAAATCTCTCTATTCGCTTGTAACAAAGGTTCGTGGGCATAATGTGAAAAAACTCAAGTCAATATCAAAACTCTCAAAAGATCTCTCGGGGACAAGACTAGGTCAAGATTCAACCAACATCTATAAATCTCAGTTCATCTCTCTAACCACATCTCTTTATATCATGTGATTTGTTTTCTCTATTTTATTTTTTTCCTTTATTTTTCTATGTGTTATTTCAATACTAACACAAATAATTTCTTTAAATAAATAATTTTTAAATTAATCATCAATTTTAAATATCACAATTTAAGCCCCCCCCCCCCCTCCTTTGTGCTTGAAGTTACTTTTTCAACAAAAGGGGCACCATAATCAAAAGTCACTAGAAATTTGAGGAAGAAAGGTTAATTTCACAAAGACTAAATGTATTTTAATTCATAATGAGAATGAAAGTTCATATAGAAAGCCAAACAATTGTTATATAGAAAAGGGTGGACCAAGTGATATGCAATCCATATTGAAAGAAACTGTGAAGATGAAAAGAAACAATCAAATCTTACCTTGGGATTGACATTTGAGTGCACTTAAACACCCAAAAAAAGTACCATTCCTTAGCCTAAGAGCCTAGAGCCACATGATTTAATTTCCTATGAAACGCCTTAATGATAAGAAAGACAATTAATGCTTGTTCCCCATTCGTCCTATAACTGGTGATCTGACTCCTCCACTCTCATATGCATTTAACTCGTCATCATAAAACATACACATATTCTAAAAGACTTTCCGTTAAACACATCATGACAGACCTTGAGGGTGATAAATGTCAAGTTGTAATTTTTAGTATATATTTTTGTGGCACTTATATACTCTTTTTCCTCAACTTGTGTGTGAATTTTTATATATTACGTATATGTGTCCATATTGTATACCATTACATTTTTGTCTAAATATTGTATCGTTTGATAGTTTTTATGTCTTTTATATGTATTAGTGTATGTTTGGAGAATTGAGCAATAAAGTGTCGAAGGCGCGACTTTAAATACACTATTTTGGAAGAAAATAAAGTTCCAGCCCACTAAGCCCACGTGCTAGCATGCTACTAGAACTTTTGAAATTGGAAGAGGCTATTTTCTGAACCCGCTAAATCGGGTTATCCCGCTTAGCCCGTGTGATATGGTGGGAGAACTGACTTGAGGTTTTGTGTTTCGTCGCAAATGTTTCGGTTTAGCAAGAGTCGCCACCGACTTTTATTTTATCCAAAAGGAAAGGTAAAAAAGCACAGGAAAGACCATTGAGATGTTTTCTTTAGTTCGGGGGGTAGATTATGAAAAGGGAAGGTGCTAGCACCCTTTTCATCCATGGTTTTCCATGGGATCTTAGTTACTTGTTTAGATCACTTGCTTTGCTTTTTCAACTGTTTGAAATGGTGCTTTGTGTGGTTTTGAAAGTAATTTGAAAAGAGGCCATCGTTTAGGCAATCTTTGTAATGATTCTCGTTCGTAAGAATGTATACAAAGATGTTTGTCTTTTGAAAAATGTTTCAATGTTTTGAAAGTTGTTTGGAAATGTTTTGAAATGTGTGTGTGTTTGTTTGAAAATAGCAAGGATTTGTTTTAAAGAGAGAAAGTAACTAGGAACTATCTACCCTACTCAAAAGTCTTTCCTATACATTTTTATTCCTTTGACGTTGTTGATTTACCATTGCTTTGGTAAACAACCCTATCTTTGGATGTTAAACGGGACGGGCGTGGGTCATCGTATGACCATGATAGCAATGTTGCTCGGTATCTTAGCTTGTTTGAGGGACCAAGATCATCTTTGTTTAGGCAACCTTTTGACAACGTCATCGAGGGACTATGATCTTTTGTTTTGTTTTGCTTTGTTTTTCCAAGATACTTTGCATGCATACCATGGCCATTTTTTAGGCAACCAAGTGGGTGAAACCCTAGGGGTGCTTGTGTGCAATGTGTTGAAACCCTAGGGATGAAACCCTAAAATACTATTACAACCCAATTGAATATTTGCAAATTAAATAAATAAACAAATATTAAAAATGCAATAAAAATGTAAATATGCAAAAAAATGTTTTGTATTTGTTTTATGTATGAGAAAATAATATTATTTAAGTCCTAAAAATAAGAAAAAAAAATAAAATTATTATTTTTGAAAGGGGAAACCCTAATTTTTTGATTTAAAAGAAGATTATGTTTTCTATTATTATTTTGTCTATTTTTTTGTATAAGAAAATATAAGTAATATTATATAAAATATTTAAAAATTAAATATGTATGAAAATAATTATTTTTATGTGTTAAATAATAAAAATAAAAATGTATGGTATTTATTAAATGCATTTATAATTTTTTATGAGAAAATTAAATATAATATCCTAATAAACTATTTTTTATGCAAAAAAATAATAAAAAATAAAATAAAAATGCCAAAAATAAAGAAAATATTTTCATGATTTTTGTGACTTAGAAAAATAAATAAAAACAATGAATATAAAAATATAAAAGAAAATATGAAAAATATACAAAATATGCAAAGGGGGTGTGGATAGTGGATCAAGGGGTGTGAAAAGTAGAACAAACAGACCCAAGGCGCGCCAGGCCCAAGACTTCATCCCTGTCCTCCAGCCTCTCCCAAACGCGCGCGTTTTTGCTTCAAACCTGTATCTGGCTCTAGCTTGCATAAAATCAAAAACTCATAACACAAAAAATGTAGCTTATGATCTCACGATTTCAGTGATATAAAATTCATGACCTAACTCTAAAAGACCAGGGAGAATTTCAGTAGACCTAATTTCTGACCTAGTTTTTTCATGAACTTAAAGCTTCAAATTCTCACTACTCAGTTAATATAAATGATAACTATGCATATGTACATCTTCACCATGTTAAGGACTACATTTTTGCTTCACAAATCAAAGCTTGAGGACTCCTAAATAGAGAGATAGAGTTTTGAAAAATACCTTGTTCAGCTGAGTTTGGATATGAAAATGTGGGGACTTTGAGTGAGGCCTGATGATCGTGTGAGATTCCTTGAAGTTCCCTCAAGCTTTTCCAATGCTTAGCTGGCCTTGTGGATGCTTGAAACTCCCTATAGAAGTCAAGCTGCAACCTTCCTAAATGAAAATGGTGTTGTCTGAAATAGGGCTAATAGAACCAGGACAAGGACTTGGATAGTTTAGGTAGGATGTATGGAAGATGTTTGATGTGTTACAAAGCAAAACGCACGAGCAAATATTGAGATGGCTAGAGTTTTGCAGAAGCTGCCCGGTTTGGGCAGAAAAATGTGTTTTCTGAGTTTTTGAGTGTTTTAGATGTTGTGCATTCGTGTTTTTTGCTTGAGACAAGTTTGTGAATTTGTTTTGAATGAGACCAAGCCCTCTCTTTAACAGATGTGCAAGTTCTGATCCCTTTTGCCTCTTTTCTTGCTTTTGGAGAAAGGTTGAAGTGACTATGCCAAAGTGATGTACTTGCTAGTTCTATGGATGATGAGAGTTGGTAAAAATTTCCTGATATTTGTGGATATTTCTTGCAACAAAAGATCAGGTCCATGGATCAAGAATTGTAAAGTTGGAAAAACTTGCTTTATCAAAATGGCATTGTGAAATTTTGGCCATTTATGGAATTATTCTTTGTGCAATGCCTCAAAAGCCAAAACAAAGCCATTATCCATTGAGTTAGAATTTAATAATGGAGTGTATAAGAGATTTAGGACCTGTAATGCAAGGTACGAGCATGCTTGATCAGATTTGCAACTTGATGCATTGTAAAAATGGCTTGAACAAAAGTGACAAAATGCCATTTTCTCTTCTTCGATTCTTCCTAACCACAAATGATCTTGGATAGTTCTAGGACATTTTGGAAATCTTGCAACATGATCTACAATCCATCTTTGAAATGAATTTTGAGATACCTCCTGGAACTAGGTGAAAAATGCCCATGAAGTTGGGTCAAAAACCTGCCTAGATTAGGGAAAATTTTCACTAAGTCTTTTAGTTTATGGACCCCTATTCACAAAATCATAACTTGAGATACAAGCATTATTTGGGAAAACTTTGTGAATAAAAGTTGTAGATTTCATGGAGGACTACAACTTTCATGTTTGAAGTTTTCTTTGAATCCAATTTCATCATTGTGTAAAAGTTGTGAAAAGTTAGGAAAAAATAAGAAATTTTCCATACTTAGAAAAATTCTAAGTTATGAAAAATTTTCAAATTAAAACCCTAATTTGCAATTTTAGGTTTCTTGGTCAACAAGTTTCACATTTTGACACATCTTGATGAATTATGACCTTTGGCACTTGATTTTGACCAAAAAGTCAAAGTTTGACTTTTCAGTGTACAATTGACTTTTGATCAGTTGACTGCAAAATTCATCTGTCAATCCTATGTACTTGAGACTTTTGAACTATGTGATTAGGTCAAGATGATGCCATTGAGTTATTGAAATCATTCTTGAACCCAATTGGTCATTGGCTAGGTTAAAAATCAGAAATTGCCCTTTCTTAGTTAAAACCCTAATTTTGACCATTTTGCCCTTTTGGTGATCTGATCAAATTTCTTGAGGAGTTGTGATCCAAACTTGATCAAATGGTACATATGAGTCTAAAATGTGGTTGTGGATCAAAAATTATGAAGTTTGACTGTAAATTGGCCATGGTTGACTTTTTCCCCAATACAGCTAATTTTTAGGTCAACTGTCTAATTGACTGGTCAAAAATGTGACTCAAGGCCTGGAACTTAACATGAGAAATCTTAGAGATCTAAGATGGTGTATGAAGGTCACATGAAGCATTGATGGTCCAAAAATCCTTGTGCATACTCAAACCCTAATTTCAGGTCATCAGTGCAATAGGAGGTGTCTTGAGCTGACCAAACCCTAATCTTGTCTTGAGTCCAAGAAGATCTTGTGAGGAAAATATTGATAAATGAGAGGGAAAATTTTGGGGTACAACAGCTGCCCCTGTTCAATCTTCTCGAACCTGAAGAGTTAGATTGGCGAGTTTTTCCGTTCGTGACTCGAAGGTAAAAGATGATTGGACACGAGAGTGCCCGTAAATTTGCACTCGTCAAAGCGTAGTTGAGGGAATGGGCTTAAAGATGCCATTTGGAGAGGTGATAGAATCTTGTTGGAGATGGGCTTGTAGATGCCATCTAAGAATGTTTGTTGTAAGTTAATAGGATGAGTATCAGAATGGTGTCCTTATCTGGAACGTATCTGAACTGTATCTGGAGACTGAATCTGTATGAGCAAGGGAATAGCAGCCGTGTCTGGAGCGTATCTGAGCTGTAACTAAACTTGAATCTGGATGAATAACAGAATAACTTCCGTGTCTGGAGTGTATCTGTATTGTATCTAAATCTGAAATCTGAATAAGCGACATAATGGTGTCCGTGTCTGGAGCGTCTATGAGCTGGGGGAAAATCAGAATAAGTGACAGAATATCAACTGTGTCTGGAGCGTATCTGGACTGGTATCTGAATAAGTAGCAGAATGATTTCCGTGTCTGGAGTATATCTGTACTGGAAACTGAATGAGTAACAGAATGACTTCCGTGTCTGGAGTGTATCTGAACTGTATTTGAAAGTTGTTGAGATCTGAATGAGTATTAGAATGGCATCCTTGTCTGGTGCATTCTGTACTATATCTGAAACCTTTGAACATTGTTAATGATAGTTGTTAATCTTATCCTAAAAAGGGTAAAATGTTAGCTGAAACACAAAGTTATGTTGCATGAGATGTATGATGCAATAAATGTGCTTTATCAATGTTTATGATATATGAATGAAATGTATGGGTATGTAAGCTGATTAGCTGTTTTGCTAAGGAAAATAAATCCTTGACAACTGGGGATGATAAATCCTTGACTGCTGCCAGGGAAAATAAATCCTTGACTGTTGAGGATAAGAAAACCTTGGCGACCGTTGGGGACTAAAAAATCCTTGATGACTTCACTAGGGATATGGGGATCCTTCATGTCCTGAAGTTGGAGTATTGACAAAAGTTCGTTGTGAGAATAATGCCATGTACTGCCTGAAAAATATGCTTGGGGAAATCCAGAGAACTTTGTTGACGTCTACTGGTTATTACACAAAGGGAATCCTTATTCTGCTGGAAAATAGAGAAAACTCTGATGACTTCTACAGGGAATTAAGAATGAGAATCTTCATTCCGGCGACCTTACTGGGGAATAATAAAACTCTGCGGGGAAGAAGGCTTACTGCTGGAGAGTAGGTTCCGGGGTTTGGATTATCTGCCACTCTACTGGGGAGTTATCCTAGGTTGGGGAGAGACAAAAGTTATCTGTTATCTGGTTGCTTTTCATACTTCAAGATAACTTGCTGGGGAATTTTGAGAAACTGGATGGTTTCCGCTGGGGATTGAAGGTTTTATCTCCGTTGGGGATCTGTAGTTCAAAGTTTTGGCTTCGCTGGGGATTGGGAGTTTGGAGTTTTAATTCTGATGGGGATCAAGGGTTTGAAAGTTTAGCTCCACTGGGGATCTAGGTGATATTTTGTAGGTATTGCCCATGGAATAGCCGAAAGACGTTTTCCTATCCTTTCAACCCGTCAGTAATTATTCTTTTTCACTTCTGTCTACTTGTAAACAGTAATTATGTTCAAATGCATATGTTCACTAATGAATCATTGGATGTTTTTGCAAATAAAACACAAGTGTAAAAAGAAAAAGACAAATGATTTTTCTGTACTTTAAAGAGATATCTTTGTATTTACTTTGAATAAGTATTTTGTACAAAGGAGACAGACATCCTAGTAAGAGGACGGTGTCATAAAAATGAGAAAAATTTATACAAAGAAAGATAGCTATGTGTAAAAATCCCATGGGGTTCCCATTCTGCTATAGCCTTCGTAATTCCGAATATCTTGTCCATTCGTTGCTTCGTCCGAAGATGATTGGATTGGTCAGAAGCTCCAGGTTTGTCAGTGAAGAGATTGTCCTTAAAGTTATCCGACGAGACATAGTCATACGCTTTAATTCCCTAACTTTTGCCTGAATCGCCCTTTCGGGTTTTCGATTCACCGGGAAACCCTTTTTTTCTCAAGTCTCCCTTTCGGGTTTTCAACTTTCCGGGTGTACAGATTTTTTTATCTATCCCTAATTTTTTCCTGAACCGCCCTTTCGGGTTTTCGATTCACCGGGATGCCCTTGTTTTGCCTAGGTGTGTCAACCTAGCGGGTCATTTATGTGTAGTATCTTTTGACTGTGTCTGCGTTCGCAGGGTGTGGCAGGTCGTCACTGTCCATGGTGGTTAAGATCATTGCCCCACCAGAAAAGGTGTTCTTGATTACAAATGGTCCTTCATAGGTAGGAGTCCATTTGCCCCTGGGATCACTTTGTAGCAAGATAATGCGCTTGATTACTAGATCTCCAACTTGATACACTTGGCGTCTGGCTTTCTTGTTGAAGGCCTTGATCATCCGTTTTTGATACGTCTGACCATGGCAAACAACAATAAGTCTCTTTTCATCAATTAGGTTCAACTGATCAAGTCGGGTTTGAATCCAATCGTCTTCACTCAAACCTGTATCGTTCATGATTCTTAAAGAGGGGATCTGAACCTCAATAGGAAGAACAACCTCCATGCCATAAACCAAATAATAGGGTGTTTCCCCAGTTGATGTACGAGCCATGGTACGGTACCCGTGGAGAGTAAACGGTAACATCTCATGCCAGTCCTTGTAGGTGACTGTCATTTTCTGTATGATCTTTTTGATATTTTTGTTCGCAGCTTCGACAACACCATTCATCTTTGGCTGATAGGGGGATGAATTGTGATGTTGAATCTTGAACTGCTCGCACAGGGAGGTGATCATAGTATTGTTAAGGTTTGTACCATTGTCAGTGATGATCCTTTCGTGGATACCGTACAGGCAAATAAGATTCAACTTGATGAAGCGGGCAACAACATTCTTTGTAACAGATGCGAAGGAAGCTGATTCGACCCACTTTGTGAAATAATCAATGGCCACCAGAATGAAACGGTGTCCATTGGAGGTTGTAGGATTGATCTCTCCAATCATGTCGATTCCCCACATAATGAATGGCCAAGGAGCTGTTAAGACATTTAGAGGAACCGGGGGCACGTGTACCTTGTCTGCATAGATTTGACATTTATGACAAGTACGAGAGTGTTGATAGCAGTCAGCTTCCATGGTAGACCAGTAATAGCCTGTCCTTAGAATATTCTTAGCCATCATATGCCCGCTAGAGTGAGTGCCAAAGGTACCTTCATGCAATTCAGCCATAATCCTTTCAGCTTCAAGCTTGTCCACACAATGGAGCAGAATAGAATCATGATTGCGTTTGTACAGGATGCCATTACTTAGGAAGAACTTAGCTGAGAATCTCCTTAAGAACCTTTTGTCATTGATTGTAGCTCCTTCAGGGTATTCTTGAGCCTCGAGATACCTTTTGACTTCATGGAACCAAGGTCAGTCCACTACTTCTTCGGTATTAATATTGTGATAATGTGCAGGTTCGTCCATCCGTTCAATGGTGATTTGGGGAGCCTCATTATCCCAATTAAGTTTAAACATGGATGACATTGTAGCTAGAGCATCTTCTAGCTGATTTTCTTCTCGCGGGAAGTGCTTGAAGGTAATCTGCTCAAAATGCGGTAACAATGTCAAGACATGTTCTTTGTAAGGAATGAGGTTTGGATGCTTAGTGTCCCACTCTCCTTTGATCTGACTGATGACCAAAGCTGAGTCCCCAAACACAACTAAAGATTTGATTCTCAAGTCTATGGCATCCTTGAGTCCAAATATCCAAGCTTCATACTCTGCCATGTTGTTCGTACAGTTGAAGCAAAGTCTGGCTGTAAAAGGAGTATGGGAACCTTCTGGAGATATAAGTACAACACCGATACCGTTACCAAGCACATTGGAGGCTCCATCAAAGTACAGGGTCCACCGGGATCCTTGTTCAGGTCCGTCATATGGTCTGCAACCTTCAATGTTGTCCAATGTCATGATGTCTTCGTCAGGGAAGTCAAACTTCATGGATTGATAATCTTCTACAGCTTGATGGGCCAGATGATCAGCTAGCACACTCCCCTTTATAGCTTTTAGGGTCGTATATTGTATATCATACTCTGTTAGAATCATCTGCCAGCTATCCTTCCAGACAAAGCAAGATTTTCAAAGATGTATTTGATCTGATCCATCTTAGATATTAGTAAAGTGGTATGAGTCAACATATACTGCCTTAGCCGGTGAGCAGCCCATACCAAAGCGCAACAAGTTTTCTCGAGCAGTGAATATCTGGTTTCACAGTCGATAAAGTTTTTGCTAAGGTAATAAATGGCATGCTCTTTTCGGCCAGACTCGTCATGCTGCCCCAGTACGCACCCCATTGAATTCTCTAAGACGGTTAGATACATGATTAGCGGTATTCTTTCGACGGGTGGCAACAAGATAGGAGGCTCTAGCAAATACTCCTTGATTTTATCGAAAGCAATTTGACAGTCATCATTCCATCTAACTACCTGATCTTTCTTCAACAGCTTGAAGGTTGGTTCACAAGTAGATGTTAGGTGAGAAATGAACCTAGCAATGTAGTTTAGGCATCCCAAGAAACCACTGACCTCCTTCTCAGTGCGAGGAGCAGGAATTTCTTGTATAGCTTTGACTTTGGTAGGATCAACCTCAGAGTTTACCGGACCAGACTCCAAAAGTGCACTTGTTAGGGTTTAACCTTAGCTTGTACTCCTTTAACCTGAAAAACAACTTTTGCAAGTGATCAAGGTGTTCTTCTTCAGTTTGTGATCGGGCTATCATGTCATCTACGTAGACCTCTATCTCATGACGTATCATATCATAAAGCAAAGCTACCATGGCGCGTTGATAGGTTACCCTGACATTCTTCAATCCAAATGGCATCACTTTATAGAACGTACCCCACTGTGTAACAAATGTAGTTTTCTCCATGTCCTCAGGTGTCATTTTGATCTGGTTATAGCCTGAGAATCCGTCCATGAAAGAAAATACTATGTGCTGAGCTGTATTGTCAACCAGGATGTCAATATGCAGAAGTGGAAAGTTATCTTTAGGGCTGGCCCTGTTTAAATCTCTATAATCCACACACATTCTCAATTTGCCGTCCTTTTTAGGCACGGGCACAATGTTAGCAACCCATTGTGGATAGGAAGTAATAGCCAAAAATCCAGCATTGAACTGCTTCATAACTTCTTCTTTGATCTTCTCTGACATGTCAGGTCTCATGCGGAGGACTTTTTGTTTCACTGGTGGAAAGTCTTCTCTTGTGGGTAGACGGTGTACCACAATGTCTATATCGAGTCCCGGCATGTCTTCGTATGACCAGGCAAATATCTCAACATAATCATGCGACAAATGAATTAGGCGCTCCTTGACACTCGGTTCTAGGTTGGCACCCACTCTGATTTCCTTCTTGTCTTCCTCAGTGCCCAACTTGATTGTATCCAACAACTCCTCATGAGGCATAATAGCTCTTTCTTCTTGTTGAAGTAATCTGTCCAATTCCCCTGGCAACTCACAATCTTCCTCACCTTTGTATTCGGCTTGGTAGATCAAATCTTCAGAGTCAGTGAAGGCTATAGCGGTATCGTTACCCATGGGTTCCGGAGTGGAAGGGTACCTGCATTTGTGAGTGTGGGTGTGTGTAAGGGTATAGCCATCTTTAAACAACAAAATGTAAAAGAAAGACAATGATCAAAAATGTTTTAAATATGAAAAGCGTCCATGATTTATTAAAATGACATATGAAAATGAAATAAGAACCCTTACAAATGGACCTATGTGCCTCGGGTAAGACACAAGGTTAAAAGAGTACGAATTGTTTGTGAATTATTATAGATCCAACAGAAATGGAAAAGATAAATTATTGCGGTATGAAAGTAATTGGAACAAAGTCTTTTGCTTCCCAATTGCACAGTCCTCCGCCAACAGTAGGAAAAATCCAGTCTTCTAGGCTGCCCTCTTCTTCACTGTCCTCTAGTTCATTAACCCCTTGGTGGCTGATCTTCATAGGTGGCCCTCTGGCACGGGCGGGGCGAACAGCTTTCTGAGAAGTCGAGGTAAATCCCAGGCCAAACTTGTCTGATTTGAAAGGAAAGTCGGGAAGCTGACCCTAGATAGTGGATCCGCCTTCTTCCAATACTGCCCTTGCATCTTTTAGAGAAGACATCTGAGGTACGGGTCTTGTGATCACTGGAGTTGAGGATACCACTTTGGTCGCTGCTATTTCCTGAGAAACTTCTTCAAAATGTTGGAAAGGGGTCTCAATGAATTCTCCATCCAATTCTACATATCGAAAAGAATTTAGATGACTAATCATGTATTCCTCTTCACCATGGACAGTTATGATTTTCCCTTGGACAGGGTACTTTAGCATCTGATGCAAAGTCGAGGTGACAGCACTGACGTTGTGAATCCAGGGACGTCCTAACAGGCAAGAGTAAGAAGGACGGATGTCCATCACGTAAAATGTTGAATTGAACGTCTGAGTACCCACTTTGATCGGGATGTCCACCTCTCCATGGACCATCCTTTTAGAGCCGTCAAATGCTCTCACAATGATGTTGCTAGGTTTTAGGGTCAGCCCCTCACAATCCAATCTATCCAAGGCTTTCTTTGGCAAGACGTTCAGAGATGATCCAGTATCAACCAAAACATGATCTAGGGTGGTTCCCTTACACTCCACCAAGACATGTAATGCGTCGTTATGTTTTCTCCCCTTGGAGGTCAAGTCAGCATCGGAGAATCCCAGGCCATTGTCAGCTGTTAGACTGGCCACACACTCTTGGAATTGATCAGCCGAAGTCTCTTGTGGCACATGCGTTGTCTTCAAAAACTTGACCAAAGCTTTAGCATGTGCCTCAGAGCAAAGCAGTAATGCTAACATAGAGATTTTGGAGGGGGTCTGCCCCAGTTGTTCTACCACATCATAATCACTTTTCTTAATGATCCTCAGGATTTCTTCCATCTACCTCTTGGATGTCTCAAGAATAACAAGTGATTGAGCCTTCGTCAAGACAGGCTCCTCTTGAACATTCTTTCCTTTATTCTCTGTAGCGGAAGTAGGGATAGGAATTATATTGTCATTGTTGGCGGGTATACTTACAGGTGTAATTACTGATACAATTGTAATCTTCTGAACGGCAACGGGTCCAGAGACTGCCTTTGGTGGCACAACCTCTGGAGAGAAAATTCTTCCACTATGAGTAATTTTGCTTTTTCCATCAATATTACTGATGTCGGAATTGTCTTCTTCAGAACTCTCTTCATCGACAGTCTGTTCAATTTGTTTGACACCATGGTAGTAGATTTCTCCACCATAGTTCCATGGTACCATTTTATCTGATTTGTAAGGGGTTGGCCCGGGCATTATTATCTTCAACAGAGTAGTCATAGGAGCGGATGTAATCCTAACGGGTTGTTTAGGAACCCTGGAAGGATTGGTGTATATGGTTATTATTGAAACTTCTGGAATTGGAATGGGTGAAACAGGAGCTTTCTCAAACAAAATTTCCTGGTTATCAATCAATTGTTGGATACCTTTCTTCAATAGAGGACAGTCAAATGATGAGGACAGGCATGTACGGCAATCTTGGTCACAACCTGGGAACACCCAAGCTTTCAGCAAATTCAACTTGATGGTTAGGAGAGGAGTTAACAGTTCATCCATAGTAGAAACAAACAGATCTTCTTCCACAACACTAGCATTGTGTCCATGCCTAGGCATTGGAGCAGAGATAACATTCGGTTTTTCAGGAGCTTCAAATTCAACTTCCTTTGCGTCAATCAGATCTTGAATCTTATTCTTCAGGGCCCAACAGTTGTTGGTGTCGTGCCCTGGACTTTCTGAATGGTAAGCACACCTGGCATTCGGATGGTAGTGTGGAGATGAAGTATTGGGATTTTTAGGGGCCTCTTTTAGCGTGGCTAAATTCAACTTCAGGAGATGTGGTAAGACTTGAGCAGGAGTCATGTTTATCTTGGTGAATTTCCTTACAGGCCTTTCCACCCTTTGCTGGTTATTCCTCGGCTGATCATTCCTCGGCTGGTTATTTCTTGGCTGGTCTGATGCGGACTTTTGAATCATAACGGCCCCCACAGTTGGTCGTCGTTCAGTTCTTCCCTGATTTCTCTGTGTATAGAGAACATACACTTCCTTCTTACTAGTGAAGGGCTTTTTTGCAGCAGCAGAGGTAGACGCGTCTTTCTAAATTTTCCCGCTTCTAATACCGGCTTCCACCCTCTCGCCAGTTAGAATCAACTCAGTGAAACCTGCAGAGGAACTTCCAATCAAGTGATTAAAGAAAGGACCAGACAGAGTCCCCGAAAACATTTCCACTAGCTCCCTTTCAGATAAAGGTGGTTGCACCCTTCCGGCTAAATCCCTCCACTTTTAGGCGTAGTCTTTGAAGCCCTCATTGGATACCATTGCCATACTCTGGAGTTGAGTACAGGTTGGTGCCAAGTCGGAGTTATATTGATACTATTTATAAAAGGCTACTTCCAAGTCTTCCCAATTATGCACATCAGACCTCTCCAACTGGTAGAACCAATCAAGCTGTGTTCCCGACAAACTGTCCTGGAAAAAGTGGACCCACAAATCTTTGTCAGCAGAATGTGGCTGAATTTTCCTTACATAAGATCGTAGGTGCATCTTGGGACAAGACAACCCATCATACTTAGCAAATAGAGGCACTTTAAACTTGGAGGGATTACAATTCCAGACACAAATCCTAACTCCTCAAAATCCAGCCCCAGTACTCTCTGTATCTCCATAGTAGCTAGACGCTCTTCCAGATTTTTGTATTTGTCATTGGCTAGAGGGTATTGTTGTTCTGAGTAATCCTCTTCCTCCTCTTCTTCAGCTTCAGATTCAGATGGTATTGCAGTCTCTTTACCTTTTCTTTCTCCTTCCTCAGAGGTTGATGGAAATTCCAAAGTCCGTCTGGCTTGTCCTTCAAACCTTCTACCCATGATAACTACACCGGCTCGCTTCTTCTTCTTTTTCTCTTTCTCTTTCTCTAGAAGAGTCTTGAGCTCCTCCTGCCCTTTGGCTAAGGTCAAGAGTAGCTGTTGAAATTGTGAATTCTGAGCTTGCAAATCTTTGACCGTTTGTTCAATATCCATCTTGCTGAAATAAACAGTAGAGAGATGAGGAAACTTGGTGTGAAGACCTGTTTATGCACATGATGAATGATATGTATTCATGCAATGTTTTCAAGGATTTAGAAATTCAAATTTGTGTCAAACAAAAAGGAACAAACATTATATTAATAAAATAGAATTTGTTTACATCAATGCCCCTAGGGAAAAATAGTACAAAATTCTAAGATAAAAAGACGTTGCGCATCCTCTTTGGTGCAATGTAGGTGTTGAGAGTCTGCTCTTCATGAAGTAACCGAGTGAGTTATAAAACCTTCTTCTCGCTGGCATAGAATTGGGCTTCAAAAGTATTATGTTCTCCCTTGAGTTGTATCCAACTCCTTTGTAGATCTTCGAGTGATGTTGGCATGTCAGGATGTAGGAGGGTGTATGGAACCTCTTCTTCCTTAACAGGCTCTATAATCACTGGGAGAATAGAGGGGTAAGGCATCATAAGACTTTGGGCGAGAGTTCGTACCCACTTGAGGTAAGGCTCAAGGGGGATGGAATTCTTGTGTCCCAAGGTCTTACTGTCTACCTTGTTTGGCATCCTCCAAGCTCGGATGAACCTTTGTCGGAGTCCTTGATTGTCGTTGTCGAAGTCGAAAACCAAACCTTGAACTAGCATATCATGTGGGTCATCCCTTCGGGCATAACCAAACTGTCTTAGAGCCAAGCAGGGATTGTAGGTGATGCCTCCCCTAATTCCAAGTAGAGGGACATTAGGGAATTCCCCACAACGGTCGGCGATGATAACATTCTCTTTGGATCGAGAACACCAATGAATATCTGAATGTGTAAGAGTCATCAATCGTTGTGACCACCTCAAACCTTGCTTATTCTTCAAGACTGATTGGTGAAGATGAGAAATAAACCATCTTGCCAGGAGAGGAGTGCAACACATGAGAACACCTCTTTTCCTCATTGTTCGAGTGTGAAAAGAGTGTAAGATATCTCCAAGCAATGTAGGCACCGGGTTGCGAGTCATGAAGATTTGGACAGCACTCACATCTATGAGTTGGTCAGGATTTGGGAACAAGACCATCCCATAGATGAGAAGAGCTACAATCTTCTCAAAAGCTTGTAAGTCCAAGGAATTCCAGCAGCTTTGGGCCTTCTCAAACAAGAACTTTGCCAAGAAGCCTTTGACACCACTTCTAGTTTCCCAATGTGTTATGACATCAGATGAGTGCATGTGTAAGGTTTGAGCAATCTCTTCTGGCTTTGGATCTCTTTTCGTACCATTGAAAGGTAGTTGATTGAGTATAGGGATCCTCAAGAGTTGAGAAAATTCCTCCAAAGTGGGCACAAGCTGGTAGTCAGGAAATATGAAGCAGTGATGCAAAGGATCAAAGAACTGGAAAAGAACTTTCATCATGTCTTCCTCTGTGTTGGAATTGACTATGTTGAGAAGACGACCATACCTCTCGGTGAATGCAGAGTACTCAGGAATCCTTGAAGCTAGCTCCTTGAGTCGTGGAGGAATTCTTACAAGGTTGACTTGGATAGTTTTCCTGCGAAGTGAATCCATAACCTACAAAATAAGAACAAAGATGAATTTCCAAAATCCTTGAAATGGTTAGTGGATGCATATGATGTTTCATGATGTCCATGATGTTATGCACAAGTATATATGTACAAGCAAATCACACAAGTTCTTAGTTTAGGTTGGCATGGGGTTTCACAGGTAAGTACCCTCTTGAAGTTTAGTTGGCTCAACCTGTCCTAGAAATAGTAATCGGGTTCTAAGGAGCTCAATATCACTGGATTGTTTCCTCGTTCATTGTTTCAATTCAGCCTCTTTACTGGCGACCGAAATATTCCAAGGAACCAACCCTCAATGAGTGTAGTATCGAGTATCTACCAACTTGGGACTACACCAAAGCCAGTCATCTCACTACATCCTAAAAGGCCAAGTTGGTCAAGTAAAGGTTCTAAAAGTTCGTTAGTGCTTCATGACATCACTCAGCGGACCCGTATTTTCTTTGATTGACTCAAAGGCTACCGGTACCCACATATATGTCGCACTAACATAGCTATTGCTTAGACCGTGTCGGTATACCCCGCACAGTTTCCACAACGTATTGCTATTTACCTATGAATGTTTCCCAAATACGGGTAGAGGATTCAAATCCAAACAATAGAACCAAAGTTTAAAGCAAACAAGTCAAGCAATTATAAGCAAATAAAGGTGATCTAAACCCTAAGGTAACCCCACTTTTAGAATTTTCCCCAGCAGAGTCGCCAGTTCTGTGATACAGTGGGAGAACTGACTTGAGGTTTTGCGTTTCGTCGCAAATGTTTCGGTTTAGCAAGAGTCGCCACCGACTTTTATTTTATCCAAAAGGAAAGGTAAAAAAGCACAGGAAAGACCTTTGAGATGTTTTCTTGAGTTCGGGGGGTAGATTATGAAAAGGGAAGGTGCTAGCACCCTTTTCATCCATGGTTTTCCATGGGCTCTTAGTTACTTGTTTAGGTCACTTGCTTTGCTTTTGCAATTGTTTGAAATGGTGCTTTGTGTGGTTTTGAAAGTATTTTGAAAAAAGGCCATCGTTTAGGCAATCTTTGTAATGATTCTTATTCGTAAGAATGTATACAAAGATGTTAGTCTTTTGAAAAATGTTTCAATATTTTGAAAGTTGTTTGGAAATGTTTTGAAATATGTGTGTGTTTGTTTGAAAATAGCAAGGATTTGTTTTGAAGAGAGCAAGTAACTAGGAACTATCTACCCTACTCAAAAGTCTTTCCTATACATTTTTATTCCTTTGACGTTGTTGATTTACCATTGCTTTGTTAAACAACCCTATCTTTGGATGTTAAACGGGACAGGCGTAGGTCATCGTATGACCATGATAGCAATGTTGCTAGGTATCTTAGCTTGTTTGAGGGACCAAGATCATCTTTGTTTAGGCAACCTTTTGATAGCGTCATCGAGGGACTATTATCTTTTGTTTTGTTTTGCCAAGATACTTTGCATGCATACCATGGCCATTTGTTTAGGCAACCAAGTGGGTGAAACCCTAGGGGTGCTTGTGTGCAATGTGTTGTCATTTTACATGCATTTTATTTGTCTTGTATTAGGTCATGTCTATTTGTTTGATTGTCTTATCATACAAACCCAAATTTTACTAAACATGTATATAATGCGATAAATTGCGTAAAATAAATCTAAGTTATTACAACAATTATTATGGGAGGGGGGATACAAGTTTTTGAATGGGGATATTTGCACAAAATAAAACCCTAAAATACTATTACAACCCAATTGAATATTTGCAAATTAAATAAATAAACAAATATTAAAAATGCAATAAAAATGTAAGTACGCAAAAAAATGTTTTGTATTTGTTTTATGTATGAGAGAATAATATTATTTAAGTCCTAAAAATAAGAAAAAAAAATAAAATTATTAATTTTGAAAGGGGAAACCCTAATTTTTTGATTTAAAAGAAAATTATGTTTTCTATTATTATTTTGTCTATTTTTTTGTATAAGAAAATATAAGTAATATTATATACAATATTTAAAAATTAAATATGTATGAAAATAATTATTTTTATGTGTTAAATAATAAAAATAAAAATGTATGGTATTCATTAAATGCATTTATAATTTTTTATGAGAAAATCAAATATAATATCCTAATAAACTATTTTTTATGCAAAATAAAAAATAAAATAAAAATGCCAAAAATAAAGAAAATATTTTTCATGATTTTTGTGACTTAGAAAAATAAATAAAAACAATAAATATAAAAATATAAAAGAAAATATGAAAAATATACAAAATATGCAAAGGGGGTGTGGATAGTGGATCAGGGTGTGTGGAAAGTAGAACAAACAGGCCCAAGGCGCGCCAGGCCCAAGACTTCATCCCTGTCCTCCAGCCTCCCTCAAACGCGCACGTTTTTGCTTCAAACTTGTATCTTGCTCTAGCTTGCATAAAATCAAAAACTCATAACACAAAAAATGTAGCTTATGATCTCACGATTCCAGTGATATAAAATTCATGACCTAACTCTAAAAGACCAGGGAGAATTTCAGTAGCCCTAATTTTTGACCTAGTTTTTTCATGAACTTCAAGCTTCAAATTCTCACTACTCAGTTAATATAAATGACAACTATGCATATGTACAGTTTCACCATGTTAAGGACTACATCTTTGCTTCACAAATCAAAGCTTGAGGACTCCTAAATAGAGAGATAGAGTTTTGAAAAATACCTTGTTCAGTTGAGTTTGGATATGGCAATATGGGGACTTTGAGTGAGGCCTGATGATCGTGTGAGCTTCCTTGAAGTTCCCTCAAGCTTTTCCAATGCTTAGCTGGCCTTGTGGATGCTTGAAACTCCCTGTAGAAGTCAAGCTGCAACCTTCCAAAATGAAAATGGTGATTTCTGAAATAGGGCTTACAGAACCAGGACAAGGACTTGGATAGTTTAGGTAGGATGTATGGAAGATGTTTGATGTGTTACAAAGCCAAACGCACGAGCAAATATTGAGATGGCTAGAGTTTTGCAGAAGCTGCCTTGTTTGGGCAGAAAAATGTGTTTTCTGAGTTTTTGAGTGTTTTAGATATTGTGAATTCGTGTTTTTTGCTTGAGACAAGTTTATGAAGTTGTTTTGAATGAGACCAAGCCCCCTCTTTAACAGATGTGCAAGTTCTGATCCCTTTTGCCTCTTTTCTTGCTTTTGAATAAAGGTTGAAGTGATTATGCCAAAGTGTTGTACTTTCTAGTTCTTGCTAGTTCTAGGGTTGAAGTGATAATTGCCTAATATTTGTGGATATTTCTTGCAACAAAAGATCAGGTCCATGGCTCAAGAATTGTAAAAGTTGGAAAAGCTTGCTTTATCAAAATGGCATTGTGAACTTTTGGCAATTTATGGAATGATTCTTTGTGCAATGCCTCAAAAGCCAAAACAAAGCCATTATCCATTGAGTTAGCAATTAATTATAGAGTGTAGAAGGTATTTAGGACCTATAATGCAAGGTACAAGCATGCTTGATCAGATTTGCAACTTGATGCATTGTAAAAATGGCTTGAACAAAAGTGACAAAATGCCATTTTCTCTTCTTCGATTCTCCCTAACCACAAATGATCTTGGAGAGTTATTGGATATTTTGGAAAGCTTGCAACACGCTCTACAATCCATATTTGAAATGCATTTTTAGATACCTCTTGTAACTAGTTGAAAAATGCCCATGAAGTTGGGTCAAAAACCTGCCTAGATTAGGGCAAATTTTCACTAAGTCTTTTAGTTCATGGACCCCTATTCACAAAATCATAACTTTAGATACAAGAATTATTTGGGAAAACTTTGTGAATAAAAGTTGTAGATTTCATGTAGTACTACAACTTTCATGTTTTAATTTTTCTTTGAATCCAATTTCATCATGGTGTAAAAGTTGTGAAAAGTTAGGAAAAAATAAGAAATTTTCTATACTTAGAAAAATTCTAAGTTATGAAAAATTTTCAAATTAAAACCCTAATTTTCAATTTTAGGTTTCTTGGTCAAAAAGTTTCACATTTTGACACATCTTGATGAATTATGACCTTTGGCACTTGATTTTGACCAAAAAGTCAAAGTTTGACTTTTCAGTGTACAGTTGACTTTTGATCAGTTGACTGCAAAATTCATTTGTCAATCCTATGTACTTGAGACTTTTTGAACTATGTGATTAGGTAAATATGATGCCATTGAGTTATTGAAATCATGCTTGAACCCAATTGGTCATTGGCTGGTTAAAAATCAGAAATTGCCCTTTCTCAATCTAAACCCTAATTTTGCCCATTTTGCCCTTTTGGTGATCTGATCAAATTTCTTGAGGAGTTGTGATCCAAACTTGATAAAATGGTACATATGAGTCTAAAATGTGGTTGTGGATTAAAAATTATGAAGTTTGACTGTAAATTGGCCATGGTTGACTTTTCCCCCAATATAGTTGATTTTTAGGTCAACTGTCCAATTGACTGGTAAAAAATGTGACTCAAGGCCTGGAACTTAACATGAGCAATCTTAGAGATATAAGATGGTGTATGAAGGTCACATGAAGCATTGATGGTCCAAAAATCCTTGTGCAAACTCAAACCCTAATTTCAGGTCATCAGTGCAAGAGGAGGTGTCTTGAGCTGACCAAACCCTAATCTTGTCTTGAGTCCAAGAACATCTTGTGAGGAAAATCTTGATAAATGAGAGGGAAAATTTTGGGGTACAATAGCTGACCCTGTTCAATCTTCTTGAACCTGAAGAGTTAGATTGGCGTGTTTTGTCGTTCGTGACTCGAAGGTAAAAGATGATTGGACACTAGAGTGCCCGTAAATTTGCACTCGTCAAAGCGTGTTTTCAGAATAAAAGTCCATTTTTGGGAAGTTCTTTCTAGGTAGGCGCGCTAAGCGGAAGTTGTAGCATGCTACGAGTGTATTGACAGATTTGTCCGCTTAGCGGGATTTAGGTCGGTTTAGTGTGTAAATATCGTGCAGCCCACTTAGCGCGGTCTACTGAGCTGAGTTTTATAAAAAAAATATTTAGTTCATTTTGAGGTTACGGTTTTAGGGAAGTGTTTTCTCCCACCTCCATCAACCCTCATTTTTTATAGATTAGCTTAGAAAACAACATTATGGCCTTGCTTATGGATGATTGGAGGTGGACTTCTCTTCGACTGGCATTGACAAACCGGGAGATTTATGGTTTATCTCCTCTCCCCTCTTTGTATTACTCTTTTGTTGGGTATTATATGTATATTTACTTTGAACTCATGTATATTTATCACCGAATGTCTTTATATAAAACTTTCTTTACAAATCTTTGTCGATTATTGTCCTGGATTTTTACTCTGTTAGGGATTTGGGTTGTTATAGACATATACTGCTCGAATTCTTATCTAGGATGATTATCTGTTAGTTTCTGGATTCTAGAGATATATTTAGAGATGACATTCACTTGGGTATTTGTGATTAATGCCTCTGTGTTGGCTGTGTCTCTTTGAGAGATCGTCAACGCGATTAGCACGATTGACTTTTATGTTGTTGAGGTGGTTGAGAGATTGCTATCGAGGTGATACAGTAGGCCTATCAATTTGGGTTAGAACTGACTTAGATTATAAGTGGTACGTGATGACATAGACTAGTATCGTAGGTTGAGTATAACTGGACGACAAATTTAAGTTTGTGACGAGTAGTGTACATTCATACCGGATAAGTTGTCTATCCTTTATAGTTTTTGTTCACAATTAATTTTTGTTGATACCTTTTCCATACAACCCATTCAACCCCCAAACTCATTAACGATAGATTTGTCAAACAAAATTTCAATTCACCAATCTCTATGGGCACGATACGATATAACCTAAATATCACCCGGTAAAATAATACTTTACTTTTTGCTTGCTGCTTTACCGCCTCAACAAAATGGCGTGGTTGCCAGGGATTGGTTCTATTGTTTTGCATCACGATAAGTCTTTTGTTTTTTAGTTTTGTAATCAATGTATATATTGTATAGAAATTGTACATCAATTTGTATATGATTATCATATTTGTGAATTTTACATGTTTTACATACTTGTGCATATATGTGTTTTTTCTTTGTTTTCATGTGGGAAGGTATTAGCACCCTAAACATCTACGGTACTCCGCAGGAACCTCTTTGTAAAATCTGTATATTTTGGCTATAAAATGTTGTATGAAAAATAGATGGTGGAGGTGAGAAAAGAATCTTATTTTTTTATGATTTTTGCATCCGCCGCAATTGCGAACTTTTAGTGCCTACGTACCACCTTTCGTGCAATAAGGGATCGGGGTACACGTAGTTCACCTTTTAAAAGTTTTAAAACACAATTGTGTTGGTTGATTTTATGAGATAAGACATCATCATCATTGTCCGTATGGAAAACTTACTTATTACCCACAATTATGAGAAAGGAGAATTTTCTTCATCTCAAAGTGGATGATATGGCTTAGATTTTAAAATCAACAATGCCTTACTCAACACCCAAGTGGAAAACATCTCACTTCACTATATATTGTAGAAGTATAGTTGTTTGCATCACTACAAGGATTGACAAGAGTCTAATCTTTTAAGAAAAGTTTAAAGTAAAAGCCAAAGTGGCAAAATAGTTTGAAATGAGATTGATGGACTTTTAGTCTTCTCACAAAAAATGTCAAGGTATTACTAAATTGATTGAATTTTATTTATGAAAATGTTTTGAAAAATGCATGGACATAAGTCCAAGTTTATTATGAAAGTGGTTCAAGTTTAAAAATAAGAAGAGTTTTCAAAAGGAAGTAAGAAAGAAGTTCAAGCATAGTGCAAACAAATTAATTCAAGACAAACATGTGCAATGCATTGATGAAATAACAAGGTTTGATATGAATAAATGTTCAAACAATCAAAAGAAAATCACAAATTGAAAATTCTAATGAACGAAAAGCCTTCTTGTCAGAATTTGTCACTTTAGATGATGTGCCTTTGAGGAATGGCAGAAGAATTCCAGTTGACCATCTTGTGCGAATTCTAGCGCTCCTTCATCAATCAGGTCTTGAATTTTATTTCTCAATGCCCAACAATTGTTGGTGTCATGTCCGGGAGTGTTGGAGTGGTACACATATATTGCACTTGGATTGCACCTTAGGGAGGCTGTGTTGGGATTCTGAGGAGGGTCCTTTAACATAACCAGCTTGGCCTCCAACATGTGTTGCAATGCTTGAGCTAATGACATATTAATTTCGGTGAAGTGTCTTTCAAATGTATTTTGTTTACGCTGATTGTCCTGTTGTTGTTGGCGAGGTTGTGGTTGGGCTTATGCCGTAGCAGGAATTTGGAAAGGTCTACTCTCCAAGCCAACTTTTTGTCCCATCAGGGGTTGATGAATGACTTGATCCCCAACCTTGACTATTTGTTTCATACGGTTGCATCTGTCTTGATGAAACTTGTTGACAATGGTCCTTAACTCTTCTTGTCCCCGAGCTAGGCTTTTGATAAGGGTCATCTGACTACTCATTTGGATTCTCATCCTTTCCATTTCAGCTTGCAGTTGTTCCAACTGGTCATCCTTACTGTCTTCAGGATTTTTCTTGGCTAGGTTCCCAGCGAGGAGTGCTTTCAACTCCTCCTGCCCCTTGGATAAGTTTAGGAACATTTCCATGAACTAAGCCTCTTGAGTTTGGAGATCTATGTTGTCTTGTTTGAGAGCCATTGTTGAAATAAATAGAGAGAACATGAGAGACATGTATTGGAGACTACCTGTTATGCAATGACATGCATGATATGCATATGCAATGTTTTCAAGGACTCGTGGGGTAAACAAAAAGATGTCAGCAATTGAAATTTGCAGCTTTGATTGAAGAACTTCGTATCGTTGAAGGTCCTTCTCCAAGAGTCAAGCTCACCATATCAAGTGGGTCATAGCCCCTGACTCAAGTTATTGTGTTTTGATCTTTTGACAGCATTGGCTAGAGGAAAATAAATCCCCTTTCCCCTTGCTAGACGTCTAGTTCATCATAACCTACATCACCGACCCTTGAGATCCTTGAAATAGTTAAGGAAATGTTATGGTATGATGTTATGATGCGTATGCCATGCGTTTAAGCAAAAGTGCAAGGTGATGTAAGCAAGTAAACCCTGCAAGAAATCCAAGTTATTGGATAATGACTGTAAACAAAACCTACAAGGAAATCATGTTGTCAGATAATAAAACCCTGAAAGTAGTTCAAGTTGAAAGCACAAAAGTCACACAAACAACCTTAGGTTTAGGCTTGCATGAGTTTTAAGGTCATACCCTCTTGAAGTTGGATTGGTTTAACCTGTCCTATAAATAGTAATCGGGTTCTAAGGGATCTCAATATCATTGATCTTTCCCACAAGCTTCGTTTGATAGGCGAATGACTCTCAACCAAACAAAACTTAAGAGTCAAATCTCAATGAGTGTAGCATCGAGTATCTGCCGACTTTGGGAATACACCAAAGACGGCCATCTCGCTATGTCCTAATGGCCAAGTTGTTCATTTAAAGGTTCTAAGGTTAGTTGACGCTTTATGACACCATGCAGCGGCCCCGTATTCTCCTTGATTAACTCAAGGGCTACCGATACCAACCAAAGTGTCATATCAACATAGCCATCACTTTAATTGTGTCGGTATACCCCGCACAGTTTCCACGATCTATTGCTATTTACCTAAAAGGTTTCCCCAGATCTGGGTGTATGATCTATAGTAACCCCAAACAGAGCCCTCAAAGAGTAAAGCAATTAAAGTACACAGAGCAGTTAAATAACGAATTAACTCTAAGGTAACCCCCCTTTTTGTTATTCCCCAGCAGAGTCTCCAGTTCTGTGATACGGTGGCAGAACTGATTATTTATATACTGGTTTTGCATTTTTGTTCGCAAATATACGGTAAGCAAGAGTCGCCACCGTCTTTTCTTTTATCCAACCAAGGAAAGGGTGAAAAGAACAAAAAAATACAGTTTCAAAATGTTTTCTGAGTAAGGGGGTAGATTATGGAAAGGGAAGGTGTTAGCACCCTTTCCATCAGTGGTTTCCCACGGGCTCTTAGAGGTTTGCTCATTTTTCAAGATTCTTTTGTGCTTTGTGTTTGAAAATGTTTTGAAAACACCTTAGTACGGAAAATTTGTAATGTTTCTCCGGATAGTAGAGAACGTATACAAAGTGTTTGAAAAACATCTTTAGAAAAATTAGTTTTTGTGTGTAAGTGCAAAAAAGTATTTTTGAGTAAACTTCTAACAGCTATCTACTTTTGTAATCGAAAAGGTTGTTCTTTTCCTCCTTATCCTTTAGACAATGCTATCCTACTATTAGTGAGTAGGTAGCCTTATCATTGGATGTTGAGGGACAATCGAAGGGACCTTACAGTCACGAAGGCAATTTATGCAGATGCTTTAACAATTCTGTTTTAAGGACTAGATCATTTACCGAGAAGGCAACTGTAGGGTCATCGAGGGACTATATCTTTTGATTTTATGGGTCTTTTCTAAAGTATTCCTGCCTCATGACTGTTTTTTTAAAGGAAACCAAAATGGGCGTACCTTAGAGGTGTATATGTGCAATTGTGTTGTGTTTCAGATATTTTTTTGTCTTTTTGTTAAGTTTGCTAGCGTTTGATTATTAGTCTTACCATATAAGCCTAATTACTAGCAGTCAATATGAAAAGCAGTAAAAATGCAGAAAATAGAGGTCCTACGCTATTACAATGCTTCGGGGAGGGGGTTTACATTATACAAGGATAATGGGGGATAAAACAGTAAATGTCCTAATTTTTATCTATTACATTTGGTAAACAGATACAATAATAGTAAAAAAAAATACAAAATTAAATAAACGCGCGTAAAGTAAAGGAAAATATTTTTGTTGTTTTTGGTATAAAAGAAAATAAGGCCTAAGTCTATTTAATTTAAATTTTAAGAAAAAGATGTTAAAATAATTACTTAATTTATTTAAATAATTAATTTAGTTGGGAAAACAACTAGCCTAATATTTTTGTGATTTTGATTTTAATATTAATTAAAAAGATAAATAGTCCACTAAAAAAAATAAAGAAAAGAAACAAAAGCAAAATAAGAGTACAAAGAGGCATCCTTCGATTGGGGTGAAGAAGGTGGGGAGTTCGATCCAAAGGGGAAGAGATATGGCCTCTTCGATTCAAAGGAGAAATGCCTTCTTTCGATTGGGCTAGGGAGTGGGCGTGAACAACCTTCGATCAAGGGAAGGGGATTGCCCTTTGATCCTGGGAAAGATGCCTTATTTCGATTCAAGAAGGAGGTGCCTCCTTCGATCCAGCAGGCTAATGGGTAGCTTCAATCTAGAGAAGGTGTCTCCTTTGATCTGGGATGTTATACCTGCAAAAATATGTTAGCGAAATAAAACGTAGGACCTGGGTATCGAAATTGTGATACGGTGGCAGAAGTGACTGTTTAATACTGGTTTGCATTTTGTATTCGCAAATTTCGCGGTAAGCAAGAGAGCCACCGAATTTTATTTTATCCAAGAAAGGAAAAGGAAAAAGAACATAAAAAACCTTTTTCGAGAATGTTTGAGTACGGGGGATAGATTATAGAAAGGGAAGGTGTTAGCACCCTTTCTATTCGTGGTTTTCCACGGGCTCTTAGGTACTTGCTCATTTTGAAATTGCTTGTGTGTGCTTACTTTGAAAAGTTTTGTTTTACTTTATTTTAACCCTTGTTTTTGAACTCAAGAGTGTTACGAAGTTGTTTTTGAAAACTGTTCGAAAAGTGTTTGTGTGAAAAAAAAGTTTTTGTTTGTTTGAGCAAGTACTTAAGAGTTTTCTACCTACTTGAAAAAGACTTATCACTTTCCTTTAGACAACGTTATCCTATTATTAAGGAATAGGTAGTACCGTCATTGGAGTTTTAAAGGGACGTTCGAAGGGACAAAATAGTCTCTGAAGGCAACAAGTAAGGATACCTTAGCATTTCGAAGGGACTACCGTCATAAGATCAATTCGTAGGCAACTCGAGGAACAAGTAGGGACTATGATCTTTATGACGACTTTGAATTGCGGGTCATGGCTAAGGTATCCCTACGTTCGAGGGACACGACCATTATTTCTGAGGCAACCAAGTGAGGCAAACCCTAGGAGTGAGCATGTGCATGTGTTTCATTTCAGTTATTTAATCTTTGCATAATTAAGGTGATCTACTATTTTAATTTTATTTGTCTTTTCATACAATCCTATTAACATACATCTAATCAGTTTATAGTTTGCAAAATTTAAAATGCGGGAAAGTTTAAAGTCCTAGTTATTACAAGGCTTTCGTAGATACATAGTTATCTTGACTATAAATAAAGATGCGGAAACTTAAAACCCTTAATAATAGAAAAAAAGAATTAAAATGCGCGTAGCGAATTAAATGCGAGAATGAATTAAGAAACCTAAAAATCCAATTAAAAAAATATTAAAGTTATTTTTTGAGAAAAAATTAATTAGGTTATGTACAAAATTAAAACCCTAATTTATAATTAATTTAAATTATATAAAAAAGGAATTAAATTGCCCTAAATTAAATTAATCTAATTAATTAAGAAAATAAAATATTTTTATGAAAAAATGATTTTTAATGTTTTTATGATTTTTTGATTAAATAAAAAATGATTTTTATGTTATTTTGTAAAAAAGGAAATTATTAATGAAATAATTAAAATAAGAAAAATTAAAATAGAAAAGAAAAGAATAGGCATGTATTGCTGAAAAAGGGGGTGTATGTCTGAATTTGCAAGCCCAATTCTTGTTCAACCCAGCCCTTGCGTTAGATTCCATGTGATGCTCTTCCTGATGTCCATGGTATGCCCTGAGCATTTAGGCGTTGGATCTGGATTGTTCATGAATCCATTGGTTGAATGGTGCGGTGCATGGTGGACTCTTGGAAGCAGGGGGTACAAAATCTGCATGTAAACCTTAGGAAAATAATAAAACGCTGGGACCTGGGATCGAATCCAGGTCCTTTCGCTTACCAACGTGCACCTTTGCCACTGGACCACATGTTCTTATTTGTTATAATAATAAAAACAATGAATAATATATAAAACAAAGTGGCTAATCTGAATAAAAGAAAAATGCGCACCAGATTTCAAATGGACCAATGGGGTGGTGACAAATCACTGTCTTCTTCCCTGTCCGTCGTCTTAGGTCCCTTACTTTTACCTACAGACAGGCTGCCATAACTAAAACCCTGCAAGCTTCAAAAATCAATAGCATGCAATATAAATGCAATGTAAGACCACAGATCAATTTGTTTTGACCTCACAAGTACGATGGTACCCTTTTCCTGGGAAAATTTAACCTGTATGACAAAACCCTAAAACGCAAGAACAAACCCTAATAATGGAAAATACGCATATAGGCGTCCAAACACAAAATTGGTTGAACCAAAACGTTCTAAATGATTATACAAACACAATTCTATGCTTAAAAGTAATTAATCATGCGTAAATTGTAAAATCAAATTCAAGATTATATGAGCGAACTGTGGGTCTGTAGCTCGTGATTCTGGGCTTGTGGAAGCTTGCAAACGATCGCGTTAGCTTCTGGGAAGGTCTAGGAAACGATTGAGAGTGTTGAAATGCTTTGAATTTCCCTCCAAGCTTGAAACCAATTCACCACTTTTGTCCAGAATTTTGAGTTTTTTTTGGGTTCTCACGCCTATCAATCCTTCTCCTTGCGTCTTGGTCATGTTCTGTATTTGAACTAGAATACATTAGGTCAACAAAAACGCATTGTATCTTGGTGAATTAAGGAGATTGTATTTGATTTTATCCTTGTATTATATGTTTCCAAAACAAGCATAATTATGCCAATTTTTATTCAATTTGCCTTGCACGATTTGGATATGATTTGTCAGCCTAATTGGATTTGATTCCTAAAAAAAATCAGATCAAAAATCAATCTTTTATATTTTTTTCTATTTATTTGATTTAATTTGAATTTTAAATAATAAAAAATCAAAATAAAATAAATAATGAAGCAAATAAAGTGTAGATGCTGATTTGGGTCGTGGACCATGTCACAAGCAAGATGCAATCCTGAAATGCTAGGCCCATTTGACAAAAAAAATGTATTTTTGAGCACATTTGAATTTTGGCAATTTTGAAAAAATGGTCAACTTTTACAAGGCATATCTCCTCCAATTTTAACCCTAGAGAGGTGTTCTTGGACTTTTTAGAAAGCTTAGGATGTCCTCTAAACAATCCTTTTGGTTTCATCTAAATTGGATCTTCCAAGTCCATGTAAGAAGCTTTTACCCAAAAGGTGTTTTTGTTAACTTTTCAAAAGGACCTATAATGTAAAATTCATATCTTTTGATGAGTGCATATTTTGAACTTGTGGGCTGAAGATGACTTGTAGGGAATTGCATCCTCTTCAAAATGATCTTTGGATGGAAACTTTATGATAAAGTATGAAGAATTTATGCTTGGTCAAAGTTTGGTTGACATTTCCTAAGAAACCCTAATTTAGCAACTTTTGGGTTTTGATGAATTTGGGGCATTCCTTGAGGAATCATGATCAACCCTTGATCAAATGATGGATATAACTTCAAAATGTTGAGATTGACCAAAAATATTAAAGTTTGACTGTATGTGGGCCACAGTTGACTTTTGACCTAGTATAGTTGATTTTCAGGCATCTGAGCAGTTGACTGAGCAAACTTCTTGTGCAAGGCATGAAACTTGACATGGATTATCTTGAGGACATATTAGGACCATTGAAAGCGTTTGGGACCCTTGTACTTCAACCATCTCGATGAGGAGTGAAACCCTAGTTTGAAGCTTGTTGTCTTAGGAGAAAGTTTGTCTGGTCAACTCTTGGGCATCCTTGAGCAAGTTGAGGACCTCAATGGGCATGTGTTGATTTAAATGAGAGGAAAAATTTTGGGGTACAACAACTACCCTTATTCAATCTTCTTAAACCTGAGGATGTAGATTGGCTTGTCTGCCTTTCGTAATCTGAAGGTGGAAGATGATTGAACACTAAGTGCCCAGAAATTTGCACTCGTCTGAGATGGTGCTGGACTGTGTAGGTAGTATTGGGAATGGGCTTACAGATTCTATTTAGAGGAGATGACAGAAGGTTGTCGGAGATGGGCTTAAAGATGCCATCCAGAATAATGTTGATTTTTTATGAGATATTCCTTCGATGAGAATTCTTGTTCCTGTCGTTGAGGAGGAATCTACTGAGGAATATTGGTCTTTATCCTGGGAGAGATAGAATTTTAGGAGCTTCAGTTGTTCGTTACTCTACTGGGGAATCATATCTAAATCGAGGAGGTGAAATTGAATTGATATTTGGTCGTTCTCCAGGCTTTAAAGTGATTTGCTAAGGATAATAAGACTGACTGTTATCTGGTCGTGCTCTAGGTTTTACAGTGACTTACTAGGGAGATGAGATTAAACTTGCTATCTGGTCGTGCTCCAGGCTTTGCAATTTCTCAATTCTTATCTGGTCGTATTCCAGGCTTCAGAAGGAAGTAAGAGGTTATCCGGTCGCATCTGAGTTTCAACTTGAATTTAAGGCATACTAACATCCGGTCGTTTCTGAGCTTCTTAGTAATTGGCCAAGTAAACTGCTATTTGGTCGAATTCTAAGCTTCGAAGTACCTCATACTATTATCTGGCCGTGCTCTAGGTTTCAAAGTGTCTCTTACCGCTATCTAGTCGTGCTCCAGTATTCACAACGTCTTATACTATTATATGGTCGTGCGCCAGGCTTCACGTTGCCTTATACCACTATCTGGTCGATTCCAGGCTTCACAGTATTTTGGAGAAATCAAGATATTATCCGGTCGATTTCCGGGCTTCATAGCTTAAATCGGAGATATACCACTATCTGGTCGATTCCAGGCTTCATAGTATCTTGGAGAAATCAAGATATTATCTGGTCGATTTCTGGGCTTCATAGCTTGAATTTGAGATATACCATTATCTGGTCAATTCCAGGCTTCGTACTATTTTGGTACTGTTATCCGGTCGTTCTCCAGGCTTCACAATATGATGTATTGTTGGTTGACTATTATCCGGTTGATCCCCGGGCTTCATAGCTTTTTTAACTGGAATGGAAATCTTAGTATCGATTTGACTGAACCAGGGAGAGGTCTCAAGTTGTCATCAACTGGGAGAGAAATCTTAGTATCGATTTGACTGAACCCGGGAGAGGTCTCGGATTAACTTTGAATGGCATAGAAATAAGGGGAATCTTAGCGGCGATTCGGCTAACCCAGACGAAAGTCTTAAAACATCTTCAACTAGAATAGAAACCTTAGTTTCGATTTGACTGAACTAGAGAAAATTTATGAGAACTTCAACTGGGAGAGAAATCTTAGTATCGATTTGACTGATCCCGGGAGAGGTATCAGATTTACTTTTACTGGCATAGAAATCAGGGGAATCTTAGCGGCGATTCGGCTGATCCAGACGAAAGTCTTAAAACATATTCAACTATAATAGAAACCTTAGTGTCAGTTTGACTGAACCAGAGAAAATGTTAGAATATCTGCAACTGGAATAGAAACCTTGGTATCGGTTTGACTGAACCAGAGAGAACTCGTGAGAACTTGATTGCATCTTTCCCTGAAAGGTAAATAGTTTGTCGTATGTAATGCCATCGTGTATGCAATGTATTGAGTAATTATGTTCTCAAAATAAATGAGATTGTGCCGTATAATATGTATGCACATGCCATGATGTATGGATATGCAATGCTATTGTGATATTCTCTAACTAGGGAAAATAAATCCTGACTGCTGCTGGAGAGTATAAGGAGTTGAGTTCTTCGTTTCCGCTGGGGATAGTGACCTAAGATGATTAGCTGGAGATTTATATCCGTTCTGCTTGAGAATATTCTGCTGGAGGAGACTTTGTATGAGAATAATCCTGCGGGGGAATGACTCTATGGGGAAGAGAGATAATCTGTTGGAAGATCTACTAATTTGGGGAAATAAACTCAGTTGGGGATGAACTTCTATTGTCGGAGAGAAGAGCTCTGTTGGAGATCGAGCTTCCGCCATCATAGAAATAAACTCTGCTCGGGAGAAAAACTTTATAAACTGTTTATGGTTATAAATCTCGGTTGAGGAATGCAGACATTAGCTTTCTGGAGGAACCTGTTGGGGAAGGAATTCCTGCTTGGGGATACGAATGTCGGACCTTGGTTGTCTCGGCTCTGAGGGGTGTATAGGTATCACTGGCTTATATGTGATAATGACTTTGCTTCCAACTATCTCTGCCCCTTGTACCATGATGGACGGGGTAACTGTCGATATTTAGGTTTTGTACCAATTTCTTTGAGTTCTTAGTAACTGTCTTTTTGTTTTATATGCAGATATTTGTGAACAGTAATCATATTCAAATGCATATGTCAAGAATAAAACATTGGATGTTTTTGCACAACAAAACAGAAAAACGAAAAACAAACACAGAGTTTTGTACTCAAAAGACGCTTTATATTGATTTGAAATTTGCCTATAACAGGCGTTTCTTACAAGGAGGCTGACGTTCTAGTAAGAGAACACAGCCGTAAAAAATGGAAATTATTACAGAATTTGTGTACAAAAAGAAAACAGCTATGTGTAGTGATCCCATTGGGTTTCAATTCTACTATTTCCCCTATGTCTTCGAGCATGTCTTCACTTTGCTGCTTGTCCGAAGCTGACTGGATTTATCGGTACCGTTTGAGCTTGATATCTGATTAATGAAGTCTGATCGCAAGGTGATCCAATGGGATATAGTGATACGCTTTAATCCCTAATTTTTTCCTGGACCGCCCTTTCGGGTTTTCAGTCCACCGGGATACCCTTTTTTTCCCAAGCCGCCCTTTTGGGTTTTCGACTTGTCGGGTATACGGGTTTTTTTATATTTTTATCCATAATTTTTTCCCGAACCCTTTTGGTTCGCCGGGATGCCCTTATTTTTGCCTAAGTATGTCAACCTAGCGAGTCTTTATTATGCGTAGTATCTTTTAACTATGTCCGCATTGACAAGGTGTGGAAGGTCGTCACCATCCATGGTGGTTAGAATCATGGCCCCACCGAAAAATATGTTCTTGACTACAAATGTTCCCTCATAGGTGGGAGTCCATTTGACCCTGGGATCACCTTGCGGAAGTATAATGTGCTTGACTACCAGATCCCCTACTTTATACACTTGTTGTATGACTTTCTTGTTGAAGGCCTTGATCATCTGTTTCTGATACATTTGACCATGGTAGACAGCAATAAGTCTTTTCTCATCGATTAAGTTCAATTGATCAAGTCGAGTCTGGATCCAATAGTCTTCTCTCAAACCCGCATCCTTCATAATCCATAGAGAAGGGATCTGGACCTCTATGGGTAGGACAACCTCCATTCTATATACCAGAGAATAGGGTGTTGCCCATGTCGACGTACATGCTGAAGTATGGTACCCGTGAAGAGAAAACTGTAACATCTCGTGCCAGTCTTTATATGTCACCATCATCTTCTGTATGATCTTTTTGATATTCTTGTTAGCAGCTTCAACAACCCCATTCATCTTCGGTCGGTAAGGAGAAGAGTTGTGATGCTGAATCTTGAACTGTTTACAGAGTTCAGTGATCATCGAGTTTTTGAGATTGGTACCATTGTCCGTGATGATTCTCTCAGGCATACCATAACGACAAACCAGGTTATGCTTGATGAACTGTGCCACTACTTTCTTAGTAACCGTAGCAAAGGAGACAGCCTCAACCCACATTGTAAAGTAATCAATGCCCACTAGGATGAAGTGATGCCCGTTGGACGCGGTAGGTCTGATCTCTCTGATCACGCCAATGCCCCACATTGCAAAGGGCCAGGGAGACATCAAAACATTTAAGGGAACTAGGGGTACGTGCACCTTATCAGCGTAGATTTGGCACTTGTGACAGGTTCGAGAATGCTGATAACAGTCGGCTTCTCTAGTGGACCACTAGTATCCTGCGCGTAGGATCTTCTTTGCCATGGTATGTCCACTAGAATGAGTGTCAAAGGTACCTTCGTGTAGGTCTGCCATAATCCTCTCTGCTTCGCTCTTGTCTACACACCGCGGTAAGGTAGAGTCATGATTGCGCTTATAGAAGATTCCATTGCTGAGGAAGAACTTTGCAGCAAACCTTCTTAGGAATTTCTTGTCATTGACAGATGCCCTCTCAGGGTATTCTTAAGCCTCGAGATACCTTTTCACCTCATGAAACCAAGGTTTGTCGACTACCTCCTCAGTATCGATCTCATAGTAGTATTCTGGTTCCTCCAACCTATCAATAGTGATTTGGGAAGCTTCATTTTCCTACCTGACCTTGAACATTGACGACATAGTAGCTAGCGCGTCCGCTAACTGATTCTCTTCTCGTGGGAAATGTTCAAAGGTGATCTCTTCAAAATGCGGCAGCAGTGTTAGTACATGTTCTCTGTAAGGAATAAGGTTCTGGTGCTTCATTTCCCACTCGCCTTTGATCTGACTTATCACCAAAGTGGAATCCCTGAATACACTCAAGAACTGGATCCTTAGGTCAATGGCAGGTTTAAGACCCATGATACATGTTTCATACTCCGCCATATTGTTGGTATAGTTTAAACATAATCGGGCAGTGAATGGAGTATGACAGCCCTCGAGAGGTATGATTACAGCGCCAATACCATTACCCAGTGCGTTTGAGGCTCCATCAAAATCCATAGACCATCGGGATCCTTCCTCAGGTCCTTCATCCGGTCCAAGTTGTTCACAGTCGGTTACTAACATGATGTTCTCATCCGGGAACTCAAAATTCATGGACTGGTAGTCATCCACAGCTTGATGTGCCAAATGATCAACTAACACACTTCCCTTGATTTCTTTTTTAGTTGTGTATTAGATGTCGTACTCGATTGTGATACGGTGGGAGAACTGACTTGGGTTTTTTGCGTTTGGTGTTCGCAAATGTTGCAGTTGAGCAAGAGTCGCCACCAACTTATCTTTTATCCAAAAAGGAAAGGTGAAAAAGCACAGGAAAGACCTTTAGAGATTGTTTCTTGAGTTCGGGGGGTAGATTATAAAAAGGGAAGGTATTAGCACCCTTTTCATCAATGGTTATCCATGGGCTCTTAGTTACTCGCTAGATCACTTGCTTTTGTTTGAATGTGCTTGTGGTGTGGGAATTGAAAGTATTTTGAAAATGTAACTTTGTAATGGTTCTCGTTTCTATAAGAACGCGTACAAAGTGTTGTTTTGAAAATAGTTCAAAGATGTGTTTGTGAGATGTGTTTTTTGAAAGTTATTTTGAAAATGTGTTTTCTTTGTAATGGCTCTCATTTCTATAAGAACGCGTACAAAGTGTTTTTCTTTTGAAAATGTTTCAAAGTGAGAGTGTTGGTGCGTAAAAATGTTTTTGTTGTGAGAAAGCGAGTAATTAGGAGCGAATCTACCTACTCAAAAGGTCTTGAATGTGCTTTTCCTTCTCCTTTAGATGTGGCTATCTTACCATTGATTTGGTAAGAAGCCCCATCGTTGGATGTGAAGGGACGGGCATTGGGACGTTTGTATAGTCATAGGAGGAAACCTATGAAACGTTTTAGCAATGTTGTTTAAGGGACTAGATCGTTTACCGAAGGCAACATCGAGGGTCATTGAGGGACTATGATCTTTTATCGAGGGTCTTTTGCTAAAACGCCCATGCTCGAGGGACATGACTATTTTTCTGATAGGAAACAAAGTGGGATTACCCTAAGGGTGCATGTGTGCAAAGTGTGTTTGATTGCATGCATTTAGTCTTAATTAGGGTTGTCTATTTGTTGATTTTATCTTGCCATACATCCTATTTACTAGTAATATATTTTAAAGCGATAAAAGTGAGGAAATGTAAAGTCCTACGCTATTACAATATTTAGGGGATGGGGGTACATATTTATGAATGGGGATTGCAAGTAAAAATAAGTCCTAAGTTACTATTACAACCATATTGAAATATACAATATAAGAAGGAAATAGACTTGTTTAGAAAGTGTTTTTGTCTTAAGTTAATTAAATAATAAAAGAAAATATTTTTATGTCTTTTTATGTTAATAAAAAAAGGGTTAATATAAAAAATGATAAAAAGGAAAATAAATGAAAGAGTTGAAAAAAAGCGTGCTGCTGTGAGCGAAACTACAGGGATCAGAAGTTCTGGAGTCAGGAGCGTTGTGACTCAACAGGAAACGTCAGTGGGCTTCAGAAGTTCTGAGTTGGTAAGCTCTGAGGTCCTCCAAGAAACTTTAGAGGGAAAACACAGAAATTCTGGGTGGTATTCAGACAGTGAGCCAAAAGTCAGAAGTTTTGTGCTACGCTAAAAACAGTGAATAAACATCAGCAGTTTAATGCTTTATCAGTATGTAAGAATCAGAAGTTTTAAGTGTTAAAGCAGTGCATAGAACTCAGAAGTTATGTGTGCTTAAACAGTGAGAAAATCCTATAAGTTCTATGTGTTAGAATGGTGAGTGAAAAACAGAAGTTCTGTGTTACATTTCAACTCCTTCCTTACATCAATCAGCACAATGATAAGTTATTCAGTTTTCAGCAAACAACAAATCAAGAGGATAAAAGCACAACAATTTATGGAAGTTCTGATCCTGATCCTGAGTCTAGCCATGATCAGAAAGTTTTGATCCTGAGTCTTTCTACTTACGCATTGGTATGGATAACATTAATACTATGATATTTACATGTTTAATGATGTTCTGAGTGAGAAAATGCAAAGTCAGGGAGACTTACCTTGAACCTGGAGTGCGTGTCTGGGACTTGAGCTGCTGCCTTCAGATATTCTGGAGTCAGCAAGAGCAAAGAATGAGGAAATGCCAAGTTCTTTTACTTCAAGGGAAGAACAAAGGTTTTGGTTTTTTGCTTAGGAATTCTGGATTTTTTTATGGAAGTATCACATCTTTCTTTTCTCTCTTTTTGACGATTCTCTCTCTAAAAGTCAGCCCCTTGCAAGTGTGATGGAGCAACTTATTTATAGATGAATTTGTTGTGGTTTTTTTGGGGGAAAAACATATGGGATTTGAACTTTTGGCACACTGTTCCATTACTTTTTTATCACAACTTTTTGTATTTGGTGCAAACACAAGATTTGGTAAAATGCAGGCGTGGACTGGATTAACTGCTGGTTAGAGTACTATACTGTAGCAGTGCAGCAGGTTGTTTAAGCAAGGTCTTGGGATTTGGTGATGTTCTGATTGCAGAAGATCAGAAACGTAACCTCCAAATGCTGAAGGGGCATCTTCTGATCAGAGCGTTGAACATAGCCTCCATATGCTGAAGAATTATGTTCTGGATGAAGCATCATGTTCTGACCTAAGAGCAGCGCTTCTGCATGTTCTGATTGAAGCGTCATGTTCTGGATCGTGTTTGAAACTTCTGACTGCACTAGCATAGAGGCTGGCTCAGAAGTTCTGAGGTATCACATACTCTTAACACTTAGAAAATTTTCTAAATGTTTAGAAAATTTAATTTTTCCAAAGTAACTTCTGACTCCTGATTTTTTGATGAATCAATCTCATGTCTTGATGAAATAAAATTGTTGAAACTTGATTTGATCTGAAAGTCAAAATTTTGACTTTTCAGTGTGCTTTTGTCCATTTTTCCCTTATGGATGATTTCCTTGAAAAATTACAGTTCAAGGCTTGGAATTGGATGGAAGCAAACATGAGGATCCAGGGTGATTCCTTGAGAAATGAGAGGGAAAAGTTTGGGGTACAACATCGGTTAAGATCATTTTCCATCTTACTATCCTTTCGGAGAGAGCGGGCTTCTCGAAAACGTACTTGATTGGGTCCATATTGGATATCAACAAAGTAGTGTGGGTCAACATATATTGTCTCAGTCGGCGAGCAGCCCATGCCAAAGCGCAGTAAGTTTTCACGAGCAATGAGTATCGTGTTTCATAGTCGGTAAACTTTTTGCTAAGGTAGTATATTGCATGCTCTTTTCGACCAGACTCGTCATGCTGCCCCAACACACACCCCATTGAATTATATAGCATTGTTAAGTACATTATCAAAGGTCTTCCTTCAGTCAGAGGCATCGGAATAAGAGGCTCTTGGAGATATTGCTTGATTCTATCAAAGGCGACCTAGCATTCGTCATTCCACTTTATCACTTGATCTTTCTTTAGAAGCTTGAAGATCGGCTCACAAGTAGCAGTCAGATGTGAAATGAACCTGGCAATGTAATTCAGGCGTCCCAAGAAACCTCTAACTTCCTTCTTAGTGCGGGGAGCTGGCATCTCTTGTATGTCCTTCACCTTTGCAGGTTCTACTTGAATACCTTTGTCACTGATGATGAATCCTAGAAGCTTACCAGACCTCACCCCGAAGGTGCACTTGTTCGAATTTAACCTTAGCTTGTACGTCTTCAACCTATCAAACAGCTTTTGAAGATGATCAAGATGTTCTTCCTCAGTTTGAGACCTGGCTATCATGTCATCGACGTAAACCTCTATCTCATGGTGAATCATGTCATGGAACAGAGCTACCATAGCTCGCTGATAAGTTTCCCCAGCATTCTTCAACCCAAATGGCATCACCTTGTAGTAGAAAGTGTCCAACTGTGTAACAAAGGATGTCTTCTCCATGTCTTCAGGTACCATTTTAATCTGATTGTAGGCAGAGAAACCGTCCATGACGGAAAAGTTTTGTGTTGTGCGGTGTTTTCAACCATAACATCGATGTGGGGAAGCGGGAAGTCATCCTTGGGGCTTGCCCTGTTCAGGTCTCTGTAATTCACACACATTCGTACTTTACCATCTTTCTTAGGTACTGGAACCATATTAGCAACCCACTGCGGATAGGAGGTGACAGCTAAGAACCCTGCGTTGAACTGCTTTATAACCTCTGCTTTAATCTTCTTTGACATCTCAGGGCGCATACGACAGACCTTTTGCTTTACCGAAGGGCAATCTTATTTAGTCGGCAGACAATGAACCACTATATCCGTTTCTAGTCCCGGCATGTCTTCATATGACCAGGCAAAGATTTCAACATACTCATGCAACATCTGCACCAAACGATGTTTGACACTAAGCTCCAGATTATCACCTATCTTAACCTCTTTTTTGTCTTCCTCTGTACCCAAGTTCACTGTCTCAACCGGCTCTTCATGAGGCTATATGGCCCTTTCTTCCTGCTGTAATAGTCTAGCAAGTTCTCCGGGTACCTCACAATCTTCCTCACCTTCGTCCTCGGCTTGGTTGATCATATTTTTAAAGTCATAATGAGCAGTAGCAGAACTGTTATCAATGGGATCCTGAGTTGATATGGATCTGCATTTGGATACGTGAGTGTATGTAAGAGCATAGCTGTATAGACAGAGTAAAAGAAAAGAAAGACAAAGAGCGTAAGATTTATATGCAAATGTCCAATGCTTTATTAATGTCATATGAAAATGAAACATGATAACCCTCATAAATAGAACCATTGTGCCCCGGGTAAGACACATGGCAATAGAGTTTATATTGCTTTTAAATTACATATCTGAAAAAATAAAAAAGACAATTACTCCTGAACAAAAGTAATCGGTACAAAGTCCTTGGCAGTCCAGTTACTGAGTCCACCGTTGGTAGTCGGGAAGATCCAACTGTCAATGTCGGAATCACCATCACCGTCTTCAAGAGCATTAACCCCAGAGTTGCTGATGTGTAGGGTAGGTTCTCCAGCGTGAGCGCGATGAACAGCCCTTTGAGCACCTGTAGTGAAGCCCAAACCATATTTGTCAGACTTGTAATGAATAACCGGTAGCTGGCCCCAAATGGTAGACCCACCTTCTTCAACCACTGCTCGTGTATCCTTGAGAGAAGCCATCTTCGAGGGAGATTTGGTGAACTTTGGAGGGCTATCAGTAGTTTCTGTTGTAGCCATAATATTATTTACCTCTTCAAAGTTCTGGCAAGGAGTCTCGATGAACTCGCCATCCATATCAACGTACCTAAAGGAGTTCAAGTGACTGATCATGTACTCCTCTTCACCATGCACAGTGACAATCTTTCCTCTTACAAGGTACTTTAACATTTGGTGGAGGGTAGAAGTAACAGCCCCAGCCCCAAGTATCCAAGGGCGTCCCAACAAGCAAGAATATGATGGTTTGATATCCATTACATAGAAAGTGGAGTCGAAGGTCTGGGAACCAACTTTGATCGGGACATCCACTTCCCCGTGCACCATCCTCTTCGAACCATCGAAATCCCTCACTACTATATTGCTAGTGTTATACCCCAAAATTTTCCCTCTCATTTCTCAAATGATCAACCTGGACCCTCAGGTTTGCTTCCATCCAATTTCAAGCCTTGAATTACAAATTTTCCAAGAAAGTCATTCACAAGGGCAAAATGGTCATTTGCATGCTAAAAGGTCAAACTTTGAATTTAGAATCAAAATCAAGCTTCAAGAATCATATTTCATCAAGACACGTTGAAATATGAAGTTTGGTTCATTAAGAAATTTAAAAGTCAAAATTCTAAATACTTAGAATTTTTCTAAGTGTTTAAGAAATATGACAAGCTCAGAACTTCTAGCCAGATTTTCACCATGATGCAAGCTGATTTTGGAAGAAATTCTGATACAATAGTTATATATTTCAATGAGATCTAAAACATTGCAGAACATAACTTCTCCTAGAAATGCTTGGATTTCAAGTTATAACTCCTCAAAGACACGTCCATGAAACTAAAGCACTCAGCATATTCTGGACACTTTCAAGACAGAGTTTGGTCAGAACTTCTAGGCTAGTTTTCACAAAGGTTCAGTCAGAGTTTGTAAGAGTAATTCAAATAAGGTTATAAAGCATGCTGCAAGCTTCCTGGAAAATCTGAGAGCTCCTTCAGAACATGCTGGAGCAAGGAGATACAAAGATCAGAAGTTGGATGTCTATTCTAAGTCACGCTGAAGTTGAACTTCTGACCCAGAATTAAGCAATGATGCAGAATATCACGTTGCAGGATTTCTGGTTTGACCAATCTCATCATCATTTAATGCTCACAACCACTTTTGAGTCTTTATCCAAAGGATTTCCCCACGTGTGGTATAGAAGTACCATTGATGTCTTTGAAAAGTAAACTTTTGTATAAACTTATGCCGGGTCCATGCTTTGCTTTTGCTTCTAAGGGTACTTTTCCTTAAACCCTGCTTACAATTACAGCTTAAGCGCGGCTAAAGTTGCTAACCTCCATACCTATTTAAACTTGCTTCAAGAAAAATTCAGCGTCTAGCATATGATGGTTGTACCCTTGACCTCTCCAAGATATTAAACCTTTGCCTATAAATTGAACCTCATTAGCAACTAAAAAAAGGTCGAAAAATTAAGAAAGAAAAAGCCTCGAACCCCTGCTAAAATTCAAAGGGTCCAAAGTTGCAAACAAAAAATACAAAACCTATTAACTTTTGATTTCTTGCATTCAAACTTCATTTGTTCTCAAGTGTTTCTTGACTAAAACCATCCACACAGTTTCTGATTCACATATTAGAAGTTATCCTAACTTCTGTGTTCATACTGTAATACACTCTCCATCCACCTCCACCTCAAAGAAGTCAGAACATTACCCCTTGGTTGTTCCAGAAGTTGAAAATTTCCATCCTGCCGAGTACGTGAAGAAGCTGCTCAGAACATCACCAGAGTTCAGGACCAAACTCCAGTTCAGAGTCTTTTCCAACTGCAAGGTAAGCTTCTGCTAATTCTCATCATATTACTTAGGCATTATCATATTTGCATGTTCAAAAAATACAACATAGACATCATGTTTCTGAGGCTGTACGTATTCCGAGGTTTCACGTATTTGTATGCCTAAGTAGGGAGTAAATTAGTTAAGAACTTCTTAAGGAAATTAGAATTAACAAATTCATGCTTGCCTTTGATTTATAGTTCCGATACCTCTTGTTTCTGAAACACGGTGAAACCATCCACAACTGTTATATGCGCATCTTCTGTTCTGTTGAGAAATGATTAAGTTGTAGATATTCTGACTAGCATGGAGAGGGACACCAAGTTCTGCCAGTGGTATCAGAACTTCTGAAATCTTCTTTGTTCCCAACGGACCCAGAACTTATGACTTTACCTATTTTTACTAATATGACCTCTGTTTTGTAGCATGCCAGAGTCAGATCTTCTGATCTCCTTTAGTCAGCAATACCCTCATTCTATTTTCTTTTTCCTCACTATTTTTGCCATCACTTATTATTTCATTAATCAAAAACACCAAAAACATTTTTCATTTTTACATGCTTTATTTTATTCCTTAAAACAAAAGATCAAAAATATTTTCTTAAACAAAACTTATCTCTTTTTTGAAATAAAACAAGTTCATTTCACATTTCCTTGTACATTCTTATTCATTCAATATGGTTGTAATAATAACTTAGGATTTAATTTTATTTGCAATCCCCATTTGTAAATATGTACCCCCATCCCCCTAATACTTGTAATAACGTAGAATATCTATTTTCTGCACCTTTTATTGCTTTCATATATTGTTAGTAATTAGGGTGTGTATGGCAAGACATGAAATTGGCAAGTAGATAACCCTAATCAAGACTAAAAATGCAGGAAATAAAACACACTTGAACACTAACATCCTTAGGGTAATCCCACCTTGTTGCCTATCAGATATAGTCATGTCCCTCGAACATGAGTATTTTTTAGCAAAGACCCTCGATAAAAGATCATAGTCCCTCGATGACCCTTGATGTTGCCTTCGGTAAATGATCTAGTCCCTAAACGAAATTGCTAAAACGTCCCATAGGTCGCTTTCTATGACTATACAAAACGTCCCACACTCGTCCCTTCACATCCAATGATGGGGCTTATCACCAAAACAATGGTAAGATAGTAACATTTAAAGGAGGAGGAAAAGAACAAATAAGACCTTTTGAGTAGGTAGATTCGCTCCTAGTTGCTCACTTGCTCACCACAAAACATTTTTACACCAACACTCTCATTTAAAATATTTTCAAAAGAAAAACACTTTGTGTGCGTTCTTATAGAGACGAGAATCATTACAAAGACACCTTTTCAAAATCACTTTCAAAAACACATCTCACAAACACTTTTTTGGAAACATTTTCGAAACAAACACTTTGTATGCATTCTTATAGAAACGAGAACCATTTACGAAGTTACATTTTCAAAATACTTTCAAAAATCATACCATCACAAGCACACATTCAAACAAAAGCAAGTGATCTAGAAAGTAACTAAGAGCCCATGGAAAACCATGGATGAAAAGGATGCTAATACCTTCCCTTTTCATAATATACCCCCAGAACTCAAGAAAACATCTCTAAAGGTCTTGCCTGTGCTTTTTCACCTTTCCTTATTGGATAAAAGAAATTTCGATGGCGACTCTTGCTATCCACAACATTTGCAATCAAACACAAAACCTTCAAGTCAGTTCTCCCACCGTATCACAGAACTGGTGACTCTGCTGGGGATATTCTAAAAGTAGGGTTACCTTAGGGCTAGATCACATTTATTTGCTTTCATTGTCTGACTTGTATGCTTTACATTATGGTTCTTTGTTTGGGTTTGAATCCTCTACCCAGATTTGGGATACATTATAGGTAAGTAGCAATACGTTGTGGAAACTGTGCGGGGTATACCGACATGGTCTAAGCAATAGCTATGTTAGTGTGCCATATTTGTGGGTACCAGTAGCCTTTGAGTTAATCAAAGAGAATACGGGGCCACTGAGTGATGTCATAAAGCACTAATGAACTTTTAGGACCTTTACTTGACCAACTTGGCCTTTAGGATATAGTGATATGACCGGCTTTGGTACAGTCCGAAGTTGGTAGATACTCAATACTACACTCATTGAGGTTTGGTTTCTTGGGATATTTTGGTTGCTATTAAAGAGGCTTGAGCTGAAACAATGGCCAAGGAAACAATCCAATGATATTGAGTTCCTTAGAACCCGGTTACTATTACTAGGACAGGTTTGAGCCAATTAAACTTCAAGAGGGTACTTACCTATAAAACTCCATGCAAGCCTAAACCTAAGGACTTGTTTGCTTTGTTTGTATATGAATACTTGTACATAACATCATGAACATCATATACATCCACTAACCATTTCAAGGATTTTGGGATTCATCTTTGTTCTTGTTTTGTAGGATATGGATTTACTTTGCAGGAAAACTATTCAAGTCAACCTTGTGAGAATCCCTCCACAACTTAAGGAGCTAGCTTCAAGGATTCTTGAAAACTCTCCATTTACCGAGAGACATGGTCGCCTACTCAACTTGGTCACCTCCAACACAGATAAGGATATGATGAAAGAGCTTTTTCAGTTCTTTGATCCTTTACACCATTGCTTCACATTTCCCGACTATCAACTTGTGCCTACTTTGGAAGAATTCTCCCAAATCTTGGGGATTCCAATTCTCAATCAACTACCTTTCAACGGTACAGAAAGAGACCCAAAGCCAGAAGAGATTGCTCAAGCTCTACACTTGCACTCATCTGATGTCGCAACTTATTGGGAAACAAGGAGTGGTGTCAAAGGTTTCCTACCAAAGTTCCTGTTTGAGAAAGCCCAAAGTTGTTGGAATTCCTTGGACTTGAAAGCCTTTTAGGAAATTGTGGTTGTCCTAATATATGAGATGGTTTTGTTTCCAAATCCTGACTAACTCATAGATGTCAACACCGTCAAAATCTTCATATCCCGCAACCCGGTGCCTACATTGCTAGGAGATATCCTACACTCTTTTCACACTCGCACAATGAGGAAAATAGGTGTTCTTATGTGTTTCAATCCTCTCTTGGAAAGATGTTTTATTTCTCATCTTCCCCAATCTGTATTAAAGAATGAGCAAGGTTCAAGGTGGTCATAAAGGTTGATGACGGTCAAACATTCAGACATTCATTGGTGCCCTCGATCCAAATAGAATGTTATCATTGTCAACCGTTGTGGAGAATTCCCTAATGTCCCTTTACTTGGAATTAGGGGAGGTATAACCTACAACCCTTGTTTGACCTTAAGACAGTTTGTTTACGCCCGAAGGGATTGCCCGCATGAGATGCTGATTCAAGGTTTGGTATTCGACTATGACAACGATGATCAAGGTATTTGCCAGATATTTACCCGAGCTTGGAGGATGTTAAACAAGATGGATAGCAAGACTTTGGGGCATAAGAATTCCATCCCTCTTGAGCCTTACCTCAAATAGGTACAAACTCGCGCTCAGAGTCTTATGATGCCTTACCCCTCCATTCTCCCGGTAATCTTTGAGCCTGTCATGGAGGGAGATGTTCCATACATTATCCTACATCCAGACATGCCCACATATCTTGAAGATCTACAAAAGGATTAGATACAACTCAAATGAGAGCGAGATACTTTCGAAGCCCAATTCTACGCAAGTGAGAAGAAGGTTTTGGAACTCACTAGGCTACTTCATGAGGAGCAGACTCTTAATGCCTACATTGCACCAAAGAGGATGCATACTACTTTTCTATCTTAGAGTTTTTTGTGTTATTTTGCCCAAGGGGCATTGATGTACTCAAACTTTATCTTATTAATATAACGTGTGTTCCATTTTTTTCTAAAACAAATTTGAATCTCTGAAATCCTCGAAAACATTCCATATGCATATACCATTCATCATAACATAAGCAGGTCTTTTGCAACAAGTCTCCTCATCTATCTACTGTTTATTTTAGTAAGATGGATCTTGAGCAAACAGTGAAGGATCTCCAAGCTCATAATACACAGTTTCAACAGTTGCTCTTGACCCTAGCCAAGGGACAAGAAGAATTTAAGACTTTGCTGGCTGAGGAGAGGAAAAAGAAAACAAAGAAGGTGACCGGAGTCTTAAACATGGGAAGAAGATTTCAAAGGCAGACAAGAAGGACTTTAGACTTTGCAACAACATCCAGAGAAAAAGACAATCGGGAGGGGAAACGTAAGGAAACAGTCGTCCCGTCTGAATCAGAGGAGGAAGAGGAAGAAGAGGACTACTCTGAAGAGAAATATCCTTTAGCTGATGACAAGTACAAACATCTCGAAGAGAGATTGAGCGCGATGGAAATCGAAAAGGTTCCAGGCTTGGACTTTGAGGAATTCGGTTTAGTGTCTGGGATTGTGATTCCTCTAAAATTCAAAGCACCCGTATTCGCCAAATATGATGGAGTTTCATGCCCTAAAATGAATCTCCGGTCATATGTGAGGAAAATCCAACCCCATACCGCTGATAAAGACTTATGGGTACATTTCTTCCAAGTCAGCCTGTCTGGAACTCAACTTGACTGGTTTTACCAACTAGAAAGAGCCAACATTCATAATTGGGAAGATCTTGATGCAACTTTCTACAAACAATATCAGTACAATGCTGATCTGGCGCCTACCCGTACTCAACTCTAGAGTATGGCCATGGTTTCCAATAAAGGTTTCAAAGACTATGCATAAAAATGGAGAGATTTGGCTGGAAGAGTTCAACCCCCTCTATCTGAGAGAGAATTGGTAGACATGTTCTTGGGCACCTTGTCTGGTCCCTTCTTCAATCATTTAATCGGAAGTTCATATGCAGGCTTTATTGAACTAATATTGACCGGAGAGAGGATAGAAGCCAGTATAAAGAATGGAAAGATTCAGAAAGACACATATTCTTCTACAGCCGTAAGGAAGCCTTTCGCCGGAAAGAAAGAGGTGGTTGTTGTATATCCATAAAGAAACCAAGATAGGGCCGAACGCCGACCAATGGTGGGGGCTGTTATGATTCCTAAGCATGCGACTGATCAGAAAAGAAATAATCAACCAAGGATGGAAAGGCCAGTCAGGAAGTTCACCAGAATCAACATGACCCCATCTCAAGTATTACCGCTTCTACTAAGATCCAACTTGGCGACCTTGAAAGAAGCTCCAAAAAACCCCAATACAACATTTCCTCACTATCATCCCAATGCCCGTTGCGCATATCACTCTGAAAGTCCTGGTCACGATACTAATAATTGTTGGGCTCTAAAGAACAAAATACAAGACCTCATTGAAGCGAAAGAAATTGAGTTCGATGCGTCGGAAAAGCCAAATGTCATTTCTTCCCCTATGCCCAAACATGGCCACAATACCAATGCCATTGAAGAAGGATTATTTGTCACTTCAATTGATGAACTCATGACCCCGCTGCTGACTATTAAAATGAATTTGTTGAAGGTCGGTGTGTTCCCGGGATGTGATGAAGTTTTCCATTTCTGTTTATCCTCACCAACCAACTGTCCTTTGTTGAAAGCAGGCGCTCAGTGCCTAATAGATAACAAAGAAATTTTATTCAAGAAGACTTCTGTTCCACCTGTTCCTTTTGAAGATGTTTCTATCATTACCATTTCTGCCAATTCTTCCAGGGTCTCCACCAAAAGACCCGTTAGAATTACATCAGTTCCGTAAGCAGCTCCTTTAATAATCACAATGCTTGGATCAGTCCCATATACATCAGACAAAACCATACCATGGAATTATGGATGGGATGTCTATTACCATGGTATCAAACAGGACTGGCCGGCCGCCGAAGATTCAAGATCTGAGAAAGTAAACTCTGACATCAATAACATTGCAGGAACTATAAAAATTACACGAAGTGGTAGGATCTTTTCTCCAGAAATTGCTCCCCCAAAAGCAGTTTCTGGATTCGTCATCATTCCAATTGCTTCTCCAAAGGTTACTCCCACACCCATAATCATATCTGCAAGTACTCATATTGACAAAGCCATTACAACCCCTGTTATCATTCCTATTGACACTCCTGCTTCCGAGTTAACCGAGACTCGAGGAAAAAGTATTATGATTGAGCCTGTCTGGACGAAGGCTCGGACATTGACTATCCCTGAGATCTCCAAGAAGGAAATGGAGGAGATTCTGAAAATCATAAATAAAAGCGAATACGATATAGTTGAACAATTGGGGAAAACTCCCTCTAAAATATCCATGCTGGCATTACTACTATTTTCCAAGGCACATGCAAAAGCCTTGGTAAAATTCTTAAAAACCGACCATGTACCTCAAGAGACATCTGCCGATCAGTTTCAAGACTGCGTAGCTAGCCTAACTGCGGACAATTGTTTAGGTTTTTCAGATGCTGATCTGACGCCGAGGGGAAGGAAGCATAATGAGGCCTTGCATGTCTCAGTGGAATGTAAGGGCACAATTTTGGCCCATGTTTTGGTGGACACTGGCTCATCTCTGAATGTATTACCCAAAAAAGCTCTTGATAGACTTGACTGTGAGGGGTAGACTTTGAAGCCAAGCAACATAATAGTAAGGGCTTTTGACGGCTCGAAAAGGATGGTGCACGGGGAAGTAGATATCCCCATAAAAGTTGGAACCCAAACTTTCAGTTCAACTTTTTATGTAATGGACATCCTCCCTTCATACTCTTGCCTGCTAGGCCGATCATGGATCCACAATGTCGGTGCTGTTACTTCTAAGTTGCACCAAATTCTAAAGTATCCAGTTCAAGGGAAGATTATCATCGTTCATGGAGAGGAAGAATACATGATCAACCATCTCAATTCCTTCAGATATATGGAATTAGATGGTGAATTCATTGAAACTCAATTTCAACACTTTGAGGAGGTCCCCCAAGATGTGGCAACGACCAAGGCTGTGTCTCAGGTTCCCAAGATTACAAGGCCTCCACTCCGGATGTCATCTCTAAAGGATGCCAAAGCAGTGGTAGAAGAAGGTGGATGCACTATCTGGGGGCAACTCCCGGATATCCCATATAAGTCTGACAAGTTTGGCCTAGGTTTCACTTCAGGTTCTCAAAAGGATGTACACCATACTCGTGCTGGAGGACCACCCTTGAAGATTAGCAACCGTGAAGTCAACGCGGTAGAAGATGGCGAAGATGGTTGCAGTCTAGAGGACCGGATCTTCCCGACTGTCAATGGAGGGCTCAGCAATTGGGAGGCTTGAGACTTTGTCCCAATCACTTTTATCCCACAGTAATTTGTCTTTACATTTTGTTGGATCTGTAATATTCAAAACAATTCTCACTCTTAAAACCTGAGGCATAATGGTCCATTTATAAGGGTTATCATCTCATTTTCATATGACATCAATGAATCATGTGCGTTTTCGCATACAAACTTTTGTGCTCATTGTTTTTCCTTTACACTTTTATTCTCTTTCAAAAATAGCTACACCCTTACACACACCCACACTCACAATGCAAGTATACATCCATTCGGGATCCCATGGGTAACGATACTGCTATGGCCTTTTGTGACTCTGAGAATCTAATCTACCAAGCAGAAGACGAAGGTGAGGAAGATTATGAAGCACGGGGGGAACTTGCCAGACTACTACAACAAGAAGAAAGAGTCATTCGGCCTCATGAGGAACCCATGGATACAATCAATCAAGGCACCGAAGAAGACAAAAAAGAGATCAAGGTGGGTGTCAATCTAGAACCCAGTATCAAGGAGCGTCTGATTCAGTTGTTACACGATTATGTCGAAGTCTTTGCCTGGTCGTATGAAGACATGTCGGGACTTGATGCAGACATTGTGGTACATCGTTTGACTACAAGAGAAGATTGTCCGCCAGTAAAGCAAAAAGTTCGTCGCATGAGGCCTGATATTTCAGAAAAGATTAAAGCATAAGTCATGAAGCAGTTCAACGCTGGATTCTTGGCTGTCACCTCTTACCCCCAATGGGTTGCCAATATTGTTCCCGTACCCAAAAAAGACGGCAAAGTGCGAATGTGTGTGAACTACCCTAAAGATGATTTTCCACTCCCCCACATTGATATCCTAGTTGACAATACGACACAACACAAAGTGTTTTCCTTCATGGACGGATTCTCAGGTTAGAACCAAATCAAAATGGCACCTGAGGACATGGAGAAAACAACCTCTATCACGCAGTGGGGAACTTTCTGCTATAAGGTAATGCCATTCGGACTATAGAACGCTGGGGCAACCTATCAGCGTGCCATGGTAGCTCTATTTCACGACAAGATAGATCACGAAATAGAGGTCTACGTGGAAGATATGATAACCAGATTTCAAACAGATGAAGAGCATATTGATCACTTACAAAAACTGTTTGAGAGACTGAAGAAGTACAAGTTGAGGTTGAATCCAAACAAATGCACATTTGGGATACAGTCTGGTAAGCTCCTAGGATTTATAGTCAGCAACAAAGGTATCATGGTCGATCCTGCCAAAGTTAAAGCAATACAAGAGATGCCTGCTCCCCATACTGAAAAGGAAGTCAGAGGATTCTTGGGACGTTTGAACTATATTTCCAGATTCATTTCTCACCTGACAGCTACTTGTGAGCCAATCTTTAAACTATTGAAGAAAGATCAAGTAGTTAAATGGAATGATGAAAACCAAGTTGCTTTTGACAAAATCAAAGAATACTTACAAGAGCCTCTTGTGTTGATGCCACCAGTCAAGGGAAGACCGTTGATCATGTATCTGACTGTTTTAGGAAACTCAATGGGGTGTGTATTGGGGAAGCATGACGAGTCTGGCCGAAAAGAGCATGCTATTTATCACCTGAGCAAAAATTTAACCGACTGTGAAACCAGATATTCACTGCTCGAGGAAACTTGTTGCGCTCTGGCATGGGCTGCTCGCCGGCTAAGACATTATATGCTGACTCATACTACCTTGTTGATATCTAAAATGGGTACGATAAAATACATCTTCGAGAAGCCTGCTCTTTCTGGGAGAATAGCGAGATAGCAGATGATTCTGACAGAATATGACATACAGTATATTACCCAGAAAGCAATAAAGGGCAGTGTGTTAGCTGATCACCTTGCTCACCAAGCTGTAGAAGACTACCAGTCCAAGAAGTTTGAATTTCCGGATGAAGACATCATGACATTAGACAACTCTGAAGAATCTAAGCCATATGACGGATCTGAACAAGGACCCCGATGGACCCTATTCTTCGATGGAACATCCAATGCACTCGGAAATGGTATTGGTGTTGTACTCATATCTCTAGAAGGGTGTCATACTCCCTTTACCGCCAGACTTTGCTTCAATTGTATAAACAACATGGCGGAATACGAAGTGTGCATCTTCGGTCTCAAAGCTTCCATAGACTTAGGGATCAAATCCTTTGACGTATTCGGAAACTCAGCTTTGGTTATCATCTAGATCAAAGGGGAATGAGACACCGAACACCCAAACCTTATCCCTTACAAAGAACATGTTTTGACATTGCTACCACATTTTGAGAAGATTACCTTCGAGCATTTCCCTCGAGAAGAAAATCAGTTAGCAGACGCTCTAGCCACAATGTCATCTATGTTTAAACTTAATTGGGATAACGAGGCTCCCCAGATCACCATTGAATGAATGAAGGAACCAACACACTGTCACGAGATTAATAATGAAGAAGTAGTGGACCAGCCTTGGTTTCACGAAGTCAAGAGGTATCTCGAGGCTCAAGAATACCCAGAAGGAGCTTCAATCAATGATAAGAAGTTCTTAAGGAGATTCTCTACTAAGTTCTTCCTTAGTAACGACATCCTGTATAAATGCAATCATGACTCTATGTTACTTCGGTGCGTAGATAAGGTTGAATCTGAAAGGAGAATGGCTGAATTACATGAAGGCACTTTTGGCACCCATTCCAGTGGGCATACGATGGCTAAGAAAATCCTACGGGCAGGCTATTACTGGTCTACCATGGAAGCAGATTGCTATCAACACTCTCGAACCTGCCATAAATGCCAGATTTATGCTGACAAGGTGCACGTACCTCCGGTTCCTCTAAATATCTTGACATCTCCTTGGCCCTTTGCTATGAGGGGGATTGATATGATTGGGGAAATCAAGCCAACAGCCTCCAATGGACATCGCTTCATCTTAGTGGCCATTGACTATTTTACAAAATGGGAGGAGGCAGCTTCCTTCACTTCCGTTACTAAGAATGTTGTTGCCTGTTTCATCAAGCAAAATCTCATTTGCCGATACGGTATCCCGAAAAGGATCATCACCGACAATGGTACAAATATCAATAACACTATGATTACTGCGTTGTGCGGACAATTCAAGATCCAGCATCACAATTCTTCTCCTTACCGGCCGAAGATGAATGGTGTTGTTGAAGCTGCAAATAAGAACATTAAAAAGATCATACAGAAAATGACAGTCACATACAAAGACTGGCATGAGATGTTACCATTTGCTCTCCACGGGTATCGTACCACAGCTCACACATCAACCGGGGCAACACCATATTCTCTGGTTTACGGCATGGAAGATGTCTTGCCTATCGAGGTCCAGATCCCCTCTCTTAGGATTATGAAGGATGCAGGGTTGAACAAAGATGACTGGATCCAGACTCGACTTGATCAACTGAACTGATTGATGAAAAGAGACTTACAGCTGTTTTCCATGGTCAAATGTATCAAAAACGGATGATCAAGGCTTTCAACAAAAAGGTTAGACGCCAAGTGTATCAAGTTGGAGTTATGGTGTTCAAACGCATCATACTGCCACAAGGTGATCCTAGGGGCAAGTGGACTCCTACATATGAAGGACCATTTGTAATCAAAAACATTTTCTCTGGTGGGGCAATGATCTTGACCACCATGGATGGTAGCGACCTGCCGCATCCTGCGAACACAGACATAGTCAAAAGATACTACGTGTAAGAGACCCGCTAGGTTGACATACCTAGGCAAAACAAGGGCATCCCGGCGAACCAAAAGGGTTCGGGAAAAAATTAGGGATAAAACAAAAAAATGTGTACACCCGGCAAGTTGGAAACCCGAAAGGGCGACTTGGGCAAAAAAGGGTTTCCCGGTGGACTAAAAACCCGAAAGGGCGGTCCAGGAAAAAGTTAGGGAATTAAAGCGTATGACTATGTCCCGTTGGATCACTTTACGGACAACCTTTGGCTTCCACTGACAAACTCAGAGTTTCTGATCAATTCAATTATCTTCAGACAAGGCAACAAATAGACAAGATGCTCAGAGATACGAAGGCTATAGCAGAATGGAAACCCCATGGGATTTTTACACATAGCTATCTTTTCTCTGTAACAAAATTTTCATATTTTTTACGACGGCGTTCTCTTACTAGAATGTTTGTCTCCTTGTACAAGAAAATCTTACTCAAAGTCAATACAAAGATATCTCTTTGAAAGTACAAAAACTATCTGTTTTTCCTTTACGCTTGTATTTTGTTTGCAAAAACGTCCAATGATTCTTTGTTGAACATATGCATTTGAACATAATTACTATTTACAAATAAACAAAATGAAAAAAAAGGCAATTACTGATGGTTTGAATGGATAGGGAAATACCTCTAGGTTATTCCATAAAAAATCCCCATAGTACATCATTTAATCCCCAGCGGGACAAAAATCCCAGTTATCACTCCCTAGTAGAAATCGTCAAATTTCTCAGGATTCCCCAAATGGATTTTACAAGCAGTACACGACATTTCCCTTACGATAGAGTTTATTTCTCAAAACGGAAATTCATCAACATTTTGACTTCAAAACATGAAGACTTACATATCCGCAGCAGCAGTCAGGGGTTTATTTTCCCCAATCCAACAAAAGCGCAGCAGATCAGCTCACATACGCATACATCACATTCATATATCATAAACATTGATAAGCACGAATGCATACAACATAATCCCATTATGCATACATCATGACTTGGCATTTTATCTAACATTTTACCCTTTTCAGGATAAGTTTAACAGCTACCATTAACAAATATTCAAAATCTTTTGATACAGTTCAGATACGCTCCAGATACGGACGTTATTCTGATACTCATTCAGATTCAACTTTGATACAGTACAGATACGCTCCAGACACGAATGCCACTCTAATACTCATTCAGATTCAACTCTCAGATACAGTTTGGATACGCACCAAATACAAATGCTATTCTGATACTCATTCAGATTCAACTCTCAGATACAGTTCAGATATGCACCAGATACGGATGCCATTCTGACACTCATTCAAAACTAGCTTTCAGATACGCTCCAGACACGGACGCCATTCTGATACTCATTCAACTTTTGATACAGTTTAGATACGCTCCAGATACGGATTCCATTCTGACACTCATTCAGATTTCAACTCTAGATACAGTTCAGATACGCTCCAGATACGGACGCCATTCTGATACTCATTCAGATTCAACCTCTAGATAGAGTTCGGATACGCTCCAGATACGGATGTTATTCTGATACTCATTCAGATTTAACTTCTAAGATACAGTTTAGATACGCTCCAGATAAGGACGCCATACTGATATTCATTCAGACCCAACTTTCAAATACAGTACATATATGCTCCAGACACGGATGCCATTCTGATACTCATTCTTTCTACTTACAAATGACAATACCAACAATCACTTTTGGATGACATCTTTAAGCCCATCTCCTATAGCTTTTTGTCACCTCTCCAAATGGCATCTATAAGCCCATTCATAATTTATCTTCGAGTGCAAATTTCTGGGCACTTTAGTGTCCAATCATCTTCCACCTTCAAGTCACGAATGGCAGATCCGCCAATCTAACTCTTCAGGTTTAAGGAGATTGAACAGGGGCAGATGTTGTACCCCAAATTTGCCCTCTCATTTCTCAAAGGATCAACCTGGACCCTCAGGTTTTCTTCCATCCAATTTCAAGCCTTGAATTACAAATTTTCCAAGAAACTCATTCACAAGGGCAAAATGGTCATTTGCATGCTAAAAGGTCAAACTTTGACTTTAGAATCAAAATCAAGCTTCAAGAATCATATTTCATAAAGACACGTTGAAATATGAAGTTTGGTTCATCAAGAAGATCTAAGACATTGCAGAATATAACTTCTCCTAGAAATGCTGGGATTTCAAGTTATAACTCCTCAAAGACACGTCCATGAAACTAAAGATTCGGTCAGAGTTTGCAAGAGTAATTCAAAGAAGGTTACAAAGCGTGCTGCATGCTTCTTGGAAAGTATGAGAGCTCCTTCAGAACATGCTGGAGCAAGGAGATACAAAGATCAGAAGTTGGATGTCTATTCTAAGTCACGCTGAAGCTGAACTTCTAACCTAGAATTAAGCAACGATGCAGAATATCACGTTGCAGGATTTCTTGTTTGACCAATATCATCATCATTTAATGCTCACAACCACTTTTGAGTCTTTATCCAAAGGATTTCCCCACATGTGGTATAGAAGTACCATTGATGTCCTTGAAAAGTAAACTTTTGTATAAATTTATGTTGGGTCAATGCTTTTCTTTTGCTTCTAAGGGTACTTTTCCTTAATCCCTTTTCTTACAATTCCAGCTTAAGCGCGGCTAAAGTTGCTAACCTCCATACCTATTTAAACTTGCTTCAAGAACAAGTCAGCGCCTAGCATATGATGGTTGTACCCTTGACCTCTCCAAGCTACTAAACCTTTGCCTATAAATTGAACCTCATTACCAACTGAAAAAAGGTCGAAAAATTTTGAAAGAAAAAGCCTCGAACCTCTACTAAAATTCCAAGAGTCCAAAGTTGCAAACACAAAATACAAAACCTGTTAACTTTTGATTTCTTGCATTCAAACTCCATTTGTTCTCAAGTGTTTCTTGACTAAAACAATCCACACAATTTATGATTCACATATTAGAAGTTATCCTAACTTCTGTGTTCATACTGCAATACACTCTCCATCCACCTCCACCTCAAAGAAGTCAGAACATTACCCCTTGGCTGTTCGAGAAGTTAAAAACTTCCAGCCTGCTGAGTACGTGAAGAAGCTGCTCAGAACATCACCAGAGTTCATGACCAAACTCTAGTTCACAAAGTCTTTTCCAGCTGCAAGGTAAGCTTATGCTGACTCTCATCATATTACTTAGGCATTATCAGATTTGCATGTTCAAAAAATACAATGTAGACATCATGTTTCTGAGGTTGTACGTATTATGAGGTTTCACGTATTTGTATGCCTAAGTAGGGAGTAAATTAGTTCAGAACTTCTTAAGGAAATTAGAATTAGAAAATTCATGTTTGCCTCTAATTTATAGTTCTGATACCTCTTGGTTCTGAAACACGGTGAACCAGCCATAATTGTTATATGAGTATCTTCTGTTCTGTTGAGAAATGACTAAGTTGCAGATGTTCTGACTAGCATGGAGAGGGAGACCAAGTTCTGCCAGTGGTATCAGAACTTCTGAAATCTTCTTTGTTCCCAGCGGACCCAGAACTTCTGACTTTACCTATTTTTACTAATATGATCTCTGTTTTGCATCATGCCAGAGTCAGATCTTATTATCTCCTTTAGTAAGCAATACACTGATTCTATTTTATTTTTCCTCGCCATTTTTTCTATCACTTCTTATTTCATTAATAAAAAACACCAAAAACATTTTTCATTTTTACATGCTTTATTTTATTCCTTAAAACAAAAGATCAAAAATATTTTCTTAAACAAACCTTATCTCTTTTCTGAAACAAAACAAGTTCATTTCACATTTCCTTTTACATTCTTATTCAATCAATATGGTTGTAATAGTAACTTAGGATTTCATTTTATTTTCAATCTCCATTTGTAAATATGTACCCCCATCCCCTAATGCTTGTAATAACGTAAAATATCTATTTTATGCACCTTTTATTGCTTTCATATATTTTTAGTAATTACGGTGTGTATGGCAAGACATGAAATTGGAAAGTAGATAACCCTAATCAAGACTAAAAATGCAGGCAATCAAACGCACTTGCACACTAGCATCCTTAGGGTAATCCCACCTTGTTGCCTATCGGAAATAAAGTCATGTCCCTCGAACATGGGCGTTTTTTAGCACATACCCTCGATAAAAGATCATAGTCCCTCGATGTTGCCTTCGGTAAACGATCTAGTCCTTAAACGACATTGCTAAAACGTCTCATAGGTCGCTTTCTATGACTATACAAAATGTCCCACACTCGTCCCTTCACATCCAAGGATCGGGCTTCTCACCAAAACAATGGTAAGATAGTAACATCTAAAGGAGGAGGAAAAGAACAAATAATACCTTTTGAGTAGGTAGATTTGCTCCTAGTTGCTCGCTTGCTCACTACAAAAAATTTTTACACCAACACTCTCATTTGAAATATTTTCAAAAGACAAACACTTTGTGTGCGTTCTTATAGAGAAGAGAATCATTACAAAGACACCTTTTCAAAATCACTTTCAAAAAAACATCTCACAAACACTTTTTTGGAAACATTTTCGAAACAAACACTTTGTATGCTTTCTTATAGAAACGAGAACCATTTACGAAGTTACATTTTCAAAATACTTTCAAAAATCACACCATCACAAGCACACATTCAAGCAAAATCAAGTGATCTAGCAAGTAACTAAGAGCCCATGGAAAACCATGGATGAAAAGGATGCTAATACCTTCCCTTTTCATAATATACCCCCCGAACTCAAGAAAACATCTCTAAAGGTCTTTTCTATGCCTTTTCACCTTTCCTTATTGGATAAAAGAAAATTCGATGGCGACTCTTGCTATCCGCAACATTTGCAATCAAACGTAAAACCTTCAAGTCAGTTCTCCCACCGTATCATAGCTAGGCTTCAATGTCAAGCCCTCGTAGTCCAATCTTTCCATAGCTTTCTTAGGTAGCACATTCAACGAGGATCCAGTATCTACCAAAACATGGGCCAGAGTCGTGCCCCTACATTCAACAGAAACATGAAGAGCATCATTATACTTCCTCCCCTTCGGTGTCTGATCTGCGTCAGAAAAACCCAAACCATTATCAGTAGTCAGACTAGCCACACAATCTTCAAACTGATCAGCAGATGTCTCTTGTGGCATGTGAGTCATCTTAATAAACTTAACTAAAGCCTTCGCATGGGCCTCAGAAGACAACAACAAAGCCAACATAGAAATTTTGGATGGGGTCTGCCCTAGCTGTTCGACCACATTGTTGTCACTCTTCTTTATAATCTTTAAAATTTCTTCCATTTCTTTCTTGGAAGCTTCTGGTATGGTTACTGAATTGGCCCTTGTCAGGACATGCTCAATCAGTATGTATTTCCCTCGAGCTCGACCGACTAGGTAATGGGAGGGTCAACAGTAGTGATTACTGGAATTGCAGTAGTAATCTTGGGCGGAACCACAGCAGGAATGATCACGGGACCAGTAGCAGTCTTTGGAGGAGAAATGTCAGGGGAAAAAACTCTTCCACTTCTTGTTATTTTACTGGTTCCATCAATAATGACGATGTCAGAATCAACATTTTCAGCAATCTTGTCTTTAATGGCTAGCATGTCCTTCTTTATGCCGTAGTAATAAACGTCGGCCCCATAGTTCAAAGGAACAGCTTTGTCTGAGGAGTATGGGATTGGTCCTGGCATGGTTATGATCAAAGGAGTCACCTTCAGAATTAATGTAATCCCGACGGGTCTCTTAGCGGAGGTCCTGGGAGAATTGGCGGAAATGGTTATGATAGCAATGTCTTCACAAGAAACAGTCGGAACAGGAGTCTTCTCAAACAAAATCTCTTTGTCATCCATCAGGCGCTAAACACCTGCCTTCAACAAAGGGCAACCAGTCGGTAGAATTGAACAAAAGTGGCAACCTTCACCACTGTTGTACCCCAAAATTTGCCCTCTCATTTCTCAAAGGATCACCCTGAACCCTCAGGTTTGTTCCCATCCAATTTCAAGCTTTGAATTACAAATTTTCCAAGAAAATCATCCACAAGGGCAAAATGGTCATTTGCACACTGAAAAGTCAAACTTTGACTTTTGGATCAAAATCAAGTTTCAAGAATCATATTTCAGCAAGACATGTTAAAATATGAAGTTTGTTTCATCGAGAAATTCAAAAGTCAAAAATTACTTTGTAGAAGTCAAAATTCTAAATACTTAGAATTTATTTAAGTGTTTAAGAAATATGACAAGCTCAGAACTTCTGGTCAGATTTTCACCATGATGCAAGCTGATTCTGGAAGAACTTATGATTCAATAGTTATAGATTTCAACGAGATCTAAAACATTGCAGAACAGAACTTCTCCTAGAAATGTTGGGATTTCAAGTTATAAGTCCTTGAAGACACGTCCATGAAACTAAAGCACTCAGCAAATTCTGGAAACTTTCAAGACAGAGTTTGGTCAGAACTTCTGGGTCAGTTTTCACAAAGGATCAGTCAGAGTTTGAAAAGGTAAGTCAAAGAAGGTTACAAAGCATACTGCAAGCTTCCTGGAAAGTCTGAGAGCTCCTTCAGAACATGCTGGAGCCAAGAGATACAAGGATTAGAAGATTGGATGTCTATTATAAGCTATGCTGAAGCTGAACTTCTGATCCAGAATTAAACAATGAGGCCGAGTTTCACATGGCAGGATTTCTGATTTGATAAATCTCATCATCATTTAATGCTCATTTAATGCTCACAACCACTTTTGAGCTTTTATCCAAAGGATTTCCCCCACGTGTACCTCTACTGTCTTGGGAAAGTAAACTTTTATGCAAAAGGGTGCTAGGCCCATCTGTTGCTTTTGCTTTTCCTTAATTTTGGCTGACAAATCCAGCTTAGGTGCTGCTAAACCTACTAGCCATCCTGCTTTGTGCCTTGAACCATGCTTGTTTAAATTTACTTCAAGAGTAAGTCAACGCCTAGCATATGGTGTGGGTGCCACTTGACCTCTAAAAAAAATACTAAATCTTTTCCTATAAATTGAACTCCATTGGCAACTGTAAAGAGGTTGGAAATTTAAGAAAGAAAAGCCTTGAACCCCAGCAAAAATTCCAAGAGTCCAAAAAACCACAAACTACAAAAAAACCTGTTGGCTTTTGGAGAGAGATTGGCCAAAAGAGATAAAAGGAAGTTGTGAAACCTTCATGAAAAATCCAGATTTCCAAAACAGAAAACAAAACCTTTGTTCTTCCTTTTGGATCAAAGAACATAACCACTGTTCAGTTACTCTCGCTGACACCAGAACATCTGAAGGCAGCAGCTCAAAGCTCCAAGCCCACACTCCGGATTCAAGGTAAGTCTTTCTGACTTTGCATTTTTTTTTCATTCAGACCATCATTAATATGTAAATATCATAGTATTAATGTTGTACATATCATTGCTTAAGTAGAAAAACTATGGATCATAACTTCTTGATTAGGGCCAGACTCAGATTTAAGATTAGAACTTCTATAAACTGTTGTGCTATTATCCTTTGATTTGCTGTTTATTAAGAATTGAATAAATTGTTGGTGTGCTGATTAAGAGTTGAAATATGGCATAGAACTTCTGATGTTCACTCACAGCTTTAGCACAACACAGAACTTCTGAGTTCTCCTCGTTGTTTAATGCACACTGAACTTCTGATGTTCACTCACTGTTTTAACACTTAGAACTTCTGATTTTCATGCGCTGATAACACACTGAACTGTTGATTGTTTGTTCACTATCTTAGCACCATACAGAATTTTTGAGTTCTTCCTACTGTTTTGACACGCACAGAGCTTCTAAGGTTTTCTCAATGTTCTAACATTCAGAAGTTCAGCACATAGCAATCCAGAACTTTTGTGTTTTCCCTCTAACATGTATTACAGGACCTCAGAGTGTACCAACCCAGAACTTCTGATTCCACTGACATTCCTTTCTGAGTCATCACGCGTCAGTCTTCAGAACTTCTGATCCTTGTTGTTTTTCTTGTAGCAGCACGCTGTTTCTATCTTTCATTTATTTTCCTTTTCATCATTTTTAATATTAACATAAAAAGACATAAAAATATTTTTCTTTTATTAATCTATTTCTTTTTCATTAAGATAAAAAAAACATTTTCTAAACAAATCCTTTTTCTTTCTTATACTGTACATTTCAATATGGTTGTAATAAATAATTAGGATTTATTTTCTCGCAACCCCCCATTCGTAAATTTGTACACCCCATCCCCCTAATGATTGTAATAGCGTAGAATCCTTAGTTTTCGCGCTTTTATTGCTTTCACACATTGTTAGTAACTAGGGTGTGTATGATAAGATATGAAATCAACAAATAGATCACCCTATTCAAGACTAAAATGCATGCAATCAAACACTTTTCACACACGCACCCTTAGGGTAATCTCACTTGTTTCCTATCGAAAAATAGTCATGTCCCTCGAACATGGGCGTTTTAGCAAAGACTCTCGATAAAATATCGTAATCCCTCGATGTTGCCTTTGGTAAACGATCTAGTCCCTAAAAACGACATTGCTAAAACGTCCCATAGGTTGCCTTCTATGACTATACAAACGTCCCAACATTCGTCCCTTCACATCCAACGATGGGGCTTCTTACCAAAATAATGGTAAGATAGCAACATCTAAAGGAGGAGGAAAAGAACGCTTAAGACCTTTTGAGTAGGTAGATTTGCTCCTAGTTGCTCGCTTTCTCACAACAAAAACACTTTATAAACCCATACTTTCATTTGAAATATTTTCAAAAGACAACACTTTGTACGCGTTCTTATAGAGACGAGAGCCATTACAAAGAAAACCCTTTTCAAAATCACTTTCAAAAGCACATCCCACAAACAAATCTTTGAACTATTTTCAAAACAACACTTTGTATGCATTCTTAGAGACGAGAATCATTACAAAGTCACATTTTCAAAATACTTTCAAAACGGACATCACAAGCACACATTCAAACAAAAGCAAGTGATCTAGCAAGCAACTAAGAGCCCATGGAAAACCATGGATGAAAAGGGTGCTAATACCTTCCCTTTTCATAATCTATCCCCCAAACTCAAGAAAACATATCTAAAGGTCTTTCCTGTACTTTTTCACCTTTCCTTATTGGATAAAAGAAAAGTCGATGGCGACTCTTGCTAAACCGCAACATTTACGAACACAAACGTAAAACAATCAAGTCAGTTCTCCCACCGTACCACAGAACTGGCGACTCTGCTGGGGAATAACTTAAAAGTGGGGTTACCTTAGGGTTAGATCACATCTACTTGCTTTCATTGTTTGACTTGTTTGCTTTATGTTTTGGGTCTTTGTTTGGGTAAATGTTAAAAATCCTACACCCGGATTTAGGGACACCTTTTTAGGTAAGTAGCAACAAACTGTGAGGGAACTGTGCGGGGTATACCGACACGGTTGAAGCAGTAGCTACGTTGATGTGGCACTTTGGTTGGTACCGGTAACCCTTGAGTCAATCAGGGAGAGTACAGGGCCACCGCATGGTGTCGTGAATCATCAACTGACCTTAGAACCTTTAATTTCACAACTTGGCCAGTAGGACGTAGCGAGGTGGCCGACCTTGGTGTATTCCCAAGGTCGATAGATACTCGATGCTACACTCATTGAGGTCTAACTCTTGAGTTTTGTTTAGTTACAAGTCAATTCCCTATTGAAGAAAACTGGGAGAAAGATCAGTGATATTGAGATTCCTTAGAACCAGGTTGCTATTTATAGGATAGGTTGAACCAATCCAACTTCAAGAGGGTATGACCTTAAAACTGAAGCAGGCCTTAAACCTAAGGACTTGTTGTGATTTGTCTGTGTTTGCTATACCTGTGATTTATCATGACATCATTAACATCATAGACATGGAATATCATTGACTAACCATTTCAAGGGTTTCTAGGTCTCGTCTTTACTTTGTTTTGTAGGACATGGCATCCGCCCGTAGGAACACTATACAAATCAACCTTGTGAAAGTGTCCCTCCAACTGAAGGATCTGGCATTAAGGGTTCTTGAAAGCTCTCATTTCACTAAAAAGCATGGTCAATTTCTCAACTTGGTCACTGCCAAACCTGATGAAGAATTATTAAAAGTCTTGTTCCAGTTCTTCGATCCTGTGCACCATTGTTTCACCTTCTCGGATTACCATCTAGTACCTACTATGGAGGAATTTTATCAGTTGTTAGGGGTACCTATTCTGGACCAGCTACCGTTCAACGGTACTGAAGAACATCCAAAGCCTGAAGAAATTGCTATAGCTCTGTCTTTACAACAGTCTGACATAGTGGCAAATTAGGAGACTAGAGGGAGCGTCCAAGGGATTTCGGTTAAGTTTTTGTTCGAAAGGGCCTACGTTTTGGGATACCTTAGATTTACAAGCTTTCGAAAAGGTGCTGGCACTTCTCGTTTACGGGACAGTACTTTTCCCTAATGTTGATCAACTCGTAGATGTGAGCACTATCAAGGTTTTCCTATCTCATAATCCAGTACCTACATTACTAGGGGATATTCTGCACTCTTTGAATACTCGCACTCTAAAGAGAAGGGGCACCCTCCTGTGTTGTACTCCTCTTTTCGCTAGGTGGTTTATTTCGCACCTACCCAGGTCTGTTTTGAAGAACGAGCAGGTTCTGAAATGGTCTCGTAGGCTGATTTCCCTTAAGCATTCGGATATTCATTGGTGTTTGCGGTTCTCTGAGGATATCACCATTATCGATCGTTGTGGTGAATTCCCTAATGTCCCTCTCTTAGGCATTAGGGGAGGAATCACTTACAACCCTTGTTTGGCCTTGCGTCAGTTTGGTTATGCAAGGAGAGATGGTCCTCATGATACGCTTATCCAAGGAATCTCCTTCAACTATGAGAATGATGCTCAGGGTTACCGCAAAAGGTTCATAAAAGCTTGGGGCATGGTACATAGAATTAACAGAAAGACACTGGGGCGCAAGAATTCCATCCCCCTTGAGCCCTATCTCTGATGGGTACGAGCCCACGCTCAAAGTCCTATGATGCCTTACCCTGATGTCCTACCAATAATTATGGAACCAGTTGCTGAGAGAGATACAACTTCCATTATTCTTCATCCTGACATGCCAACCGATCACGAGAAGTTACAGAAATCATGGGTTCAACTTAAAGAGGAGCAGGACACGTTTGAAGTTCAGTTTTATGCCAGCGAGAAGAAGGTCCTGGAGCTCACTAGGCTACTCCATGAAGAAAGGAACATAAACGCCTACATTGCACCGAAGAGGATGCGCTCTTGGGAAACTTAGTTTCTTTTTGCTTTGAGTTTTGTCTTGTTTAAACTGTTAGCCTAAAAGGAATTTTCTGTAACAATTCAAACTCATTAAATACAATTAACGTGTGTTTCCTTTTTGTTTAAGTAAACTTGAGCTTTTAAGAATCCTTGAAATCATTGCATATCCATACCATCCATGACATTGCATAAGTAGGTACTGTTACAGGTTTCTCATCTCCTCTACTGTTTATTTCAAGCAGATATGTCTTCTGAACAAAGCATCAAAGATATTCAGGCACAAAATGCCCAATTTCAACAGATGTTCATAACTCTGGCAATAGGGCAGGAGGATCTGAAGGCCCTCATCCTGAAAGATAAGAAGAAGAAGAAGAAGAAGAAGAAGAAGCGCGTCTTTACCCACAATATGGGAAGAAGGTTCGGAGGGCCACTAAAGCAATCAGTTGATGTGACATCCTCATCTAAAGAGGGGTAAAATCAAGAGAGACAGACAAGGGAAGAGGACCCCAGTCCTGAAGTCTCTGACAATAATACCGACTACAATGAGGATCAGTATCCTCCCACTGAGGATAGGTACAAACAATTAAAGGATCGGTTAAGTGCTATGGAAGTCCAGAGAATACCAGGGCTGGATTTTGAAGAACTGGGTTTGGTGTCCGGGGTGGTCATCCCACAAAAATTTAAGGCTCCAGTCTTCACAAAGTATGATGGAGTGTCTTGCCCAAAACACCATCTCTATTCCTATGTAAGGAAGATCCAACCCCACACCGCTGATAGAAACTTATGGGTTCATTTCTTTCAAGATAGCCTGTCAGGGACTCAGCTCGAATGGTTCTACCAATTGGAGGGAACCAATGTTCGAAACTGGGAGGATTTGGCTGCTTCTTTTTACAAATAGTATCAATACAATGCCGACATGGCCCCTACTCGTACTCAACTCCAGAGTATGTCCATGGGTGCAGGTGAAGGCTTTAAGGACTACGCACATAAGTGGAGAGACTTGGCTGGGAGAGTTCAACCCCCATTATCTGACCAAGAGTTGGTTGACATGTTTCTTGGGACGCTGTCTGGTCCATTCTTCAACCATTTGATTGGTAGCTCATCGACTGGTTTTACTGAGCTGATATTAATTGGAGAGAGGGTAGAAGCTGGAAATCGGAGTGGTAAAATACAGAAAGATGCCTCGTCAAGTTCAGAAAAGAAGCCTTTCACTGCTAAGAAGGAGGTCAGCGCCATTTATAACCCAAGAGGTCAAAGCCGAACTAACTACCGTTCAAAAGTAGGCGTTGTGATGATATCGAGACCGACAGCTGCCCCACAATGCAACAATCAACAAAGGGTAGAAAGACCACCAAGGAAGTTCACTCGGATTAACAAGACATTGACAGAGGTTCTACCTCATCTGTTGAGATGTAACTTGGCAACTTTAAGAGAGGCTCCCAAGAATCCTGATACCTCCTCTCCTTGTTACAACCCAAACGCTCGATGTGCCTATCATTCTGAGAGTCCTGGTCATGATACAAATGACTACTGGGCTGTAACAAACAAAGTACAAGATTTGATTGAAGCCAAGGAGATTGAGTTTGACGCCCCGGAAAAGCCCAATGTCATAACTGCTCCCATGCCTAAACACAACCATGGAGTTGATGTCGTTGACACTGATCTGTTCGTAACCTCAGTGGACAAAGTTTATACTCCTCTTATGACTGTTAAGAAGAATTTGTTGTTGGCTGGTTTATTTCCAGGTTGTGGTGACAGTTGCCACATGTGTTCATTTCTACCTTCAGGTTGCCATTTGCTTAGGTCAGGTGTCCAATGCCTGATGGACAACAGAGAAATTCTATTTGAAAAGACTCTAATTCCAACTGTTCCATATGAAGAAATTGCTATTATAACCTATTCCGCCAATCCTTCCAAAGTCTCCTCGAGAAGACCTGTTAGGATTACATCTGCTCCAAGAATTGCTCCATTGATAATCACATGTCCTGGTCCTGTCCCGTATGTCTCATACAAAGCTGTCCCCTGGCATTATGGTCCTGATGTTTACTATCATGGCGTTAAACAAAACTTGAAGACCGAAGAAGTTGATCCTGATGTCGGTAACATTGTCGGGACCAGCAAGATTACTAGAAGTGGAAGGGTTTTCTCTCCTGAGATCTCCCCGGAGACTGTCACTAAGCTTGTCGTTATTTCATCTTCTACACCCGTTAGTACTTCAGTTACTATTCCTGTTCTTACCCCAATTGTTACCCCTGCTGATAAGTCATATGGGACTCGAGGCAAAGAAGTTGTAGGTGAGCCTGCCCAGACGGAGGCACCTAGGAAAGCTGTTGTAGAAGCCTCTAAGAAAGAGATAGAGGAAATATTGAAAATAATCAGAAAGAGTGACTACAATATGGTCGAACAGCTAGAGCAGACCCCCTCAAAGATATCCATGTTATCCATGTTGTTGTGCTCCGAGGCCCATGCGAAGGCTTTGATTGTATTCCTCAAAACTACGCACGTACCGCAACAGACTTCAGCTGATCAATTTAAAGATTGCATGGCTAGCCTGACTGCTAACAATGGGCTGGGTTTTTCAGATGCAGACTTGACACCGAAGGGAAGAAATCATAATGATGCTCTGCATGTCTCGATTTAATGCAGGGGCACCACTATGGCTCATGTGTTGGTAGATACTGAGTCTTCGCTGAATGTTATGTCCAAAAAGGCGTTGGACCATTTGGATTGCGAGGGTTTGACTTTAAAGCCTAGTAACATTGTGGTAAGGGCTTTTGACGGATCGAAAAGAATGGTGCATGGGGAAGTGAATATCCCTATCAAGGTAGGCTCTCAAACTTTCGAGTCCACCTTCTATGTGATGGACATCGGGCCATCGTACTCTTGTTTGTTGGGACGTCCTTGGATCCACGAATCTGGGGTTGTTACCTCTACACTACACCAAATGTTGAAGTATCCGGTAAAGGGAAATATAGTCATTGTGCATGGTGAAGAGGAGTATATGGTGAACCACTTGAACTCCTTCAGGTATGTATAAATGGACGGAGAATTTATAGAGACTCCTTGTCAAAACTTTGAAGAGGTTCCCCAGATTTTGGCGTCAATTGAGACCACTACCAGCACCAAACCTCCTCTGAAGATTGCTTCTCTTAAAGACACTAAAGCAGTAGTTGAAGAAGGTAGGAGTACCAAGTGGGGACAACTTCCTGAGTTTATTCACAAAACTGGAAAATTTGGCTTGGGCTTTACCTCAGAGGCTCACAGGGTTGTTCGGCGCGCTCGAGTTGGAGGACCTCCCCTACGCATTAGCAATCGAGAGGTCAATGTTATTGAAGACAGTGAGGAAGACTTTGGTTTTGACAGCTGCATTTACCCGACTACCAACGGTGGACCGAGTAATTGGACGACCAGAGATTTCATACCAGTTTCTTTTGTTCCGCAGTAATTGTCTTACTTATTTTATAAGTTTGTAATGAACAATTTGAACTTTATGGCCTTGTGTCTTGCCCGAGGCACAATGGTTCTATCTGTGAGGGTTATTATATGTCATCTCATATATCATCAATGAAGAATTAGACGTTCTTTGCATATAAATTTCGCACTCTCTATTTTTCTTTTTATGTCTTTGCTTTATCAATACAGTTATGCTCTTGCAAACACTCACGTATCAAACTGCAAATCCATATCCACTCTGGATCCCATTGATAACAATCCTACTATTTCCAGTTATGACTTCAAAAATCTGATCAACCAAGCCGAGGACGAAGGTGAGGACGATTGTGAGGTACCTGGAGAAATTTCCAGACTGCTACAACAGGAAGAGAAGGCTATACAGCCTCATGAAGAGCCAGTTGAGACAATAAACTTGGGCACAAAAATGGACAGAAAAGAAGTCAAGATCAGCACGAATCTAGAGACTAAGATCAAATAGCAACTAATACAGATGTTGCAGGACTACGTTGAAATCTTCGCCTGGTCCTATGAAGACATGCTTGTTTTAGACACTGACATCGTGGTACACCGTCTGCAAACTAAAGAAGATTGTCCTCCGGTTAAACAGAAGGTCCTCCGTATGCACCCTAAAATGTCATAGAAGATCAAGGAAGAGGTCATAAAGCAGTTCGATGCAGGGTTCGTAGTTGTCACCTCTTATCCGCAGTGGGTCGCTAACGTCGTTCCGATACCTAAAAAATACGGTAAAGTACGGATGTGTGTGGATTACAGAGATCTGAACAGGGCAAGCCCCAAGGCTGACTTCCCGCTTCCCCACATTGATGTTCTGGTTGACAACACAGCGCAGCGTAAAATCTTCTCCTTCATGGATGGTTTATCTGGCTACAACCAGATCAAGATGGCTCCTGAAGACATGGAAAAGACAACCTTCGTCACACAGTGGGGAACCTGTTTCTAGAAGGTGGTGCCTTTTGGATTGAAGAATGTTGGGGCAACTTATCAGCGCGCCATGGTCGCTTTGTTCCACGACATGATTCACCATGAGATCGAAGTTTATGTCGATGACATGATAGCCAGGTCTGATACTAAGGAAGGGCACCTTGATCATCTCCAAAAGTTGTTCGACAGGTTGAAAATATACAACTTGAGGTTGAATCCGAACAAGTGCACCTTCGGGGTAAGGTCTGGTAAACTTTTGGGTTTCATCGTTGGTGACAAAGGTATTCAGGTAGACCCCGCAAAGGTAAAGGCTATACAAGAAATGCCAGCTCCCCGTACGGAGAAGGGAGTTAGAGGTTTCTTGGGACGCTTGAATTATATCGCCAGGTTCATTTCACATCTGACCACTACTTGTGAGCCGATCTTCAAGCTTATGAAGAAAGACCAAGTGGTAAAGTGGAATGATGAATGCTAGACCACTTTTGAAAGAATCATGGAAAACCTTAAAGAATCACCAATTCTGATGCCTCCAATTGAAGGAAGACCTTTGATATTGTACCTGACAGTGCTAGATAATTCAATAGGGTGTGTGCTGGGGAAGTAGGACGAGTCTGGTCGAAAAGAGCACGCCATATATTACCTTAGAAAAAAGTTTACCGACTGTGAGACACGATACTCACTGCTCGAGAAAACTTGTTGCGCTTTGGCATGGGTTGCTCGCCGACTAAGACAGTATATGCTGACCCACACTACCTTGTTGATATCAAAGATGGACCCGATCAAGTACATTTTCGAGAAGCCCTCTCTCTCTGAAAGGATAGCAAGGTGGCAAATGATCTTAACTGAATATGACATACAATATACAACCCAAAAAGCAATAAAGGGGAGTGTATTGGCTGATCATTTGGCTCATCAGGCCGTGGATGACTACCAGTCCATGAATTTTAAGTTCCCGAATGAGAATATTATGCTGGTGACTGACTACAAAGAACCTGGACCGAATGAAGGATCCGAGGAAGGATCCCGATGGTCTATGTTTTTCGATGGATCCTTAAACGCACTCGGTAATGGCATTGGCGTCGTGATCAAATCTCCTGGAGGCTGTCATACTCCTTTCACTGCCCGACTGTGTTTCAACTGCACTAATAATATGGAGGAGTATGGAGCCTGCATCATGGGTCTTCGAGCTGCTATTGACCTGAGGATTAAGTTTTTAAGTATATTCGGGGATTTCGCCCTGGTGATAAGTCAGATCAAAGGAGAATGGGATACGAAGCACCCGAATCTCATTCCTTACAAAGAGCACGTACTGACATTGCTCCCACACTTTGAGGAAATAACCTTTGAACTTTTCCCACGAGAGGAAAATCAGTTAGAGGACGCGCAAGCCACTATGTCTTCTATGTTCAAAATCCGGTGGGACAACGAAGCTCCCTAAATCACCATTGAAAGGTTGGATGAACCTGCACACTGCTGCGAAATAGATACTGAAGAGGTAGCAGACAAACCTTGGTTTCACGAAGTCAAAAGGTATCTCGAGGCTCAAGAGTATCTCGAAGGGGCATCTGTCAATGATAAAAAGTTTCTGATAAGGTTCGCTGCAAAGTTCTTCCTTAGTAATGAAGTCCTCTATAAACGCAATCATGACTCCATACTATTACGGTGTGTAGACAAGAGCGAAGCGGAGAGGATCATGACAGATCTACATGAAGGCACCTTCAGAACCCATTCTAGTGGACATACCATGGCTAAGAAGATCCTGCAGGCAGGATACTACTGGTCCACCATGGAATCCGATTGTTATCAGCACTCTCGAACTTGTCATAAATGCCAAATCTATGCTGATAAGGTGCACGTACCTCCGGTTCCTCTAAACGTCCTGACAGGACCTTTGCGGTGTGGGGCATCGACATGATCGGCGAGATCAGACCTACTACATCCAACGGGCATCGTTTCATCTTAGTAGCCATTTATTACTTTACAAAGTTGGTTGAGGCCGCCTCTTTTGCTACTGTGACCAAGAACATCATGGAATGGTTTATCCGACACAATATAATTTGGCGGTATGGTGTACCAGAGAGAATCATCACTGACAACGGTACGAATCTCAACAACACAATGATCACCGAGCTCTGTAAATAGTTCAAGATACAGCATCACAACTCTTCTCCCTACCGGCCGAAGATGAATGGTGTTGTTGAAGCATCTAACAAGAACATCAAGAAAATTATACAAAAGATGACGGTGACATACAAAGACTGGCACGAGATGTTACCATTCGCTCTTCATGGGTACCGTACCTCAGCACGGACGTCGACAGGGGCAACACCCTACTCTTTGGTGTATGGCATGGAGGAAGTCCTACCCATTGAGGTCCAGATCCCTTCTTTAAGGATTATAAAGGATGCGGATTTGAACGAAGGCGGCTGGATCCAAACCCGACTTGATCAGTTAAATTTAATCGATGAAAAGAGACTTAGTGCTATCTGCCATGGTCAGACGTATCAAAAGTGAATGATCAAGGCTTTTAACAAGAAAGTCAGACGCCAAGAATATTAAGTCAGGGATCTAATAATCAAACGCATCATACTGCCGCAAGGTGATCCCAGGGGCAAATGGACTCCCATATACGAAGGGCCATTTATGGTAAAAAAGATTTTCTCAGGTGGAGCCATGATTCTAACCACTATGGACGGTGACGAGCTCCCTCACCTTGTCAATGCATACATAGTGAAAAGATACTACACATGATAAAAGACCTGCTAGGTCGAATGGCCTAGGCAAAAATAAGGGCTTCCCAGTGAACCAAAAGGGTTCGGGAAAAAATAAGGGATGAAAATGAAAAAGATCTGTACACCCGACAAGTCGAAAACCTGAAAAGGCGACTTGGGCAAAAAACGATATCCCGGTGGAGCGAAAACCCGAAAGGGCGGTCCAGGAAAAAGTTAGGGATGAAAAGCATATCACTATGTCCCATTGGATCACCCTGCGATCTGACCTCAGTATCAACTATCAAATTCAAACAGCATCAATCAATCTAATCAGCTTCAGACAAGCAGCAAAGTGAGGAGATGCTCGAAGGCATAGTGGCAATAGCAGATTTGAAACCCAATGGGATTGTTACACATAGTTGTTTTCATTTTGTTGTACATAATAATGTATATCTTTCGTTTTTTGTGGCGGCGTTCTCTTACTAGATCGTCAGCTTCCTTGTACAAAAAGGCCTGTTATAGGTCAACTTCAAAAATTAATACAAATCATTTTACAAAAAACACTTGTTTTTCTTTTTCTGTTTTGTTTTCGCAAGGACGTCCAACGATTTATTCTTTACATATGCACTTGAATATGATTGCTAGTCGTAAATGTTTGTATAGAAAAAAGAAAGACAATTTCTCATAACTTAAGAAACAGGGACAACATCTAATTTGTCAAAACTGACAGTTACCCTGTCCAGTAGGTACCAGGGCAAAGACAGATTTGGAGCATAGTCATCAATACATGTGACATTGTAACATCTGTATTCCCCACAGAGTAAAAGTAATCAAAGCCTTGATATCAGTTCTCTCAGAACGGGAAATAATCCCCCTAGCCAGGGTCGTCTAGAAACCTGACACCTATGTTCCCCGGCCAGATTTCGTAATCACGAATGGACCACCATGATCTTCGAACTCCCCAAGCAGAGTTTATTTCTCTGGAAACAACAGCTCAATCCCCGAAAAGTCCCATTACTTCAGCTACGGAAGTCCACCTTCCAACAAAGTCATTCCTCCCGCAGAGTTACTCTCATACAGGGTCTCTCCTTGGCAAAATATTCACGAACAGCAAAAGAATAAATCTCTTCCAGAGCCATTTCCATTCACTATCCCCAACAGAGGTTCGTAATAGCGGGCAAGTCAGTAAATTTCATCCCCATCTGAGTTTATTTCCTCCATGACGGCAGGTCTACCAACAGAATATCTCTTCCCCTAAGTTTGGTCCCTGCAGAGTTATTCTCTAGCATCTCCTCCCGACAGAATATTTGCGAATCTCCAGCAACAGTCAGGGATTTATTTTCCCAGACGCGAGCATACCCCGATAGCATTTCATGAACATACATCATGACATACACATACGTACCACGCGCAACATAATCTCATTTATTTTGAGAACATCGTCTCACAATGCATTTCATGCATCGCATTTGACTAACCATGTTATCTTTTCAAGAAAGATAGTTATCACCAACAATTCCAGCAGTTATACATGTCATATCTGCAAGCAATCAAGGGAAAATAAGTTCCCGAAACCAAACAAGCCCTATTACCCAGGCTTTTCATTTTGATGTAACCCTACTACCCAGGTTCCTTCCCACAATCCCTACTACCCAGGCTTTTCATTTTGAAGTAACCCTACTACCCAAGTTCCTTCCTATAAGCCCTACTACCCAGGCTTTTCATTTTGAAGTAACCCTGCTATCCAAGTTCCTTCCCACAAGCCCTACTACCCAGGCTTTTCATTTTGAAGTAACCCTACTACCTAGGTTCCTTCCCACAAGCCCTACTACCCAGGCTTTTCATTTTGAAGTAACCCTACTACCCAGGTTCCTTCCCATAAGCCCTACTACCCAGGCTTTTCATTTCGAAGTAACCCTACTACCCAGGTTCCTTCCCACAAGCCCTACTACCCAGGTGTGATACGATGGAAGAACTGACTGTTTTTGGAATGTTGGTTTGTGTTTTGCGTTTGTTTTTTGCAAAATGTCGCGGTAAGCAAGAGTCGCCATAGACTTTTATTTTATCCAACAAGGAAAGGAAAAAGGCATAGAAAAATTCCTTTTTCGAGATATTTCTGAGCACGGGGGGTAGATTATAGAAAGGGAAGGTATTATCACCCTTTCTATTCGTGGTTTTCCACGGGCTCTTAGGTACTTACTCATTGTTTTCAAAATTGTTTTCTTTGTGTTTGTGGGTTTTTAAAAGTTTTTGTTTTGACTTCGATTTAACTCTTGCTTCTGTCTTCAAGAGTGTAATGAAGTGTTTTTGAAAACTTTGTTTTGTAAAGAAGTGTAAGTGTGGAAAAAAGTTTTGTTTTGTTTGAGCAAGTACTTAAGATTTAATCTACATACTCGAAAAAAGAATGTTTCTATGTTCGTTTCCTTTAGACAATGCTATCCCACTATTAGTGAGTAGGTAGCACCGTCGTTAGAGTTTGAGGGTCAATTCGAAAGGGAGAAAGGGACGTACGATCACTAAAGCAATGTTAGGACGTCTTAGTAGTAACCCTAGTGTCTTAGATCATTTATCCGAGACAACGATATCTGAGGCAACCTTTCCGAGGAAACTATGATCTTTTAGACAAGAGGGCGACCTCTAAAACAACTTATACTCAATGACCGTTTACAAAGGCAACCAAGTGGGAGTGTACCCTAGGAGTGCGCATGTGCGAGTGATTCAATTTCAGATTAGTTATCTTTGCACATTTTTAGGGTTATCTAACCGTTTTAAAATTAAACATACATTCTTGTCATGCATCTTAAATCATACATCTAACAGTTAATATTTTGCGGAATTTAAAATGCGGAAATTAAACTAAGCTATTACAAGGCTTCGGGTATTTACATAGCCAAAAAAAACCCTTCGAAATTAAAGCGATAAATGTAGAATAAACGTCCTAATTAAACCATTACATCCTATGAGCAGTTACATTAAATATCGTAAAAAAATAAATAAATGTGGTAAAGGTAAATAAATGTCCTAATTAAATTATTACAAACTGTGAGCAGATACAATAATTAGGCAAAATAATAATAAAGCACACGATTAAAAATTAGATCGACGAGAAATTAGGGTTTTGACCCTTCTATCCTAATTTAAAAAAAGAAAATGTTTTTTTGTTCTTTTTAATATTTTTTAAGAAAAGAAATTAGATTTTTAAATTAAATGCAAAATTGATTGGTTATTAAATTAATTAATGAAAATAATTAAATGACATATTTTTGGGTTTTTGTTATTTTAGGAAAGAAATAAAATAATTAAGTTAGTAATAAAACCTATTTATTCTAATTAATTTTAATTATGTAAAAAGAAATTAAAGTTGTCTAATAATTTATAACCTAATTAAATTAATTACTTTTTTTAAATAAAAATAAATATCTTGAATTTAATTGGATAGAAAAATGTTTTGTGATTTTTCGATAAAAAAGAAAATAATTTGATGGGTTAGTAAAATAAATAAATGAAATAATATAAATATAAAAGAATTAGAGAAAAGCAAACTGGGCCTGCAATGTGGGGGTGCAATCATCAGAAATCTCTAGGCCCGAATCTTCGAAAGCTTCATGCTCTAACTATGGTGTTTTTTTTATTCTTGCGTGGAACCTATGATTCAAACATCCATAACTGTTCTATATAAACTCAAGCAAACGTTAGCATACCATAAAATGTGATTAAAATTAGAGATTCGAAATTTAAAATTTTACCAAACCGGTGTTATCAAATGGGGGCGTGCTAGGCGTGTGATGGATTGCTCTTGGACCTTGTAAGACTCTTGAGGACTTCAAGAGGATGGTTTGAGGCTTGATGTCAATTGAGAGAGACCGGTACCTCGAGATATGACTTGCACCAATTCTTTGATTTCTGGACAGCTTTTTGAAGAGCTTTTAGAGAGCTTTTTGAAGAGCTTTTTGAGAGCCTTTTAGAGAGGATTTTCTTCCCTTTCAAGCTTGTATGGCTCTATATTTATAGAGGAGAATGAGGAGACAAGAAAGCATGGAAAGAATCTCCCTAATAATGTTGTGTTTTAAGACCATGATCAAGATTTGAAAAAAAATGCCATATTTGATGATTTTATGTCATTTTCACATGTGGATGAACCTGGACATATTTGAAAAGTTATTTCACGAAATCAATTGACATAAACCAGCATAAAACTTTCCCAAAATGGATTCACATCAAAATTTACATTATTTCCATTATTTATTTATTTTATTCTGAATTTTAATGAATAAAATATCAAAATAAATAGCATAAATAGTAGAAAAATGTATGGGTGGGCTTAGAGGTCGTGGACCGTGTTAGGAATGAGTTTCAAACTTGAAAAGATAGGCCCATTTGGAAAAAATCCAAGTTTGGTCAATATTTGCTTCATGCATTTTTTCAAAAATTGTCCAACTTTGACAATGCATATCTCTCTCAATTTTAACCTTATGAGGGTGTTCTTGGATTTTTTAGAAAGCTTGATATGTCCTCTAATCAAAACTTTTGGTCTCATCTCAATTTGATATTCCATGCTCATGTATGAAGCTTTGACAAAAAGGGTGTTTTTGTTGACTTTACAAAATGACCTATAATGTCCAAATTCATAACTTCTTGTGAGTGCATATTTTGAACTTGGGAGATGAATATGGATTGTAGGGAATTGCATACTATTAAAAATGAGATTTGGATGGGTCATTTCTAATAAAGTATGAGAAAGTTATGCTTGGTCAAAGTTGAGTTGACTTTTCCTACAAAACCCTAATTTAGCAACTTTTGGTTCTTGATGTATTATGAGCAATCCTTGATGAATCATGATCAACCCTTGATCAAATGATGAAATATATTTCAAAATGATGATGTTGACCAAAAATCTTGAAGTTTGACTGTATGTGGGCCACAGTTGACTTTTGCCCTAGCACAGTCAATTTCCAGGCCTTTGAGCAATTGACTGAGCAAATTTCGTTTGTAGGGCTTGAAACTTGACATAGAAGATCTTGAGAACATATTAGGACAATATTGAGCATTTGGGGTCCCTTGGACTCAAGCATCTTGATGCAACATGAAACCCTAATTTGAGGTAGACTGCCTTAGGAGAGAGCTTGTCTGGCCAAACCTTGGACTACCTTGAGCAACTTGAGGATCTTTCTTGAAATATTTTGAGAAATATGGGAGGGAAAATTTTGCGGTACAACACCAGGCTTTTCATTTCGAAGTAACCCTACTACCCAGGTTCCTTCCCACAAGCCCTACTATCCAGGCTTTCATCTCGAAGTAACCCTATTACCCAGGTTCCTTCTCCCTTGTCTCCAAACAACAGTTTACAACACTGTGAGGCCTGGACCCGACCAGATACGATCGATTCCACATTTCCCCAGTAAGTCGCTATACAGCTTAGACCCTGACCAGGTGTACATTCTACTTTCATCTCTTCAATCAAGATTTAATTCCCAGTAGAGTAATGGACAATCAAAGCTCCTAGACTTTACTTCCCAGTGCATAAATCAACATTCCCCGGCAAAGTCCCCATCAACGACAGGTACAGAAATTCTCGCCAAGGAATCTCTTACGCGACCAATCTTTTTTGGATGGCATCTTTAAGCCCATCTACGAAGATTCCTCGTCACTTTCCAAATGGCATCTTTAAGCCCAATCCCTATACCCTCAGTCATCACATCACCGAGTGCAAATTTCTGGTCACTCTAATGTCCAATCATCTTCCACCTTCAGATCACGAAAGTCTGACCAGCCAATCTACATCCTCAAGCTTAAGAAGATTGAACAGGGGCAACTGTTGTACCCCAAAATTTTCCCTCTCATTTCTCAAAGCATCACCCTGAACCCTCAGGTTTGTTCCCATCCAATTTCAAGCTTTGAATTACAAATTTTCCAAGAAAATCATCCACAAGGACAAAATGGTCATTTGCACACTGAAAAGTCAAACTTTGACTTTTGGATCAAAATCATATTTCAGCAAGACATGTTAAAATATGAAGTTTGTTTCATCGAGAAATTCAAAAGTCAAAAACTACTTTGGAGAAGTCAAAATTCTAAATACTTAGAATTTTTCTAAGTGTTTAAGAAATATGACAAGCTCAGAACTTCTGGTCAGATTTTCACCATGGTGCAAGCTGATTCTGGAAGAACTTCTGATTCAATAGTTATAGATTTCAATGGGATCTAAAACATTGCAGAACAGAACTTCTCCTAGAAATGCTGGGATTTCAAGTTATAAGTCCTTGAATACACGTCCATGAAACTAAAGCACTCAGCAAATTCTGGACACTTTCAAGACAGAGTTTGGTCAAAACTTCTGGGCCAGTTTTCACAAAGGATCAGTCAGAGTTTGCAAGGGTAAGTCAAAGAATTTTACAAAGTATGTTGCAAGCTTCCTGGAAAGTCTGAGAGCTCCTTCAGAACATGCTGGAGCCAGGAGATACAAGGATCAGAAGATTGGATGTCTATTATAAGTTATGTTGAAGCTGAACTTCTGATCCAGAATTAAACAATGAGGTAGAGTTTCACATGGCAGGATTTCTGATTTGATAAATCTCATCATCATTTAATTCTCATTTAATGCTCACAACCACTTTTGAGCCTTTATCCAAAGGATTTCCCCCACGTGTACCTCTATTGTCTTGGGAAAGTAAGCTTTTATGCAAAAGGGTGCTAGGCCCATCTGTTGCTTTTGCTTTTCCTTAATTTTGGCTGACAAATCCAGCTTAGGTGCTGCTAAACCTGCTAGCCATCCTGCTTTATGCCTTGAACCATGCTTGTTTAGACTTACTTCAAGAGCAAGTCAGCGCCTAGCATATGGTGTGGGTGCCACTTGACCTCTAAAAAAAACTAAATCTTTGCCTATAAATTGAACTCTATTGGAAACTTTAAAGAGGTCGAAAATTTGAGAAAGAAAGCCTTGAACCCTTGCAAAAATTTCAATAGTCCAAAAAACCACAAACTACAAAAAACCTGCTGGCTTTTGGAGAGAGATTGGCCAAAAGAGAGAAAAGGAAGTTGTGAAACCTTCATAAAAAATCCAGATTTCCCAAACAGAAAACAAAACCTTTGTTCTTCCTTTTGGATCATTGAACATAACCATTGTTCCATTACTCTCGTTGACACCAGAACATCTGAAGGCAGCAGCTCAAAGCTCCAAGCCCACACTCCGGATTCAAGGTAAGTCTTTCTGAATTTGCATTTTTTTCATTCAGAACATCATTAATATGTAAATATCATAGTATTAATGTTGTACATATAATTGCTTAAGTAGAAAAACTGTGGATCAGAACTTCTTGATTAGGGCTAGACTCATATTTAGGATTAGAACTTATATAAACTGTTGTGATATTATCCTTCTGATTTGCTGTTTATTAAGAATTGAATAAATCGTTGATGTGCTGCTTATGAGTTGAAATATGGCATAGAACTTCTGATGTTCACTCACAGCTTCAGCACAACATAGAACTTCTGAGTTCTCCTCACTGTTTGATGCACACTGAACTTCTGATGTTCACTCACGGTTTTAACACTTAGAACTTCTGATTTTCATGCGCTGATAACACACTGAATTGCTGATTGTTCGTTCACTACCTTAGCACCATACAGAATTTCTGAGTTCTTCCTACTGTTTTGACACGCACATAGCTTCTAAGGTTTTCTCACTGTTCTAACATTCATAAGTTCAACATATAGCAATCCAGAACTTTTGTATTTTCCCTCTAACATGTCTTGCAGGACCTCAGAGTGTACGAATCAAGAACTTCTGATTCCACTAACGTTCCTTTCTGAGTCATCACGCGCCTGGCTTCAGAACTTTCGATCCATGTTGTTTTTCTTGCAGCAGCACGCTGTTTCTATCTTTCATTTATTTTCATTTTCATCATTTTTAATATTAACATAAAAAGACATAAAAATATTTTTCTTTTATTAATCTATTTCTTTTTCATTAAGATAAAAAAAATTCTAAGTAAATCCTTTTTCTTTCTTATACTGTACATTTCAATATGGTTGTAATAAATAATTAGGATTTATTTTCTCGCAATCCCCAATTCATAAATTTGTACACCCCATCCCCCTAATGATTGTAATAGCGTAGAATCCTTACTTTCCACTCTTTTGTTGCTTTCATACATTGTTAGTAACTAGGGTGTGTATGGCAAGATATGAAATCAACAAATAGATCACCCTAATCAAGACTAAAATGCATGCAATCAAACACTTTGCACACACACACCCTTAGGGTAATCTCACTTGTTGCCTATCAAAAAATAGTCATATCCCTCGAACATGGGCGTTTTAGCAAAGACTCTCGATAAAAGATCGTAGTCCCTCGATGACCCTTGATGTTGCCTTCGGTAAACGATCTAGTCCCTAAAAACGACATTGCTAAAACGTCCCATAGGTTGCCTTCTATGACTATACAAACGTCCCAACATCTGTCCCTTCACATCCAACGATGGGGCTTCTTACCAAAACAATGGTAAGATATCAACATCTAAAGGAGGAGGAAAAGAACGCTTAAGACCTTTTGAGTAGGTAGATTTTCTCCTAGTTGCTCGCTTGCTCACAACAAAAACACTTTATAAACCCACACTTTCATTTAAAATATTTTCAAAAGACAACATTTTGTACGCGTTTTTATAGAGACGAGAGCCATTACAAAGAAAACCCTTTTCAAAATCACTTTCAAAAGCACGTCCCACAAACACCTCTTTGAACTATTTTCAAAACAACACTTTGTATGCATTCTTATAGAGACGAGAATCATTACAAAGTCACATTTTCAAAATACTTTCAAAACCCACATCACAAGCACACATTCAAACAAAAGCAAGTGATCTAGCAAGAAACTAAGAGCTCGTGGAAAACCATGGATGAAAAGGGTGCTAATACCTTCCCTTTTCATAATCTACCCCCCGAACTCAAGAAAACATCTCTAAAGGCCTTTCCTGTGCTTTTTCACCTTTCCTTATTGGATAAAAGAAAAGTCGGTGGCCACTCTTTCTAAACTGCAACATTTGCAAACACAAACGCAAAACAATCAAGTCAAATCTCCCACCGTACCACAACCACAACCCAGAAATAAACTGGCCTTCAACAAACTTTCTTTGATAGTCATCATTTGGGTCACCAATTCCAACAGAGGTCACAAACACATCTTCCTCGACGACATTAACACCCCGACCATGTTTCGGCATAGGAGAAGTGATAACGTTAGGAGTCTCCGGGGGATCAAATTCAATCTCCTTAGCATCAATCAGATCCTGTACTTTGTTCTTAAAAGTCCAGCAGTCATTGGTGTAATGGACTGGACTCTCCGAATGGTAAGCACAACGAGAATTCAGTTTATAGTAGGGAGAGATGGTGTTTGGATTCTTCGAAGCTTCCCTCAGAGTAACCAGATTGGACTTCAGCAACTGAGGTAAAACCTGAGACATCATCATGTTGATCCGAGTGAACTGTCTAGTGGCCTTTTTGCTCTCGGCTGATTATTTCTTTGCTGAGCAGGCGCAGGGTTGGGAATCATAACAGCCCCTACCGCCAGATGGCGCTCGGTTTGATTCTGATTCTTTTGATTGTAGACGGCACTTACTTCCTTTTTACCTGCAAATGGCTTCCTTGCAGCACTCGAAGAGGCATCCTTCTGAATTTTTCCACTTCGGATTCCAGCTTCCACTCTTTCTCCTGTGAAGATTAGTTTAGTAAAACTCGTCGATGAACTTCTAATCAGGTAGTTAAAGAATCACCCAGTCAAAGTACCCAGAAACATATCCACGAGCTCCTTGTCAACCAAGGGAGGTTGAAGTCTTCAAGCCAAATCTCTCCACTTCTGAGCATAATCCTTGAAACCCTCGTTCGAACCCATAGACAGATTTTAGAGTTATGTACGGGTAGGAGCGAGGTATGCATTATACTGATATTGCTTATAAAATGCAGCAGCAAGGTCTTTCCAGTTACGAACATTGGCTCTTTCCAACTGATAGAACTAATCCAGTTGTGTTCCAGATAGATTGTCTTGGAATAAGTGAACCCATAAGTATTTGTCAACATTATGAGGTTGTATCTTCCTCACATAAGAACGGAGATGCATTTTGGGACAAGAGACCCCATCATACTTAGCAAATATGGGTGCCTTGAACTTTGGGGGATGACAACCCCGGAGACCAGACCCAACTCTTCAAAATCCAGCCCAGGAACCTTTTGGATTTCCATAGCGCTTAAACGCTCTTCTAACTGCTTATACCTTTCACCAGTCGGAGGGTACTGCTCCTCATTGTAATCAGTTTCATTATCAGGCTCTTTAGGACTAGGGTCCTCTTCTCTGGCTTTAACCTCTTGGTTCTCTCCCTCTTTAGATGAAGAAGCTAAATCAACAACCCGTCTTGGAAGCCCTCTGAACCTTCTGCTCATATGTGCCACATCGGATGTCTTCTTGGTCTTCTTGTTCTTCTTAACAATCAGAGCCTTCAGCTCTTCCTGTCCTTTGGCCAGAGCCACAATCATTTACTGGAATTACGTGTTCTGAGTCTGAAGATCTTTCACAGTTTGTTCAAGAGCCATTGCTAAAATAAATAGTGGAGGAGATGAGAAACCTGTTATGAATCCTGTTATGCAATGATATGTATGATATGTATGCAATGTTTTCAAAGACTTTGGGAAATTTAAATTTGAGAACCAAAATGAAACAAAGCTTTTATTAGTAGAATTCAAAGTTCAGTTGCCTTTTAGGCGTTACAATTCAAACAATTCTAAAAACTAGAAAAAATCAAAAATCCCATGGATGCTTCCTCTTTGTGCCGAGATAGAAATTAAGTCCTCTTTCCTCATGGAGCTGCTTTGTGAGCTCTAAAATGTTCCCCTCCTAGGCATAGAATTGATCCTTGTAAGTATCCCGCTCTTTCTTCAACTGAATCCAAGACCTCTGTAATTCTCCAAGATCAGTGGGCATATCAGGATAGAGAGTCGTGTAAGGAATACCCCCTTCGTTAGTGGGTTCCATAATCACTGGTAAAACGGCCATATAGGACATCCTAAGTTTCTGGGAACGAGCTCGTACCCATTGGAGATAAGGCTCCATAGGAATGGAAGCTTTTGGCCCCAAAGCCTTGGCGCCAAATCTATTTACCATGCTCCAAGCTCGTATGAACCTCTGGCGATACCCTTGAACATCATCCTCATAGTTAAATATAATGCCCTCAATAAGTAACTCATGGGGACCATCTCTTCGAGCGTAACCAAATTGTCGCATATCTAAACAAGGATTATAGGTTATACCCCCTCTGATGCCAAGTAATGGGACATTAGGGTACTCCCCACAGCGGTCAATAATAGCAGTGTTTTCCATAGCTCGGGAACACCAAAGAATATCCGTGTGAGCGAGTGACATTATCCTTTGTGACCAACCCAGACCTTCTTCATTCTTCAGTGCGGACTTAGGGAGGTGATAAATAAACCACCTCGACAGCAATGGCATGCAGCACATAAGTGTTGTACCCCAATTTTTGACCTAAGATCCCATTTTTATTTTTGCAACAGTCAAGGTCACTAAATACAGTTGGTTTTAACCTTTCACTTTCGAGCATTGATTATGCAGAAATTGTCAAGTATTTTGAACATTCTTATGTATCACTAACTTCTTATCAAGCACGAATTGTGTGTTTTTTTTGTTTGATTTCATGTGCTGACAGGTATCCTTTGATTCAGCCTGCTTCGATTGGACAAGTGTTGCCTGCAAGCCTATTTCGATTCACCAAGAGTGCTGCCTGCATGCCTCTTTCGAATCTGGACAAATTTGCTTCCTGCAAGCCTGTTTCGATTGGTCAAAGTTTGCTGCCTACATGCCTCTTTCGAATCTGGACAAGTTCACTACCTGCAAACATGCTTCAATTGGACAACATTACTTCTTTCGATCCACAGCCTTCGATTGGGCAATATGTCTGTTTTGATCCACATGCTTCGATTCAGCAACATTGCTTCCTTCGAATACAAGCTTCAATTGGGCAATACAGTCCCTTCAGTCACAAGCTTCGAGCTGGACATGTGATTTCCTTCAAGGCAGCTTCCTTCGATTCACAAGTTGGACCACTAATCCCATATACTGCCAAACTCAAGACAGCTGTGCTATTATGCAGTAGTCCTGCACCAACCTGCCACTAAACTCCAAAATACTGAAAAGCCTGCTACAACAGTCTTGTACTTGCCCAAAAAGGAGTGCACAAGAGCTGCGTAGAAGAAAGGATCGAAACAGTATTCCCAAATTGTTCAAAACATTTTGTTTTCCCCCCAAAACTTCAGCAAATCCGCCTATAAATACAAGGCTTCACAACATGTTCAAAAGAGGATTTTAGAGGATCTTTGGGCCAGACGAACCTCTCTCAAATTTTCTCAAACACTGTAGAAATCTGCAAAAATTCTCAAACATAAAAATTCTCAAAGTTCTTCAACACTTGTGAGAACAAACCCAAACTTTCTCAAACACAAAAATCTCTCAAGTCCCTTCAATACTTGTGAGAACAAACCCAGAATCCCAAAACACTTACTTCCTTCAATTCTGAAGAACAACCACTTCAGTCTCCTTCGAATCAAAGAAGCATCACGCTTTCTTGTTCTTTTCCTTCAAGTCCAGTGCTCCAGGCAACCACCTTACTTCCCATTACACGTTCCAGCCTGAAGCAAGGTAAGTCACTCTTACCCTTGAACTTTTCGTTTCATGGAATAACATGTAAATAATACTTTTGTTCGTTTCCAGCATGTACATAACACTTTGAACTTTTCGTTTCATAACATGTAAATACAATTTCTTTTCGTTTCCACCCTGTTAACATGTTTTAAAAGTTAACCCTTTCGTTTTGCTTTAATTGTTAAACTGTTACTAGCATGGCCTCAGGCCATGTTGCCATTTAATGTTTAAAATGAAAGATACAGGAAACAGGAAATAGGAAACGAAGCTTCTGGCTTCTACCATCTTTTTCCAGGCCGAACGAAAGAGACAACCAGGAGGCAAGCTATGTCCAATCGAAAGACATTCCCTCACTATTGTCAACCTCCATTCAAAGAAGGAAACAAGGCAGAATCAAAAGACTTCGCCATACACTGACTGCCAGGCCAATCGAAGGACAGAACCCCACTGGTGCCAGCCTCAGTCGAAGGATACAACCTGCTTCCGCCTTTGCCCAATCGAAGGACAGGACTACGCCCCTGCCAAAGCCCAATCGAAAAACGTGACTTCACTACTGCCAGCCTCAATCGAAGGAGGCCAACAAAATGCCAATCGAAGTCTGCTCCTGCCTGGTCGAAATACACTCAGTTTTCTTACTTTTTTCCTTTTCCTTCATATTTTTTATGCTTTTGATATGTTTGTAATAGCGTAGGTTTTTATCTTTCTGCATTTTTATTTACTTTGTACAAAATGCTAGTAATTAGGCAAGATAAAATCAACAACTAAACAAACCAAAAAAATCAAAAACACTCTTTAATCATTACTTGAACATATCTTTAAAACACGCAAAAACACTCAACAAATCAAAACTCCCCCAAGGGCATATTATCCCGTTCTACCGCGATACCGGCCATGCCTATTTCTAGAATGTGTGCCCTAATGTCGCCCATTAAAAAACACAAACAAATCAACTTTTTCTAGAGGAACTACGGTGTTTTGATTCCTTCATTGGATACGTAGGCAAAGGGTCGCGAAACCCTCACGAACGCAATAATAAAAACTCTTTTCTTTCCCCTTAAGAAAACATATTTGTAGATAAATACACCCTTGTACATAACAAACAATCTTTAAACAAAAACAGATATTTCAAAAGGTTCCTGCGGAGTACCGCAGATGCATTGGGTGCTAATACCTTCCCCTTGCATAACCAACCCCCGAACTCTCGATCTCTTTTCAAAAACGCATTGTATTTTCACTACTTTTAAATATGACTTTACATTGCATGTTTTTTAGGGTTTTATTTCGCTCTTTTCCCTTTTCCCTTGGAAATAATAAAGCGCGGTGGCGACTCTTGCTTTTGTGAGTCAAGTTAATTAATAGCTTGATCTCCGATTTTCACCGCTACAGAATTGGCGACTCTGCTGGGGAAAGATTGACCTCTTGCTTGTCCATCCCTAAGTGGGTTAAGCCTAATTTGTTTGATCTGTTTTATCATTATTTGATTGTTTGTTTATATGTATATATTATGGTTATTTAGGGTGTTGATTACAAAGGACAAGTCCTATACCCGGACTAAGTTACACTTAGGAATAGGACGGGCGGTATAGTCATGTTAACTTTGAGGGAGTAATCCCGAAGAAGGAGGCATGAGATCCCTCACTCAGTGGAAGCCCCTTTGAATGTAGTTTTTGTTTACCGAGTAATCAGGAAGACGTTATTATTTTCAACCTGGGAGCTAGAGAAGCTGAGAACCGTAGAACCCTAACCCATCTTGGCCTTTTAGGTGTAGCGCGGAGATTATAACGGAGTAATCAGAAAGTAATTGTTACGCGATGCTACGCTCGGATGAGTTTCTCTTGAGAATATTGCTAATTATTGAGTAATCAAGATGTTGGTAATATTCGAAGGAGGAATGTAGACTCCGGGAACTCTTAGAACCTTGTCTTGCAGGTGTGATTAAACCGTTAGTACATACCTTGGGGATGTTCTTACCTTGACTCCATGCTCGTGACGTTGAACCTTTCAACTGTATTTGTGACCTTGCTTGTGGTTGTTGCATAGCCATGCATTCATGCATCCATGAAACCCTTTTCACTTGATTTTCAAGAAATTTGGAGGTCTTTCTTTGTAAACATCACAAGTTTTGTCAAACTCAATGGATCTTGGGTGTTGATAGGGTGAAAACCCTAATCCACCAAAATGGATGATTGATCTTGATGATAACTTGATCAACGCTTTGATCCAATATAGAATTCATCTTCTATCTTCATTCTTTGATGTTTACAACTAAATATCTTGAGTTCCTTGAAAGTCAAATAAAAACTCTCTTTTGCATATCATACATCATTCTACATTTTTGGTTTCACTTTCAAAGGTCTTTTTCCAAGTCTTATTTTTCCTTTGGTCTCACCAGTACGGCACTCACGCTAAGGGAACAATGGAGAATATCAAGCAAGAGATTTCTGAACTCTGTAGAAAGATGATTACTTTGAAATCTAGTATGGAGCACTTAACCGGTTTGGTTGAAATTTTGGTTGCCGCCCAAGTCAATCCTTCTAAGAAGGAGGAAGCGATGATAAAAGTATTCACGGATTTTCATTCAAGGACGTTGGTTTTGAAGTTCAAATCAAGCATGCGCCGAAGAGTAAACATGATTTATGGTCACTTTGAGTTTTGAAGGATGTTTTCGGTGATTCAAGTCCAGATGGAAAGCCTTCCCAGATCATTAACTTATTTCTGCTTTTTGCAATTTTTCTTGTTTATCAAAACATTGTTTGCATGTAAGAACTTGTTTGCATTTGAATGATTATCTTAATATAATGAGTATGTTTGTCTTGAAGAAATTCATATGTTTCACACATATTTGTTTTCAAATTCTAAATTGATTTTTGCATTATGATACCAACTTGTTTCCCATTCTCTTGCCTAGGCAGAGATTGAAGGGAGGATGATGATCTAAAGAACACAAAATCTCTGGTTGCATGCTTTTGAATAAAATCTTGCTGATGATGTACAAGCATTGTTTCAAATCCCTAAACACTGGAGATATAAGGAAGATAATCCCTTGCTAACCCCTTTTGAGCCTTGAAGTAGGAGTTTCTTTTCTATACGAAAAACCCTCAAATTTTAACCTGGGGCAGGGTAGTTTTCAGTTAATCTGATTGAGTGTTCAAAATTCATAAGGAAGATATTTCTGAAGAGAAACTACGAGGGCTATCCTTCATGTATAATGAATTCAGAAGATGTGGAACCACAATGTTAACCCTCATTCATCAAGAAACGAGACAGTCACAATCTTCTCAACAAGTAAAGACAAGTTAATGTCACCTGTTTTGTTCAAAAATCAAAAATCAAGAGAAAAAAAAAAGAAAAAGCCTGCTAAGTCAAAAAACATGAAAACGTGTGATTTAGGCAAAATTAAGGCATCCCGCTGGACTATCAATTCAAAAGAATTAGTTCAGGCAAAAGTTAGGGAAAATAAAAACTGCAAAGAAAGGACTACAAAGAAAAGTCCTCAGCAAAGAACAAATTGGTGACTATAAACACGAAGGCATAAGGGTGGTTTCTACTCCGAAAGCCTCGTCGTTTCCTTAACCGTCACAAAATCCTTTTGAGAGATGAACGCTCATGTTGAATTAACTGAACATAGGGTTAGAGAACATCATGAAGAATGGGTGGGCACCAAATATTCTGAGCCTTAAAATCTTTTTTCTAAAAAACCGTGAACTAAGCCACGTTACAACCTTCAAAAGTCCTAATTGAAGCAAGGTTATTTTGAAAGCATACTTCAATGAGTTAGTGTTCCTGACTCCCATGAATGTTTGTTAAACAGTTATGTTGGTATCATATGTTTTCCTATACAAAAATAAATGGTGCTCTAACTCGCAAAATTTGTGCGATATCTTTTCAAAATCTTCAAGACTTACATAACTGTTGCATTAGAATTTTCATTCTCATAATAAACTTTTTCTAACTGCTAAACATTTGTCTGATATCAAGGAAGTTCACATATAAGCATTAGTGATGAGTTTATTCTTTTAAGGCCTGAAACTATGATTGAGTAATTGGAGTATCATTTCAAGAAAAAAATCATATCCAGGGGAATGTCACCTGAAGACCTTAAGCACGAACATGTTTCTTCTCCTAGTTAATGCTTTCCCAACTTGTCTACTCTTTTGGAGCAAAATTTGAAGACTTTGTTGTGCCAACTACAGTCAATATGGGGCAATCACGTCGAGATTGGATGAATCTCTCAAAGAGTTTGAAGACACCGGAGCATGGTGAATGCCAGGTCTTTTGTAAAATCCTCTTGAGACGATTTCTCCTCATCAACCATATAGCTTGGGGCATTTTAGAAGTGAAGTTATTCGCAAGAATTGTCGTGCAACATGCAGCTTATCAGCAGTAAACTTGGGGCATCCAAAATTAGTCCCAGGGGCAATCCAGATTTGTCAAGATATGTTTTCCACACATTATCAGAGGGTGGTGTTCCCAGTCATCTCCAACTAAGCATGACTTTTTCCAGCTGAAACTTTGTTTGTGTTGTTATCCTTTCAATGGATTGTTTACAATAGAAGACTGGACTTTGGGTTTTTCTACCTGAAAATATCTTCCTCTCCAGAGATATTTAAGCCTTGTAAAAGGACTTTGCTCCAATGATGGCTTTTGATCTATCTCCAATAATGTTCCCATCCTATTGAGATTAGCCGAGTGTCGGGTTGTACTGGGACGTCTTATCATCTTCAGTCTATCTCCCCTGTCTGTTTTGTCAGCATATACATGACATTCATTCATTCATTCACACTTGCATCATGCATGCACATTTGTATTTGTTGATGTCATTGAGTTCGTATACATTGGTTGTGTCTATTCAAATAACGTATTTGATCTTTCCAAATAGAGTGTCAACTTAAGGAGAAAGTGCGCATCCTTTCTAATTCCCCACTGAGTTAACTCTCGTGGAAGAATCTTGCTTCAGCTTTACTTTTCCATCTCTGGATAGGATAAATCCCCATTCGAGTTGTTTCCTCATTGGGTGGAGTCTTGTTTGACTGTTTTCTCTCCAGTTTATTCCTGGATTGAGCTTTGTCTCTTGTGAACGATACCCTGTGGATATCTCTAGGCTGTGAAACCTAGATGGAGGGCGCATTTATTTTGCAATTTGAATACTTGGTCTCCTCAGGAAGGATTTATTCATGGTTCTCCATTGAAGATGAACTTTATTCCCTAGCAGTGTTATCATAGCCTTGTTCTGGAATATCGACGTGACAACAAGCGACTGACTCTTTATTTGAGCAGTTTGATTATTTCTGAATTTCTTTATAACAAATGGCGGTCTCTTCATGAGCAGTTTGTCCATCCCAGATGTAATTATTGATTCTCACCTCCAGCAATATCTTCACGATATTTTATGGATATCTTTGAAAGCAACAAGTGGCGGACTCTTCATGAGTAGCTTGTGTGCTTTAATATTCTTCGGAAAACGGAAAGTGGCAGTCTCTTCATGGGCAGCTTGTACATTAATATCCTTTTGAAAATGGCAAGTGGCAGTCTTTTCACGGGCAGCTTGTACGTTAATATTCTTTGAAAACGGCAAGTGGCAACTCTTCATGAGCAGCTTGTACGAAAAATGGCAAGTGGCAGCTCTTCATGAGCAGCTTGTACGGCAAACGGCAAGTGGCAACTCTTCATGAGTAGCTTGTACGGAAAATGGCAAGTGGCAGCTCTTCATGAGCAGCTTGTACGGCAAATGGCAAGTGGCAGCTCTTCATGAGCAACTTGTGGTGTATTGGCAACAAGTGGCGGACTCTTCATGAGTAGCTTGTGTGCTTTAATATTCTTTGAAGACGGAAAGTGGCAGCTCTTCAAGAGCAGCTTGTGGGTTATTAGCAACAAGTGGCGGACTCTTCATGAGTAGCTTGTTTGCTTTGATATTCTTTGAAGACAACAAGTGGCAGCTCTTCATGAGCAACTTGTGGGTTATAAGCAACAAGTGGCGGACTCTTCATGAGTAGCTTATGTGCTTTAATATTCTTTGAAGATAGCAAGTGGCAGCTCTTCATGAGCAGCTTGTGGGTTATTAGCAACAAGTGGCGGACTCTTCATGAGTAGCTTGTTTGCTTTGATATTCTTTGAAGACAGTAAGTGGCAGCTCTTCATGAGCAGCTTGTGGGTTATTAGCAACAAGTGGCGGACTCTTCATGAGTAACTTGTTTGCTTTGATATTCTTTGAATACAGCAAGTGGCAGCTCTTCATGAGCAGCTTGTGGGTTATGAGCAACAAGTGGCGAACTCTTCATGAGTAGCTTGTGTGCTTTAATATTCTTTAAAGACAGCAAGTGGCAGCTCTTCATGAGCAGCTTGTGAGTTATTGGCAACAGGTGGAGGACTCTTCATGAGTTGCTTGTGTGCTTTGGTATTTTTGGAAGACAGCAAGTGGCGGCCTCTTTATTTGAGCAACTTGTGTATCCCCAACAATAATGTCTACTCAGCAAATGGCATCCCTTTGGAAAAGTCTCGTGGGGAAGTTTGCATTTTATCCTTTCCAAGCGATATCTTGGTTAAGAAAAGGATTGCGTTACCATTCTTGGCAAAATTCAGAAGTCAGAGATGTTTATCTCCAGTCTCAGTACTGATGACAATCATTGTCCAGTCTCAGTGCTGATGTCAATCATTTCCTTTTCCAGTCACAGTGCTGATGTAAATCAATTCTTCTCCAGTTACAGTGCTGATGTAAATCATTTCTTTTCCAGTCTCAACACTGATGTAAATCATTCAAGAGTCTCTCATTTGAAGTCTATGACTTTGTTTCCCCAGTGGAGTTACAACCTCTTCCTCTGTGGGGTTACTGTATAATGTGTTTGGTTTCTCCAGCATAGTTTGTCTCATATGGCGTCATTCCCCATAAAATTCAGAGCATTGCATTCATATCATATCATAAACATAATTGCGGTATCTTAAGGCCAAAAATTATGTATTATATATTTAAGTCCCTTCAATCTCGTCGAAATGAAGATCCCAATCTTCATATCTCCAGATAGAAGAAACTTAAATAGGGGCAGCTGTTGTACCCCAATTTTTCACCTAAGATCCCATTTTTATTTTTGCAACAGTCAAGGTCACTAAATATAGTTAGTTTTAACCTCTCACTTTCGAGCATTGATTATGCAGAAATTGTCAAGTGTTTTGAACATTCTTATTTATCACTAACTTCTAATCAAGCACGAAATGTGTGTTTTTTTTGTTTGATTTCATGTGCTGACAGGTATCCTTTGATTCAGCCTGCTTCGATTGGACAAGTGTTGCGTGCAAGCCTATTTCGATTCACCAAGAGTGCTGCCTGCATGCCTCTTTCGAATCTGGACAAATTTGCTTCCTGCAAGCCTGTTTCGATTGGTCAAAGTTTGTTGCCTGCATGCCTCTTTCGAATCTGGATAAGTTCACTGCCTGCAAACATGCTTCGATTGGACAACATTACTTCTTTCGATCCACAACCTTCGATTGGGCAATATGTTTGTTTTGATCCACATGTTTCGATTCAGCAACATTGCTTCCTTCGAATACAAGCTTCGATTGGGCAATACAGTCCCTTCAGTCACAAGCTTCGAGCTGGACATGTGATTTCCTTCAAGGCAGCTTCCTTCGATTCACAAGTTGGACCACTAATCCCATATACTGCCAAAATCAAGACAACTGTGCTGTTATGCAGCAGTCCTGCACCAACCTGCCACTAAACTCCAAAATACTGAAAAGCCTGCTACAACAGTCTTGTACTTGCCCAAAAAGGAGTGCACAAGAGCTGCGTAGAAGAAAGGATCGAAACAGTATTCCCAAACTGTTCAAAACATTTTGTTTTCCCCCCAAAACTTCAGCAAATCCGCCTATAAATATAAGGCTTCACAACATGTTCAAAAGAGGATTTTAGAGGATCTTTGGGCCAGACGAACCTCTCTCAAATTTTCTCAAACACTGTAGAAATCTGCAAAAATTCTCAAACATAAAAATTCTCAAAGTTCTTCAACACTTGTGAGAACAAACCCAAACTTTCTCAAACACAAAAATATCTCAAGTCCCTTCAATACTTGTGAGAACAAACCCAGAATCCCAAAACACTTACTTCCTTCGATTCTGAAGAACAACCACTTCAGTCTCCTTCGAATCAAAGAAGCATCACGCTTTCTTGTTCTTTTCCTTCAAGTCCAGCGCTCCAGGCAACCACCTTACTGCCCAGTACACGTTCCAGCCTGAAGCAAGGTAAGTCACTCTTACCCTTGAACTTTTCGTTTCATGGAATAACATGTAAATAATGCTTTTGTTCATTTCCAGCATGTACATAACACTTTGAACTTTTCGTTTCATAACATGTAAATACAATTTCTTTTCGTTTCCACCCTGTTAACATGTTTTAAAAGTTAACCCTTTCGTTTTGCTTTAATTGTTAAACTGTTACTAGCATGGCCTCAGGCCATGTTGCCATTTAATGTTTAAAATGAAAGATACAGGAAACAGGAAATAGGAAATGAAGCTTCTGGCTTCTACCATCTTTTTCCAGGCCGAACGAAAGAGACAACCAGGAGGCAAGCTATGTCCAATCGAAAGACATTCCCTCACTGCTGTCAACCTCCAGTCAAAGAAGGAAACAAGGCAGAATCAAAAGACTTCGCCAAACACTGACTGCCAGGCCAATCGAAGGACAGAACCCCACTGGTGCCAGCCTCAGTCGAAGGATACAACCTGCTGCTGCCTTTGCCCAATCGAAGGACAGGACCTCGCCCCTGCCAAAGCCCAATCGAAAGACGTGACTTCACCGCTGCCAGCCCCAATCGAAGGAGGCCAACAAAATGCCAATCGAAGTCTGCTCTTGCCTGGTCGAAATACACTCAGTTTTCTTACTTTTTTTCTTTTCCTTCATATTTTTTATGCTTTTGATATGTTTGTAATAGCGTAGGTTTTTATCTTTCTGCATTTTTATTTACTTTGTACAAAATGCTAGTAATTAGGCAAGATAAAATCAACAACCAAACAAACCAAAAAAATCAAAAACACTCTTTAATCATTACTTGAACATATCTATAAAACACGCAAAAACACTCAACAAATCAAAACTCCCCCAAGAGCATATTATCCCGTTCTACCGCGATACCGGCCATGCCTATTGCTAGAATGTGTGTGCTAATGTCGCCCATTAAAAAACACAAACAAATCAACTTTTTCTAGAGGAACTACGGTGTTTTGATTCCTTCATTGGATACGTAAGAAAAGGGTCGCGAAACCCTCACGAACGCAATAATAAAAACTCTTTTCTTTCCCCTTAAGCAAACATATTTGTAGATAAATACACCCTTGTACATAACAAACAATCTTTAACCAAAAACAGATATTTCAAAAGGTTCCTGCGGATTACCGCAGATGCATTGGGTGTTAATACCTTCCCCTTGCATAACCAACCCCCGAACTCTCGATCTCTTTTCAAAAACGCATTGTATTTTCATTACTTTTAAATATGACTTTACATTGCATGTTTTTTAGGGTTTTATTTCGCTCTTTTCCCTTTTCCCTTGGAAATAATAAAGCGCGGTGGCGACTCTTGCTTTTGTGAGTCAAGTTAATTAATAGCTTGATCTCTGATTTTCACCGCTATAGAATTGGCGACTCTGCTGGGGAAAGATTGACCTCTTGCTGGTCCATCCCTAAGTGGGTTAAGCCTAATTTGTTTTATCTGTTTTATCATTATTTGATTGTTTGTTTATATGTATATATTGTGGTTATTTAGGGTGTTGATTACAAAGGACAAGTCCTATACCCGGACTAAGTTACACTTAGGAATAGGACGGGCGGTATAGTCATGTTAACTTTGAGGGAGTAATCCCGAAGAAGGAGGCATGAGATCCCTCACTCAGTGGAAGCCCCTTTGAATGTAGTATTTGTTTACCGAGTAATCGGGAAGACGTTATTATTTTCAACCTGGGAGCTAGAGAAGCTGAGAACCGTAGAACCCTAACCCATCTTGGCCTTTTAGGTGTAGCGCGGAGATTATAACGGAGTAATCCGAAAGTAATTGTTACGCGATGCTACGCTCGGATGAGTTTCTCTTGAGAATATTGCTAATTATTGTGTAATCAAGACGTTGGTAATATCCGAAGGAGGAATGTAGACTTTGGGAACTCTTAGAACCTTGTCTTTCAGGTGTGATTAAACCGTTACTTAAAACCCTTGACTCTGCTTCTTGTTTCCCAATTGGATACCACGTCGACCTGTTTCAAATGCAAGGCTGAGGCAATGACTTCTGGCTTAGGAACTTCTTCCAGACCTGTGAAAGGCAACTGTTCAAGAATGGGTATATCCAATAACTGAGAGAACTCTTCTATGGTAGGCACCAACTGATAGTCTGGAAAGGTGAAGCAGTGGTGCTTGGGATCAAAGAACTGAAAGAGTACACTCATCATCTTTTCATCAAAGTTTTAAGTAACCAGGTTGAGAAGTCGACCATGTCTCTTAGTTAACACAGAAGTTTCAGGGACCTTTGATACTAGCTCCTTGAGTTGGAAAGGTATTTTCACAAAGATGATTCGGATAGTGTTTCTATGAGCGGAAGCCATGATCTGTAAAATAGAACAAAGATAAATTCCCTTGGTCCTTGAAATGGTTAGTGCAATAAGAATGGATGTTATGTTATGATGCATGATGTCATGTTCAAACAGGATAAATCACACATAAGCAAAACACACAATAGACCTTAGGTTCAAAGGCTTGCATGAGGTTAAAGGTAAGTACCCTCTTGAAGTTTAGTTGGTTTCAAACTTGTCTTAGAAAAGTAACCGGGTTCTAAAGATTCTCAATATCACTGATCATCCTTTATCGGGCATTGTTTCAGCTCAAGCAATCTTTTATTGCGCCCGAAATATCCCGAAAGTCTGATCTCAGTGAGTGTAGCATCGAGTATCAACAAATCCTCAACTTTATATAGAGGTCGGCTATCTCACTACTTTCTAATGGCCAAGTTTGTTCAACTAAGGTTCTAAGGTCCGTTAGTGCTTCACGACACCACACGGCGGCCCCGTATTCTTCTCGTTTCCACACGAAGGATACTGGTACCAACCAAAGTGTCACACTAACATAGCCATCGCTTAAACCATATCGTTCTACGCCGTACAGTCTCCATGATCTATTGTTGTTTACCTAAAAAGTGTCCCCAGATCCGGGTGTAGGATCTTTAATAATACCTAAACAAAACCCTTGAATTTAAAGCAGGAAAGGCAAAACAAGAAAGCAATTTTAAAATGACCTAGATCCTAAGGTAAACCCCATTTTATATTCCCCAGCAGAGTCGTCGGTTCTGTGATATGCTGGCAGAACCGACTGTTTAATACTGGTTTGCATTTTGTATTCTCAAATGTCGCGGTAAGCAAGAGTCGCCACTGACTTTTATTTTATCCAACAAAGGAAAAAGAAAAAGAACAGAAAAAACCTTTTTCGGGAATGTTTGAGTACGGGGGGTAGATTATAGAAAGGGAATGTGTTAGCACCCTTTCTATCCATGGTTTTCAACGGGCTCTTAGGTACTTTCTCATTTTGAAATTGCTTCTGTGTGCTTGATTTGAAAAGTTTTGTTTTACTTCATTTTAACCCTTGTTTTTGTCTTCAAGACTGTTATGAATTTGTTTTTGAAAACTGTTCAAAAAGTGTTTGTGTGAAAAAAAAGATTTTGTTTGTTTGAGAAAGTACTTAAGAGTTTTCTACCTACTCGAAAAATATTGTTCGCTTTCCTTTAGACAGCCTTATCCTATTATTAAGGAATAGGTAGTACTGTCGTTGGAGTTTAAAGGGACGTTCGAAGGGACGAAATGTTCTCTGAAGGCAACAAGTAAGGATACCTTAACATTTCGAAGGGACTACCGTCATAAGATCAATTCGTAGGCAACTCGAGGGACAAGTAGGGACTATGATCTTTATGACGACTTTGAATCGCGGGTCATGGCTAAGGTATCCCTACGTTCGAGGGACACGACCATTATTTCCGAGGCAACCAAGTGAGGCAAACCCTATGAGTGAGCATGTGCATGTGTTTGATTTCAGTTATTTAATCTTTGCACAATTAAGGTGATCTACTGTTTTAATTTTATTTTTCTTTTCATACAATCCTATTAACATACATCTAAGCAGTTTCTAGTTTGCAAAAATTAAAATACGGGAAAGTTTAAAGTCCTAGCTATTACAAGACTTTCGCAGATACATAGTTATCTTGACTGTAAATAAAGATCTGGAAACTTAAAACCCTAATTAAATCTATTACAACCCGAAGCAGATACAATAATAGAAAAAAGAATTAAAATGCACGCAGTGAATTAAATGCGAGAATGAATTAAGAAACCTAAAAATCTAATTGAAAAAATATTTAAGTTATTTTTTGAGAACAAAATTAATTAGGTTATGTACAAAATTAAAACCCTAATTTCTAATTAATTTAAATTATATAAAAAAGGAATTAAATTTCCCTAAATTAAATTAATCTAATTAATTAAGGAAATAAAATATTTTTATGAAAAAAATGATTTTGAATGTTTTTTATGATTTTTTTATTAAATAAAAAATGATTTTTATGTTATTTTGTAAAAAAGGAAATTATTAATGAAATAATTAAAATAAGAAAAATTAAAATAGAAAAGAAAAGAATGGGTCTGTATTGCTGAAAAAGGGGGTGTATGTCTGAATTTGCAAGCCCAATTCTTGTTCAGCCCAGTCCTTGCGTTAGATTCCATGTGATGCTCTTCCTGATGTCCATGGTATGCCCTGAGCGTTTAGGCGTTGGATCTGGATTGATCATGAATCCATTGGTTGGAAGGTGCGGTGCATGGTGGACTCTTGGAAGCATGGGGTACAGAGTCTGTGTGTAAGCATTAGGAAAATAATAAAATGCTGGGACCTGGGATCGAACCCAGGTCCTTTCTCTTGCAAACGTGCGCCTTTGCCACTGGACCACATGTTCTTATTTGTTATAATAATAAAAACAATGAATAATATATAAAACAAAGTGGCTAATCTGAATAAAAGAAAAACGCGCGCCAGATTTCAAATGGACCAATGGGGTGATGACAAATCACTATCTTCTTCCCTGTTTGTCGTCTTAGGTCCCTTACTTTTACCTACGGACAGGCTGCCATAACTAAAACCCTGCAAGCTTCAAAAATCAATAGCACGCAATATAAATGCAATGTAAGACCATAGATCAATTTGTTTTGACCTCACGAGTACGATGGTACCCTTTTCCTGGGCCAATTTAACCTGTATGACAAAACCCTAAAATGCAAGAACAAACCCTAATAATGGAAAATACGCATACAGGTGTCCAAACTCAAAATTGGTTAAACCAAAATGTTCCACATGATGATACAAACACAATGTTATGCTTAAAAGTAATTAATCATGCGTAAATTGTAAAATCAAATTCAAGATTATATGAGTAAATTGTGGGTCTGTAGCTCGCGATTTTGGGCTTGTGGAAGCTTGCAAACGATCGTGTTAGCTTCTGGGGAGTTCCAGGAAACGATTGAGAATGTTGAAATGCTTTGAATTTCCCTCCAAGCTTGAAACTGATTCACCACTTTTGTCCTGAACTTTGAGTTTTGTTTGGGGTTCTCACGACTGCCAATCCTTATCCTTGCGCCTTGGTCATGTTTTGTATTTGTACTAGAATACATTAGGTCAACAAAAACGCATTGTATCTTGTTGAATTAAGAAGATTGGATTTGATTTTATCCTTGTATTATATGTTTCAAAAACAAGTATAATCATGCCAATTTTGATTCAATTTGCCTTGCACGATTTGGATATGATTTGTTAGCCTAATTGGATTTGATTCCTATAAAAAAATCAGATCAAAAATCATTTTTTTGTATTTTTTGCTATTTATTTGATTTAATTTGAATTTTAAATAATAAAAAATCAAAATAAAATAAATAATGAAGAAAATAAAGTGTAGATGCTGATTTGGGTTGTGGACCATGTCACAAGCAATATGCAATCACGAAATGCTAGGCCCATTTGACAAAAAAATGTATTTTTGTGCACATTTGACTTTTGGCAATTTTGCAAAAATGGTCAACTTTGACAAGGCATATCTCCTCCAATTTAAACCCTAGAGAGGTGTTCTTGGACTTTTTATAAAGCTTAGGATGTCCTCTAAACAACCCTTTTGTTTTAATCTCAATTGGGACTTCCATGTTCATGTAAGAAGCTTTGACCCAAAAGGTGTTTTTGTTGACTTTTCAAAAGGACCTATAATGTAGAAATTCATATCTTTTGATGAGTGCATATTTTGAACTTGTGGGCTGAAGATGAATTGTAGGGAATTTCATTGTATTCAAAATGAGACTTGGATGGAAATTTTTTGATAAAGTATGAAGAAGTTATGCTTGGTCAAAGTTTGGTTGACTTTTCCTAAGAAATCCTAATTTAGCAACTTTTGGGTTTTGATGAATTTGGGGCATTCCTTGAGGAATCATGATCAACCCTTGATCAAATGATGGATATAACTTCAAAATGTTGATGTTGACCAAAAATCTTGAAGTTTGACTGTATGTGGGCCACGGTTGACTTTTGACCTAATATAGTTGATTTTCAGGCATTTGAGCAGTTGACTGAGCAAACTTCTTGTGCAAGGCATGAAACTTGACATGGATGATATTAAGGACATATTAGGACCATGGAAATCATTTGGGACCCTTGGACTTCAACCATCTTGTAATTCATCAAGGGAAGTGTGTTAGTTGATCATTTGGCACATCAAGCTGTGGATGACTACCAGTCCATGAATTTTGAGTTCCCGGATGAGAACATCATGTTAGTAACCGGCTGTGAACAACTTGGACCGGATGAAGGACCTGAGGAAGGATCATGATGGTCTATGGATTTTTATGGAGCCTCAAACGCACTGGGTAATGGTATTGACGCTGTAATCATACCTCTCGAGGGCTGTCATACTCCATTCACTGCCCGATTATGTTTCAACTATACCAACAATATGGCGGAGTATGAAACATGTATCATGGGTCTTAAAGCTGCCATTGACCTAAGGATCCAGTTCTTGAGTGTATTCGAGGATTCCACTTTTGTGATAAGTCAGATCAAAGGCGAGTGGGAAATGAAGCACCAGAACCTTATTCCTTACAGAGAACATGTACTGACACTGTTGCCGCATTTTGAAGAGATCACCTTTGAACATTTCCCACGAGAAGAGAATCAGTTACCGAACGCGCTAGCTACTATGTCGTCAATGTTCAAGGCCAGGTAGGACAATGAAGCTTCCCAAATCACTATTGATAGGTTGGAGGAACCGGAATACTACTGTGAGATCGATACTGAGGAGGTAGTCGACAAACCTTGGTTTCATGAGGTGAAAAGGTATCTCGAGGCTCAAGAATACCCTGAGAGGGCATGTGTCAATGACAAGAAATTCCTAAGAAGGTTTGCTGCAAAGTTCTTCCTCAGCAATGGAATCTTCTATAAGCGCAATCATGACTCTACCTTACCGCAGTGTGTAGACAAGAGCGAAGCAGAGAGGATTATGGCAGACTTACACGAAGGTACCTTTGACACTCATTCTAGTGGACATACCATGGCAAAGAAGATCCTACGGGAAGGATACTACTGGTCCACTAGAGAAGCCGACTGTTATCAGCATTCTCGAACCTGTCACAAGTGCCAAATCTACGCTGATAAGGTGCACGTACCCCTAGATCCCTAGAATGTTTTGATGGCTCCCTTGCCCTTTGCAATGTGGGGCATTGACATGATCGTAGAGATTAGACCTACCGCGTCCAATGGGCATCGCTTCATCCTAGTGGCCATTGATTAATTTACAATGTGGGTTGAGGCTGCCTTCTTTGCTACGGTTACTAAGAATGTAGTGGCACAGTTCGTCAAGCATAACCTGGTTTGTCGTTATGGTATGCCTGAGAGAATCATCACGGACAACGGTACCAATCTCAACAACTCAATGATCACTGAACTCTGTAAACAGTTCAAGATTCAGCATCACAACTCTTCTCCTTACCGGCCGAAGATGAATGGGGTTGTTGAAGCTGCTAACAAGAATATCAAAAAGATCATACAGAAGATGACGGTGACATATAAAGACTGGCACGAGATGTTACCGTTTGCTCTTCACGGGTACCGTACTTCAGCATGTACGTCGACATGGGCAACACCCTATTCTATGGTATATAGAATGGAGGTTGTCCTACCCATAGAGGTCCAGATCCCTTCTCTACGGATTATGAAGGATGCGGGTTTGAGAGAAGACAATTGGATCCAGACTCAACTTGATCAATTGAACTTAATCAACGAGAAAAGACTTATTGCTGTCTACCATGGTCAAATGTATCAGAAACAGATGATCAAGGCCTTCAACAAGAAAGTCAGACAACAAGTGTATCAAGTAGGGGATCTGGTAGTCAAGCACATTATACTTCCGCAAGGTGATCTCAGGGGAAAATGGACTCCCACCTATGAGGGACCATTTGTAGTCAAGAACATATTTTTCGGTGGGGCCATGATTCTAACCACCATGGATGGTGACGACCTTCCATACCTTGTCAATGCGGACATAGTGAAAAGATACTACGCATAATAAAGACCCGCTAGGTTGACATACCTAGGCAAAAATAGGGGCATCCCGGCGAACCAAAAGGGTTCGGGAAAAAATTAGGGATAAAAATAAAAAAAATCCGTATACCCGACAAGTCAAAAACCCAAAAGGGCGGCTTGGGCAAAAAAGGGTATTCCGGTGGACTGAAAACCCGAAAGGGCGGTCCAGGAAAAAAATTAGGGATTAAAGCGTATCACTATATCCCATTGGATCACCTTGAGATCAGACTTCAGTAATCAGATATCAAGCTCAAACGGTACCGATCAATCCAGTCAGCTTCGGACAAGCAGCAAAGCGAAGAGATGCTCGAAGACATAGGGGAAATAGTAGAATTGAAACCCAATGGGATCACTACACATAGCTGTTTTCTTTTTTTACACAAATTCTGTAATAATTTCCATTTTTTACGGCGGTGTTCTCTTACTAGAACGTCAGCCTCCTTGTAAGAAACGCCTGTTATAGGCAAATTTCAAATCAATATAAAGCGTCTTTTAAGTACAAAACTCTGTGTTTGTTTTTCCTTTTTCTGTTTTGTTGTGCAAAAACGTCCAATGTTTTATTCTTGACATATGCATTTGAATATGATTACTGTTCACAAATATCTGCATATAAAACAAAAAGACAGTTACTAAGAACTCAAAGAAATTGGTACAAAACCTAAATATCGAAAGTTACCCCGTCCATCATGGTACATGGGGCAGAGACAGTTGGAAGCAAAGTCACTATCAAATATAAGCCAGTGATACCTATACTCCCCGCAGAGCCGAGACAACCAAGGTCCGACCTTCGTATCCCCAAGCAAGAATTCCTTCCCCAGCAGGTTCCTCCAGAAAGCTAATGTCTGCATTCCTCAGTCGAACTTTATAACCATAAAAAGTTTATAAATTTTTTCTCCCGAGCAGAGTTTATTTCTATGACGGCGGAAGCTTGATCTCCAACAGATCTCTTCTCTCTGACAACGGAAGTTCATCCCCAGCTGAGTTTATTTCTCCAAATTAGTATATCTTCCAACAGAGTATCTCTCTTCCCCACATAGTCATTCCCCCGCAGGATTATTCTCATACAAGGTCTCCTCCGGCAGAATATTCTCAAGCAGAACGGATATAAATCTCCATCTAATCATCTTCGGTCACTATCCCCAGCGGAAACGAAGAACTCAACTCCTTATACTCTCCAGCAGCTGTCAGGATTTATTTTCCCTAGTTAGAGAATATCACAATAACATTGCATATCCCTACATCATGGCATGTGCATACATATTATACGGCACAATCTCATTTATTTTGAGAACATCATTACTCAATACATTGCATACACGATGACATTACATACGACAAACTCTTTACCTTTCAGGGAAAGATGCAATCAAGTTCTCACGAGTTCTCTCTGGTTCAGTCAAATCGATACCAAGGTTTCTATTCCAGTTGCAGATATTCCAACATTTTCTCTGGTTCAGTCAAACTGACACTAAGGTTTCTATTATAGTTGAATATGTTTTAAGACTTTCGTCTGGGTCAGCCAAATCGCCGCTAAGATTCCCCTGATTTCTATGCCAGTAAAAGTAAATCTGATACCTCTCCCGGGATCAGTCAAATCGATACTAAGATTTCTCTCCCAGTTGAAGTTCTCATAAATTTTCTCTAGTTCAGTCAAATCGAAACTAAGGTTTCTATTCTAGTTGAAGATATTTTAAGACTTTCGTCTGGGTTAGCCGAATCGCCGCTAAGATTCCCCTGATTTCTATGCCATTCAAAGTTAATCCGAGACCTCTCCCGGGTTCAATCAAATCGATACTAAGATTTCTCTCCCAGTTGATGACAACTTGAGACCTCTCCCTGGTTCAGTCAAATCGATACTAAGATTTCCATTCCAGTTAAAAAAGCTATGAAGCCCGGGGATCAACCGGATAATAGTCAACCAACAATACATCATATTGTGAAGCCTGGAGAACGACCGGATAACAGTACCAAAATAGTACGAAGCCTGGAATCGACCAGATAATGGTATATCTCAAATTCAAGCTATGAAGCCCAAAAATCGACCAGATAATATCTTGATTTCTCCAAGATATTATGAAGCTTGGAATCGACCAGATATTGGTATATCTTCGATTTAAGCTATGAAGCCCAGAAATCGACCGGATAATATCTTGATTTCTCCAAAATACTGTGAAGCCTAGAATCGACCAGATAGTGGTATAAGACAACGTGAAGCCTGGCGCACGACCAGATAATAGTATAAGATGTTGTGAAGACTGGAGCACGACTAGATAGCGGAAAGAGACACTTTGAAACCTGGAGCACAGCCAGATAATAGTATGAGGTACTTCGATGCTTGGAATTCGACCAAATAGCAGTTTACTTGGCCAATTACTAAGAAGCTCAGAAACGACCGGATGTTAGTATGCCTTAAATTCAAGTTGAAACTCAGATGCGACCAGATAACCTCTTACTTCCTTCTGAAGCCTGGAATACGACCAGATAAGAATTGAGAAATTGCAAAGCCTGGAGCACGACCAGATAGAAAGTTTAATCTCATCTCCCTAGTAAGTCACTGTAAAACCTAGAGCACGACCAGATAACAGTCAGTCTTATTATCCTTAGCAAATCGCTGTAAAGCCTGGAGCACGACCAAATATCAATTCACTTTCACCTCCTTGATTTAGATATGATTCCCCAGTAGAGTAACGAACAACTGAAGCTCCTAAAATTCTATCTCTTCCAGGACAGAGACCAATATTCCTCAGTAGATTCCTCCTCAACGACAGGAACAGGAATTCTCATCGAAGGAATATCTCATAAAAAATCAACATTATTCTGGATGGCATCTTTAAGCCCATCTCCGACAGCCTTTTGTCATCTCCTCTAAATGGAATCTGTAAGCCCATTCCCAATACTACCTACACAGTCTAGCACCATCTCAGACGAGTGCAAATTTCTGGGCACTTAGTGTTCAATCATCTTCCACCTTCAGATTACGAAAGGCAGACAAGCCAATCTACATCCTCAGGTTTAAGAAGATTGAATAAGGGCATTTGTTGTACCCCAAAATTTTCCCTCTCATTTAACTCAACACATGCCCATTGAGGTCCTCAACTTGCTCAAGGATGCCCAAGAGTTGACCAGACAAACTTTCTCCTAAGACAACAAGCTTCAAACTAGGGTTTCACTCCTCATCGAGATGGTTGAAGTACAAGGGTCCCAAACTCTTTCAATGGGCCTAATATGTCCTCAAGATCATCCATGTCAAGTTTCATGCCTTGCACAAGAAGTTTGCTCAGTCAACTGCTCAAATGCCTGAAAATCAACTATACTAGGTCAAAAGTCAACTGTGGCCCACATACAGTCAAACTTCAAGATTTTTGGTCAACCTCAACATTTTGAAGTTATATCCATCATTTGATCAAGGGTTGATCATGATTCCTCAAGGAATGCCCCAAATTCATCAAAACCCAAAAGTTGCTAAATTAGGGTTTCTTAGGAAAAGTCAACCAAACTTTGACCAAGCATAAATTCTTCATACTTTATCAGAAAGTTTCCATCCAAGGCTCATTTTGAAGAGGATGTAATTCCCTACAACTCATCTTCAGCCCACAAGTTCAAAATATGCACTCATAAAAAGATATGAATTTCTACATTATAGGTCCTTTTGAAAAGTCAACAAAAACACCTTTTGGGTCAAAGCTTCTTACATGAACATGGAAGCCCCAATTGAGATGAAAATAAAAGGGTTATTTAGGGGACATCCTAAGCTTTCTAAAAAGTCAAAGAACACCCTCTTAGGGTTACAATTGAGGGACATATGTATTGTCAAAATTGACCAATTTTTGGAAATGTGCATGAAGTCAATATTGATCAAAATGACTTTTTTTCCAAATGGGCCCATGTTTTCTTGTTTAAAACTTGTTCCTAAGATGTCCCACGACCCCTGAGCTTATCCACCTATTATTTTATTATTTTTATTATTTATTTTGATTTTTTATCCATTTAAATCAAAATAAATCAATTTAAATAGTAGAATAATCAAATAAAATCAAAGATTTAATTTTATGAGCATATTATGAGTCCATGAACAACTAGTAAATCAAAAAATTCGTGCAAGAGCTAATTGATTGGAAAAGATCTTAATTTGGTCTATTTTGGAAACAAGTCATACAAGGCAAAGAATGAAATCAAATCTCCATAATTTGCAAAGATATGGTCAGTTTTTGTTGACCTAAATCATTCTATGATATATACACAACATTTCCAAAGCATAAGGGAGGTTCTTGGTCGTGAAAACAAAGGAGTCAACTTCAAATTTTTGTCAAAAAAAGTGTTGATCACATATTCCTCCATAGACTGATTCAAGCAATTCCAAGGCCAGCAATCCGTTCCTGGACATTTTCGGAAGCCATTCCAATCATCCTCAAGCCTTAAAACCTTCAAAAATCACGCCTCACAGTGCCACGATTTGCATCTTTTTTGTAAGATTCTTTTTCAATAATTTATCCATCATAAACATGTTTTGATCATATGTCCATGTTTACTATCATATTTGCAATGTTTTTGATTGGTTTGATTGAAGTTCAAGTGCAGGAATGGCACGATACCATTGTTAGGGTTTTGAGGTCCCAAATTGGGAATTCCATATAGAGGCAAAATTGGACAAAATCAGGGGTACTATCATGCTTAGAAGATGATTTACAATTGATCCATGTCTTTGGTTTGAATTTATTCTGTTTGTGCTGCGTTTTTGAATTTTACAAGTTTATGGCTATGAACAAAATCTGTCACTATAGCTTTTAGTGATGGAAACAATTGTAGGTAAAAGTGTGACCAAAAACAACAGTTATGGGGAAGAAGACAATTAGGTGGCAGAATCTCATTGGATGATTTGAATCACGCGCGCGTTTGGGAAAGACCACTTTATTTCCTTTATATTTTATTTATGTTATTATGTTTACAACTAACCATCCAGCCATTGGATTCATCATCAATCCAGATCCAACGCTCAAGTCATACCATGGACCGTTAGAAAGAGCATCACACTAGATCTAGCGCGTTGACTGGGCTGAGCAAGGAATGGGCCTAACAAATTCAGTACTACACCCCCTGAATTGCTCAACAATACATGCCCAATTTCTTTTCTTTTTTTATTTTATTTCCTTTATTTTAATTATTTGATTAATTATTTCCTTTTACAAAAATAACACAAAAAAATTATTTTTTTATTTAATCATAAAATCAAGAAAACCACAAAAATATAGAATTAGGGTTTTTTTATTAAAATTAGTTTTTTTTTTTGGAAAATAATTAATTTAATGATATTGACTTGATTATTTTCATAATTAAAATTAATTAGACAAATTAGGTTTAATTCACAAATATTTAATTTTCTCAATAAAATACCAAAAAATATTTTTTTTTAATTAATTAGATTTAGGTTAAGATTTCAAATATTTTTCTCAATAATAAAATAGAAAAAAATATTTTCTCTTTAATTGATTAGATTTTTAGAATTTAAACTTTGATTCCCGTACTTAATTCTCGCGCGCAATATTTTATTTTCCAATTATTGTATTTGCTTCGGGTTTGTAATAGTTTTTAATTAGGGTTTACCGCATATTATTTACTGTTTAATCCCCGGTTTTTGGTCATGTAACCCCCTCCCCGAAGCCTTGTAATAAGATTTACTTTCCCGCTTTTAATTTTCGCAACTATAAACTGTTTAGATGTATGGATAATAGGCTTGCATGCAAAAGACAAATAAAATTAAAACAGTGGATCATCTTAATTGTGCAAAGATTAAATAACTGAAATCAAACACATGCACATGCTCACTCCTAGGGTTTGCCTCACTTGGTTGCCTCGGAAATAATGGTCGTGTCCCTCGAACGTAGGGATACCTTAGCCATGACCCGCGATTCAAAGTCGTCATAAAGATCATAGTCCCTACTTGTCCCTCGAGATGTCTACGAATTGATCTTATGATGATAGTCCCTTCGAAATGCTAAGGTATCCTTACTTGTTGCCTTCAGAGACCATTTCGTCCCTTCGAATGTCCCTAAAAAACTCCAACGACGATGCTACCTATTTCTCAATAATGGGATAGTATTGTCTAAAAGGAAAATGAACAGATTTTTTTGAGTAGGTAGATTAGTTCCTAGGTACTTGCTCAAACAAAAAAAAAATTCACACAAACACTTTTCAAACAAATTTTTCAAAAACAACTTCGTAACACTCTTGAGGACAGAAACAAGGGTTAAAACGAAGTAAAAAAAACTTTTCAAAACAAGCATACACTAGTAGTTTTCAAAATGAGCAAGTACCTAAGAGCCTGTGGAAAACCACAGATAGAAGGGGTGCTAACACCTTCCCTTTCTATAATCTACCCCCCGTACTCAGAAATATCTCGAAAAAGGTTTTTTCTGTTCTTTTTCTTTTTCCTGATTGGATAAAATAAAACTCGGTGGCGACTCTTGCTTACCGCGACATTTGCGAACAAAAAAAGCAACCCATTATTAATAGTCGGTTCTTCCACCATATCACAGAACTGGCGACTCTACTGGAGAAGTAAAATAATATGGGGTTTACCTTAGGATCAAGGTCATTTTTAAAATTGCTTTCTTGTTTATTTTGCCTGCTTTATCTTTAAGGGTTTTTGCTTGGGTATTATTGAAGATCCTACACCCGGATCTGGGGACACTCTTTAGGTAAACAGCAATAGATCGTGGAGACTGTACGGTGTAGATCGATATGGTTTAAGCGATGGTTGTGTTGGTGTGACACTTTGGTTGGTACTGGTATCCTTCGTGTGGAAACGAGGAGAATACGGGGCCGCCGCATGGTGTCGTGAAGCACTAATGTACCTTAGAACCTTAGTTGAACAAACTTGGCCATTAGAAAGTAGTGAGATAGCCGGCCTCGGTATAAAACTGAGGATTGGTTTATACTCGATGCTACACTCATTAAGATCAGACTTTCAGGATATTTCGGTTGCAAGAAAAGATTGCTTGAGCTGAAACAATGCCCAATAAAGGATGATCAGTGATATTGAGAATCTTTAGAACCCGGTTAGTTTTCTAACAGGTTTGAAACCAACTAAACTTCAAGAGGGTACGACCTTAAAACCCATGAAAACCTAAACCTAAGGCTGTTTGTGTGACTTGTGTGCTTTCAACTTGAACTACTTGCAGGGTTTTATCATCTGACAACATGAGTTCCTTGCAGGTTTTGTTTACAGTCATTGTCCAATAACTTGGATTTCTTGTAGGGTTTACTTGCTTACACCATCTTGCACTTTTGCTTAAACGCATAGCATACACATCATAACATCATGCCTTAACATTTCCTTAACCATTTCAAGGATCTCAAGGGTTTGCGATGCAGGTTATGGTAAGTCAAACGTCTAGCAAGGAGCAAAGGGGATTTATTTTCCCCTAGTCAATGTCGTCAAAAGATCAAAACTCAATAACTTGAGTCAGGGGCTATGATTGACTTGATATGGTGAGCTTGACTCTCATAGAAGGACCCTCAACGATACAAATTTCTTCAATCAAAGCTGCAAAATTCAACTTCTGGCATTTTCTTGTTTATCCCGTGAGATCCTTGAAAACATTGCATACATATCATACATATCATTGCATAGCAGGTTCCAAAGCAGGTCTCTCATGTTCTCGCTGTTTATTTCAGCAATGGCTCTCCAACAAGACAACTGAGATCTCCAAGCTCAAGATGCCCAGTTCAAGGAATTTCTCCTGAATCTATCCAAGGGGCAAGAAGACCTGAAAACACTCTTCGCTGGGAATCTAACCAAGGAACGTCCTGACAACAACAAGGATGAACAATTGGAACAACTACAAGCTGAGGTAGAAGCAATGAGATTCCAGATGCTGGGGAAGATGGCTCTTATCCAAAACTTAGCTCGAGGACAAGAAGGGATAAGAGCCTTCCTTAACAAGCTTCACCAAGATGGATGCAGATCCATGAAACAAACAGTTAAAATTATGGATCAAGGCATTAATCAGCCACCAGTGAGAGAAGAGGTTGGTTTGGTCAGGAACAGACCTTTCCAGATTGCTACTACATCACAAGCCCAACCACAACCTCGCAAACAACAACGGGGAAATCGGTATAAGAAGAATACATTTGAAAGACGCTTCACCGAGATCAACATGTCATTGGCTCAAGCATTGCAATGCCTGTTGAAGGCCAAGTTGGTTATGTTAAGGGACCCTCCTTAGAATCCCAACATAGCCTCCCCAAGATACAATCCAAATGCAAGATGTGTGTACCACTCCAACAGTCCTGGACATGACACCAACAGTTGTTGGGCGTTGAGAAATAAAATTCAAGACCTGATTGATGAAGGAGCGCTAGAATTCGTACAAGACGGTCAGGCTGAGTTCTTCTGCCATCCCTCGAAGGCATACCATCTGAAGTGACAAGTTCTCACAAGAAGGCTTTTCGTTCATTATAATTTTCAATGTGTAATTTTATTTTGATTTGTTTGAACATTTATTCATATCAAACCTCGTTATTTCATCAATGCATTGCGCATGTTTGTCTTGAATCAATTCATTCGTATCCACTATTTCAAAAATGCGTTCTTATTTCCTTTTGTGATATTCAACTCTCGATTAAAAAACTCTAAGCCTTAGAGGGAGGATGACGAAAATGATACCACAATCTCTACAGTATGCTTTTGAACAGACCCCGCTGACGATGTACATGCGTTGTTTCAAATCTCAAACAGTGGAGTTATAAGGAAGATAATCCCTAGTCAACCCCTTTGAGCCAAAGAAGTAGGAGTTTTTCTTTTCGCACAAATTAAAACCCTTAATCATAACCTGGGACAGGGTAGATTTCTCAGTTAATTCAGAGGCGCATTCAGTCACAATCTGCCGCTTCGTACACAATTAAGGGCATCAAAGACGTCCTTCCAAAACAAAATACGGTGATGGTTCCGTATAATCATCAAGACAGACAGCCATTATTTCTCAAAATAAAATCCCATTAATTCAAAACCTATGAAGGATACTTAAGAGAAAAATTGGGGCATCCCGCTGACTGTAATCACAAAAGTAACAATTCAGGCAAAAAGAAGGGATAACGAAAACCAAAAAAAAAGAGGTTACTACAAATCCTAGACAAAAAGAAGATTACAAAAATGATTGCCTTTTTAAAATAAATCATCACCAAGTATCAGAGCAAAGATTCCAGACTCAATCGGGATCTAAACGCGCAATTAACTGAGCATATGACTAAAGAACATCACGAAGAGCGGGTTGGGTACAAATAAAATTTGAGCCTTTATCCCTTGTTTTTTGAACCGTGAACCAGGCCACATTATAACCCTTAAAAGTCCTAGCTGAAGCATGGGTTAGTTTGAGAGCATATTGTTACAAAGGTATCCTGACTCCTGTAGGCTTTGTTACGAATCCTGAGTTGATATCACATTCTTGCAAATTTCGTTTTACTACACAAAACACATTTTCAAAAAAATTTCAAGACAGACATGAGTTTTGCATTCTTTAAATGACATTGTTTGCATATGACTAATTGTTTGACAGCAGAGAAATCCGTACAATGGATATTCAATGAACAAATATCCTCTCAATGGACAAAATCACCTCAGCGGGAAAGACACTTCCAATAACAGGTCTTCCATAAGCAAGGGGCATGACATGATGTCTAAACACCCCTGGGGCAGTATCTCCCAAAGTTCCAAATAACTAGGGGGTAGATCTCCATCTGAATCGCTTGGGGCATTACGCACGCATTCCAGCAACGAATCATGTGCCATCAAGAAAACATTTTTTACAATACTACAACATAACACTATGGACAGTGACAATTCTCTACATCCTGAAAGCATGGACATACCTAGCAAAAAATAAGGGATTGCCGATGAACCAAAAGGGTTCGGGCAAAATTTAGGGATATAAATTAAAAAAATTTGTACACCCGACAAGTCGAAAACCTGAAAAGGCGGCTTGGACAAAAAGGTATCCCGGTAGACTGAAAACCCGAAAGGGTGGTCCAGGAAAAGTTAGGGATTTAAAACATACGACTATGTCCCGTCACCTGTCTATCAGTGGAAGACTTATACCTTGATCAGCATTCAACAAGAGCACCAGAATTGAGAAACGGTTCAGATACACTCCAGATACGGACGTCATTCTAATACTCATTCAGATTCAGCTCTCTGATATAGTTCAGATACGCTCTAGATACGGACGCCGTTCTGATACTCATTCAGATTCATCTTTCAGATACAGTTCAGATACGCTCCAGATACGGATGCCATTCTGATACTCATTCAGACTCAACTTTAAGATACAGTTCAGATACGCTTTAGATACAGATGCCATTCTGATACTCATTCAGACTCAACTTTCAGATATAGTTCAGATACGCTCCAGATACGGATGAGTTTCTGATACATTCAGATTCATCTTTCATATATAGTTCAGATACGCTCCAGATACGGATGCCATTCTGATATTCATTCAGACTCTACTTTCAGATACAATTCAGATACGCTTCAAATACAGATGCCATTCTGATACTCATTCAGATTCAGCTTTCAGATACAGTTCAGATACACTCTAGATACGAATTCCATTCTGATACTCATTCAGATTCAGCTTTTCGATACAGTTCAGATATGCTCCAGACACGGATGCTATTTTGATACTCATTCAGATTCAACTCTCAGATACAGTTCAGATTCAGATACGACCCAGAGACAAACGCCATCTTGACACTCATTAAATACATATTCAAGTACAATCACGACATAGATCCATCCATAAAATCTCTGCATGTACTTTTTCCAGCATGGTACAAGGGGCAGAGACAGTTGGAAGCAAAGTCACTATCACATACAAGCCAGTGATAACTATATTCCCCAAAGAGCCAAGACAACCAAGGCCCGACCTCCGTATCCCCAAGCAGGAATTCCTTCCCCAACAGGTTCCTTCAGAAAGCTGATATCTGCATTCCCCAGCCGAGTTTTATAACCATGAGCAGTTTATAAAGCCATCTCTAGAGCAGAGTTTATTTCTCTGACAGCGAAAGCTCAATCTCCAATAGATCTCTTCTCTCCAGCAATGGAAGTTCATCCCCAGCTGAGTTTATTTCTCCAAATCAGCAGATCTTCCAACAGAGTATCTCCCTTCCCCACAGAGTCATTCCCCTGCAAGATTGTTCTCAGACAGAGTCTCCGTCGGCAGAATATTCTCAAGCAGAATGGATGTAAATCCCCAGCTAAGCATCTTCGGTCACTGTCCCCAGCAGAAACGAAGAACTCAACTCCTTATACTCTCCAGCAGCGGTCCAGGATTTATTTTCCCCAGTTAGATAATATCACAATAGCATTGCATATCCATACATCATGGCATGTGCATACATATTATACAGCACAATCTCATTACTCAATACATTTCATACATCATGACATTACATACGACTAACTCTTTACCTTTCATGGAAAGATGCAATCAAGTTCTCACGAGTTCTCTCTGGTTCAGTCAAACCAACACCAAGGTTTCTTTTCCAGTTGAAGATATTCCAACATTTTTTCTGGTTCAGTCAAACCGACACTAAAGGAAAATGAACACACTTTTTCGAGTAGGTAGATTACTTCCTAGGTACTTGCTCAAACAAACAATTTTTTTTCACACAAACACTTTTCAAACAAAGTTTTCAAAAACAACTTCGTAACACTCTTGAGGACAGAAACAAGGGTTAAAACGAAGTAAAAAAAAACTTTTCAAAACAAGCACACACAAGCAGTTTTCAAAATGAGCAAGTACCTAAGAGCCCGTGGAAAACCACGGATAGAAGGGGTGCTAACACCTTGCCTTTCTATAATCTACCCCCCGTACTCAGAAACATCTCGAAATAGGTTTTTTCTGTTCTTTTTCCTTTTCCTGATTGGATAAAATAAAATTCGGTGGAGACTCTTGCTTACCGCGATATTTGCGAACAAAAAACGCAAACCAGTATTAACAGTCGGTTCTGCCACCGTATCACAATACCCCACATAGAAAAAGGCCACGGGGAAGAAATAACATTGAGAAGTGTCAGAAGCACATGAATCTTGTCCGCATAAATCTGGCATTTATGGAACTTCTTTGCAAATTTGTAACAGTCAGATTCCATTGTCAGCCAATAGTAACCTGCCCTTAGCATCTTTTTAGCCATAAAATGTCCATTAGCATGAGTTCCAAATGAACCTTCATGGATCTCATGCATCAACATGTCTGCTTCGTGTCTATCCATGCATCTGAGCAAGACCATGTCATAATTTCTCTTGTACAACATATTTTCACTGAGAAAGAAGCTTCCTGCCAATCTTCTCAATGTCTTTTTATCTTTATTCGATGCACCAATCGGGTATTCCTGAGTCTGGAGAAAATTCTTGATATCATAATACCAAGGTTTCTCATCTTCTACCTCCTCTGTTGTAAACACATGAGCGGGCCTATCCAATCGCCAAACTATAATTCGAGTTATATCATTCCAAGTATTTACTTGATACATAGAAGCCAGAGTTTCCAGAGCATCCGCCATTTAATTTTCATATCTAGGGATGTGATGGAATTCAACTTTATTAAAGAAGGGTAACAATCTTCTAGCATAATCTTTGTAAGGGATCAAGTAAGGGTGACGAGTATCCCACTCTCCTTTAATCTGATTTATTACCAAAGCTGAATCGCCATACACATCTAGAATTTTAATTCTGAGATCAATAGCTTCTTCGAGACCCATGATGCAAGCCTCATATTCTAACATATTATTAGTACAATCAAATGTCAACCTTGCAGTGAAAGAAATGTGCGACCCATGTGGAGTGACAATCATAGCACCAATTCATTTACCATAAGCATTCACAGCTCCATCAAATAGCATACTCTAATGAGATTCAGGATCAGGACCTTCCTCAGGCAATGGTTCATCACAATCTTTCACTTTCAGAAACATCACATGCTCATCGGGGAAATCATACTTCACAGACTGATAATCATCGACTGGTTGGTGAGCAAGATAATCTGCCAACACACTGCTTTTAATAGCTTTTTGAGTGTGGTATTTGATATCATATTCAGATGACAGCATCTGCCAGCAGGAAATTCTCCCAGTAAGAGCGGGATTTTCAAAAATGTACTTGATTGGATCCATTTTGGAGATCAATCAAGTAGTGTGATTCAACATATATTGTCGCAAACATTTTACTGCCCAGGCCAGAGCATAACATGTCTTTTCCAGCATGGAATACCGCGACTCACAATCAGTGAAATTTTTACTGAGATAATAAATGGCATACTCTTTCTTCCTTATTTCATCTTGTTGTCCCAGAATACAGCCCATGGAATTATCTAACACTATCAGATACATAATCAATGGTCTTCCTTCAACATGAGGGAGCAAGATAGGAGGTTCAAGCAGATATTCTTTAATACTTTCAAATGCCCTTTGGCAGTCATCTTTCCACACACAACCTTTATCTTTCTTTAACAACTTAAAGATCAGTTCACACATTGCAATCATGTGGGAAATGAATATGGAAATATAATTCAAATGCCCGAGGAACCCTCTGACTTGCTTTTCAGTTCTCGGTGCTGGCATTTCTTGAATTGCTTTGATTTATCAGGGTCAACTTCAATCCCTCTCTGGATAACAATGAAACCCAACAATTTCCCTGATCGAACACCAAAGGTACATTTATTTTGATTCAAGCGGATACGATACTTCCTCAAACGCTGAAACAACTTCAACAAATCTTCTACATGCCCTTCTTCAGTCTGGGATTTAGCAATCATATCATCAACATATACCTCGATTTCCTTGTGCATCAGATCATGGAATAGGGTTGTTATAGTCCTCTGGTACGTTGCACTAGTGTTCTTCAACCCGAAGGGCATCACTCTGTAACAGAATGTTCTCCAGGGTGTGATAAACGTTTTTTTTTCCATGTCCTCAGGAGCCATCCTTATTTTATTATACCCGGAAAATTTGTCCATGAACGAGAAAACTTTGAATTTTGTTGTGCTATCCACTAACATATCAATGTGCGGCAATGGAAAATCATCTTTTGGACTATCTTTATTTAGATCTCTGTAATCTACGCACATGCAATCTTTTTCGTCTTTCTTTGGTACTGAGACAATATTGGCAATCCACTGAGGGTACACTGATGTCACAAGAAAACCGACATTAATCTGCTTTAGAACTTCTTCTTTGATCTTCACTTCCATATCTTGGTGAGTTCTTTGCAACTTCTATTTGATTGGTGAGCACTCTAGCTTCAGTGGCAAACGATGCTCTACAATATTTTTATCTAGACCAGGCATGTCTTGATAAGACCAAGCAAATATATCCACATATTCTTTCAACATCTCAATCAACCTGCTTTTCACATCAGGATGCAGTAATGCTCCAATCTTGACTTCCTTCGGATCTTCTTCTGAACCTAAACTGATTACTTCCAATGGCTCTTTATATGGATGAATGGTATTCTCCTCGCACTCAAGCAACCGTGAGACCTCTTCTGGAATCTCATCATAGTCTTCTTCTTCGGCCCCATACACATGACATTCAAAGTTAGGAGAGGGTGGAGGGTCATTGTATTCAACGAGTTTTTTAATTAATCTGCACATATGATTTATGATTGTTTTTAGAAACTGACACATATAACAAGTGATCATGCAGATTGAATTTCAGTTATTATTTATTTTGAAAGGTTTTTTCTGATTACCATTTTCCAAGAAAAAAGTAAAAAATAAAAACACAATTTGGGAAACAAAGACAACTTTTATTATTGATTTTAAAAGTCACATCAAACAGATAAGCCTATACAATATCAATACTTTCACCTTGGGCAGAGTGAAAGCTTTTCAAAAAGATTAACAAAACAAACTACTTTGAAACATGTATACAAGAGGGAACATCAATGGTGATCCAGTTCTGAACCCTAACTCCGTACGTCACATAATTTGGTGTTTCCGGCTCTGCTTCATCTTCCACAATGGCATTGATCCCGGAAACAATTGGATGAAGATAACCCCCGCTACAAAAGATGTCTTGATACTTGCCTGCAGCAGACTTCAACTTCATGCCCTTACCTTTATCATTCTTTACAGAGAACCCCAAGCCAACTCTATTCTTGTTTACAAGTGGATTAACAACCTGTCCTTATACTTCGCTATGGCCTTTACGCAAAACCTACTGCGCATCCTTATGCGAAACCATAGAATTCTCATTTCCTCTTATGTTATCAATGGATAAAGCTTGGAACTGGGTTCCAACAGCAGCTTCATCCTCCTTCACAATGCTGAAAGAGGACAAATGAGATATCAATAATGCATGTTCTCCATTTATAATTACCACTTTTCCTTCACGTATAGACTTCAGCTTCTGGTGTAAAGTCAAAGTGACATCCCCTGCCTCATGTATCCACGGTCGTCCCAGCAAGCAGCTATAAGCGGGTACAATATGCATGACTTGGAAAGTAATCTGAAACAAATGCGGGCCTATATGAATAGGTAAGTCCATTTCACCAATAACATATTTCCTAGATCCATCAAACGCTTTCACAATAATGCCACTTGGGCGCATGGGCGTTCCTTGATATTTCAACTTCATAAGCATGCTCCTTGGTATAACGTTCAATGCAGATCCATTATCAATCGGCACATTGGATAATGAGTCATTCTTGTAGTTCATAGAGAAGTGGAGGGTCGGGTTGTGATTCCTTCCTTCATCGGGCAATTCATCATCGCAGAAACTCAGGTTATTACATGACGTAATTTTCCCCACTACGCTGCTGAATTGGTTTACTGGAATACCACTTTCTACAAAAGCTTGGTTCAATACCCTCGTCAAAGATTCTCTGTGAGCAGAGGAGTTCATCAATAAAGCCAATATAGATATTTTTGAAGGAGTCTGCAGTAGCTAATCCACAATTTTGTAGTCGCTCATCTTGATTATCTTCAAAATATCATCCACCTTTATCTCTAGCGTAGCTCCACTGCATTCACCCACTGCCTTCTTGGGTTTAACATTTTCAACAATTTTCTTTCTAGCGCTAACATATCCACAAATAACTGGTGCAAATACACGACCATTGTGGGTCACTCTGCTAGTATCAGCAATATTTCCAACATTAGGCATTGGCTGAATGGGAACTTTCACACCATCCTCTAAAATTGTAGCATTATATTTGCAGGGTACAACCTTATCTGACTTGTAGGGGACAGGACCCCACAAACTAATTACCAATGGAGTAATAGCTGGCTTTCTATGATATTCAACTTCAAAATGGGTGGGTGCACCGAAACAAGGCACAATACCATTTACTCCCTCTTCAACACAATCAGTCACTATAGAGTCATCTCCATAAAACAAATCCTCATCTGAGGAGAAATACTCATCTACAGAGGCATACTCATCATCCGACTCTTCTTTAGCCAAACAAACCTCAATCATATCCACTTCATGGTAATCATCCCTTTGACCTGTAACCTTGATGGTTCCATTATCCAACAACAAATGAACACCTTTCCCTACAATTGAACAACCTCGGGAGTCCCGATAGTAAATTCGGCAAGATCCATATTGATATTCTACCTGACCAACCATGTGGCAAAAAGTAGCGTGCAATTGTACAAGATCCTCATTCATATATTCCACATAAAAGATTCTGAACTCTCCAGGACCTCCAGAAACTATGTTTACTTCCTCTTTATACTCTGCCCTAGGCCTGATTATGTGGATGAGGCCCTCATCCATCATCTCTTGCAAATCAGCCTTTATCTTGTCACAACCCTGTATATCCGTACTGAAAATAGCAAAATCGGCATGGTCATACGTATAGTAGCTAAATTCATAGAGGTATGCATGCATTTTCACCAAATCTCCCATAACCAAATTAACATCAAAAATATGGAAGTCGCCTGGACAATTGGCCACCATATTCACAGCATTTGCTCCTCCATGCTTGGGCAAAGGATTGTCTTTCACATTAGTGCCCACATCCTTGAAAGATAAGATACCGAACTTTACCAATTTATGTACTTCAGTCTTCAAAGGATAGTAATTCTCAACATTATTCCCTGGTGCTCCCTGATGAAAAGCACATGTTTGGTCTTCCTTGTAATACCAAGGCAACGGTGAAGGTACAGCGGGAGGTGGTCGGGTCTGAACTAACTTCTTTTGAATTAACATCGAGAGTAACTATGTATAACTCATAGGGATAAGGTCATAACTCTCCCTTATCTAATTATACCCTTTATTCCCATGCTGGGGTGGTCTCTGATAAGCAATGGTGGTCGGAGCTACACCAACAACTGGAGTGACTGAGGCGACTTGCTGATGACGCTGATAATTTCTTCTAGGAGGATTAACTCTCCTTTCTTGCATGACAGAGTTTGTATCTCCTTCCTTCTTTTTGGAAAACCCGTAGGATGGCTTCTTTGTATTTCCAGAACTTTCATCCTTTGTTAGACGACCTTCTCTTACAGCCTCTTCTAAGCGGATACCCATGCCTACCATTTCAGTAAAGTCACTTGGCGCACTTGCTACCATCCTCTCATAGTAGAAAGCACCCATAGTCTTCGAGAAAATCTTAGTCATCTCCTTCTCTTCCATGGGAGGAATCACTTGGGCGACTACCTCACGTGATCTCAGTGCATATTCTTTGAATGATTCTCTGTCTTTCTGGACCATGGCCCTGAGTTGATCACGGTCAGGCGCCATGTCCATGTTTTATTTGTATTGTCTGATAAATGCTTCTCCTAAGTCGCTGAAGGTATGGATATTGACGTTGTCCAAACTCATATACCACTTCAGTGCAGCATCAGTCAAACTATCCTGAAAAAATTGAATCAGCAGGCGTTGATCATCAGTATGGGTAGACATTCTTCTTACATATATCACAAGATGAGCACGAGAGAAAGTGTTTCCCTTGTACTTATCAAATTTCGGGACCTTAAACTTCGCAGGTATCTTGACATTTGGGACCAAGCATAAATCATTCATATTCTGCCCGAACAATTCCTTTCCCCTGAGGGCCTTCATCTCCCTCTGCATCTTGTCAAAATGCTCTTGAAAATCATCCATTCTATCATAAAGACCCAAGTCTTCACTTGGTGGAGGAAAAGGACGACACATATCATCATTAACAATTGGAACCATATTCACCGAAAGAGGTGCAACAGGAGCAACATGCACCACAGGAGGTGCATGAGTAACATTAGTCTGAACAATTGGAGCTTCTTGAGGACCAAGACTGAAACCTTCAGGCGCAAAGTTTTCTGGAATTCCCCATGGATAACCTTGAGGCATGCGATCCTGAACAACAGTTGGAGCTTCAGTAGTAACCCTTGTTTGTTGAGGTTGAACACTCGGTGGCTGATTCTGAGCAGCCACCAGAGATTCCATCTGAGCAGTAAGATTGGCCATGCCGTCCTTCAAAGAAGAAACCTCCTCGTGCAGCTCGCGATTCTCTTGTTCTAAGTTTTCCATCTTCCTTCTGAAATTAGCTCGAGTGTTGTAGTGGTGAGACAACTTGCTGAACGAAGTAAAGAAGCTTGGTAAGACACCTAGATATGCAAAGAAATGCAATAAATATGTGCAATATGATACATGATATGCAATGCATATGATTTATTTTATTATTAATATTTTAAGGGACTTAAAGATTTATAGACACATTACAAATATTAAAGTAATAACATATTTGAAATATTGAAACTTTTTATTATAATAACTTCAAAATGGATTACAAGTTTCAATAATCCCAAGTACAAGATGAAAATAAAGTCTAAAACCCTAAGAAGCAAATCTCATGGAGATCACTCTATACGTTGGCGCTTCCCTGTAAGCCTTGTAATCTGAGCCTTCAACCTCTGGTTTTCTTTCGTATATCTGGTGGCAACCTCCTTCCAATCACCTGAATCAGGAAGTGAGCAACTAGCATCCGACTGAGGCTTAGGAGAAAATAAATCCCCTTACCTCTCCATCATCTCTACAGCCTGACTCTCAAGAATCTCGATCAAGTCGTCTTTCTCCTTCAAATCTTCTCTATAGGAAATCTCTAAAGTTTGACACTTATTCTTCCAAGCATCATTTTCCTGCTTCATCCTGACCAAAGCAAGTTGTAGCTCTTCCATATCATCCAATAAGGGAGGAGTGGTTTTCAGAAACAAATCAGGCATAAGTGCTTCCCGGGAATACGGCATCTTCAACTGAATAGCTCTCGCTTGGACCCACTGAAGATAAGGCTCCAAAGAAACAGCTTCTCTAGGTCCCAAATCTTTCCTATTCTTCTTATGAATGTGACGCCAGGCCTTCGTAATCTGCTCCCTAGCTTCCTTATGCTCTTCTCCCTCCTTCAGAAAGAAATTACTCAAATGAATACTATTTGGTTTATCCCTCATCGGATAACCAAGTTGTCATCGTGCAAGAACAGGGTTGTAGTTAATTCCTCCCTTTGTACCAAGAAGAGGTACATTGGAGAAACTACCACAACTGTCAACAATCTCTATATCCTGGTAAGCTCGATGATACCAATCAATATCCGAGTGAGTAAGTGCCATGATCTTAGGAGCCCAACAGGGTTCTTTCCCGACATCCCAAAAAGCATCAGACTTAGGCATATAAGAGATAAACCACCGGTACAACAAAGGTGTGCAACAGATAATCATCCCCCCATGATAAGAATCCTGAAGATGAATAGAGTAATAAGCATCACCCAACAATGTAGGAACTGGGTTTCTAATCATGAAGATCCTGATAGCATTAACGTCAACAAACTTATCCATATTAGGAAATAAGAACAACCCGTAAGCAAGTAGAGCAAAGATGACCTCAAAAGCGACTGTACTCTTCATCCTGGCAAAGTAACGAGCTTTCTCCAATAAGAACTGAGCTGGTAATCCTCTAATCTCTCCTTTAGTAGTCATATGAGCTTCAACCTCGGACTTCCCCAGATGAATCAAAGCAACAATCTCAATATTCACCGTACGTATTGAATCTTAATGCTACAATGTTGTTTGAGTCGCGTGAGACATTACCGACGAGAGTGATACGATTATTCTCGCAATTTGGGTTAGACATAACCTCAGTTGTGATACATCTTGTAAGTGTTGCAGACATGGACACTGATGTGGAGATACATGATGATTTTGACGAGTATTGTAGGTTGAGTACAACTGATCGATAGGTTTAAGTTTTTGACGAGTAGTTTAAATTCATGCCTAATAAGTTTCTCCTCTCTGAAGAATGAATTTATTTTCTATTCATACCTTTTGCCTTTAACCAATTTATATCAAACTCAGAAACTTAGAAAATGTTAAATGACATTCTTTTTCTCGCACTAATCTCTATGAAGACGATAAAACAAAACTAATTTTTTTTACTTTTGCTTGTTACTTTACCACAACAACAAAAGACAACTGCTATTTTGGATCGGTCAAATAACCAATAAAAGAAGGTCAATTAATTACCATTCTGAAGCAAGATCCAATAGTTATTCGACTTATTTATGAGAGAAAAAAATTTGTTTTCATTTCTTAATCATATTTAGAATTCTCTTTAAAATATTTATGATATTTTATAAATATATATTACTTTTTTCTCTTCATTTTCTCTCCTATTAAACTACTAAATAATATGTCATTATCATTTTTTTTCTCCTCTTTAAAATTTACTTTTCTATTTATTCATCATCAATCAAACATATCACAAACAAAATAACGATTTAATTGTCTTGATTTCTTTTAAGGAGTAAAAAACTCTTATTTTTTTAATAACCAAATTAGATGTCACATGTTTTCCATCTCATTGACTAAAATACATCTTCTCTCGCAACTTATACCACCCAATATCCACATGATGTACACAATGACATATACCAATAATCAAATGTCTAACACTCTTTCTTTGAACTAAGTTAACTTGCATACACTTTTCTAGCTTGTGCTTTGAACGTGTTACCCATATTCCCTTCTTCCACCGTTGTTGTTTAATTTGTCTTTTCACGAATAAATGCATTAACTGTGTCTGTGTGTATCTCTCACTACGTGTGAAAATGCATACTATTTATTATCTATGACTTAATTATTATTTTTTTGCACACCAAATTAGTATATGTCAACGCACGCAGTCCATCTTGAACCTTTACATTAATTATTATCAAATTATATAAATATTTGTGTTACTAAAAAGTTACTAGAAAAATAATAACTTTCAAAAAAGAACAACCAACTTGGTAGTAGCTCGCTATCCACGACCGGTTCTGTTGGTAGCTCATCTAACAAGCGAGTTAGTATAAACCTCACGTGACCTAAACACTTTTTGAAAATATCCAAAAGAAACAACCCTTATTCACTTATTGAACAAGAATTTACGTTAATATTGAGGATATTTATATCATTACAGTTCTTTTTTTTAGTCGATCAATCAAATTTAAAAAGATTTCTCTTTATATCTAACAGTGGTGAAACTTACCCTTAAAAATCTGAAAATACTTTTTAAAAATACACTTTCGAATACATTTTATGAAAATATTATAAAAAAGTACGTCAAACTAGAAGCCCAAGCATCACTTTTTGTTTTCCGCTGTTTGACGTTGAAAGTTAAAGTTCTACCGTTCATATAAAAATATAATAATAACAATATTCTAGATTTCATAAAAATATCGTATATATTCTAATTAAGAAACATAATAGTTGAATTTATAAATCAGTCAAACTCATTGACTTTGTTCTAGTAATGGCTTATAAATATAAACCTCATCGTCCAAATGTTACTCACCAATTAATCCCAACCTCATTCATAAATTATTAACTTTTAAATCTTCCAATTTTGCCATGAAGAGACAAAGAGACATCGAAGGTTTAGAAAACATAAATTTAGCAAATTGTTTAATGATGCTTTCTTTTCCTCAACAACAACAAATGAATAAACCACAGCAAAAAAGTTTTGGAGCAGTAGAATATGAGTGCAAAACATGCAACAAAAAATTCTCATCCTTTCAAGCACTAGGTGGGCACAGTGCAAGCCATAAAAGATCAAAACTAGAAGGTGGTGAATTCATGAAAACAAACGCAACACCTAAAATGCATGAATGTTCCATTTGTGGACAAGTGTTTTCGTTGGGGCAAGCACTAGGTGGACACATGAGAAGGCATAAAGCTATGATCAACCCAGAGTTTTCTTCAATAGAAAAAGTTGTTGTGAAGTTACCAGTTTTAAAGAGATTGAATAGTGCTAGGGTCATGTGCTTGGACTTGAATTTGACACCCTTGGAGAATGATTTGAAGTTATTGTTTGGAAAGATGGCTACGAAGCTTGATGTTTTAGTTTGATTTTTTTTTATTTTGTGTATATTTTTTTTTGTAATGATCCCGATTTTTTATATGATTTTTTATACATAATTTGTCTGTTCTTTTTCTTTATAATAGCATATATTCTTTCAATTTTAAGAAGAATTTGATTTATTTCTTGTTCTCTTCAGTACCTAAGTTAACTGTGTCAACCAGTTTTTCGTGGGGTTGTATGGTCCTTTCTTCCTGTTGTAGTAACCTGTCTAGTTCTCCTAGTACTTCACAATCTTTCACACCTTCGTCTTCGAATCGGTAGATCGGATTTTCAAAGTCACAATAGGCCATAGCATAATCGTTACTCATGGGATTCTGAGTGGATGTGGATCTGCATTTTAATATGTGAGTGTGTGTAAGAGCCTATTATTGAAAAAAAAAATTGAAAAAAAAAAGAAGAACAAAGAGCGTAAAGTTTGCATGCAAAAACATCCATGATTCATTGATGACATATGAGAATGAAGTAACAACCCTTACAAATGGACCATTGTGCCTCGGATGAGACACAAGGTTTTAAAAGTCTAAATTGTTTGATTATTACAAGTCCAACAAATATTTAAAGACAATTATTGTTGGATAAAAGTAATAGGGACAAATTCTTTAGCTTCCCAGTTGTTGGGTCCTCTGTTGATAGTTAGAAAATCCATTCTTCCAGGTCATAGCTGTCCTCACTATTCTCCACTGCGTTGACTCCATGGTTGCTGATCCGCAAATGTGGTCCCTCGGCACGAGCACGACGAATAACTTTCTGGGCTCCTGAAGTGAAACCCAAACCGAATTTGTCATATTTATAGAGAATATCCGGGAGTTGGTCCTAAATAGTACACCCACCTTCTTCGACTACTGCCTTGGCATCTTTCAGAGAAGCCATATTTAGCGGAGGTATGGTAATCTTCAGGACTTGGAAAACAGTCTTGCTTGCTGTCACTGTTTGTGGGACTTCCTCAAAATGCTGACACAGAGTTTCGATGAATTCACCATTCATTTCCACATATCTGAAGGAGTTCAGGTGACTGACCATATATTCCTCCTCTCCATGGACAATGATGATTTTTCCCTTGGTTGTGTATTTCAACATCTGATGTAATGTAGAGGTGACGGCACCAGCATTATGAATCGAAGGTCGGCCCAATAAACAGGAATAGGAAAGGTAAATGTCCATTACATAGAAATTGGAATCAAAGGTTTGAGTTCCAACTTTAATGGGGATGTCCACCTCCCCATGCACCATTCTCTTCGAACCATCGAAGGCCCTTACGACTATGTTGCTGGGTTTTAAGGTCAAACATTCACAGTCTAGTCTATCCAGAGCTTTCTTAGGCAGCACATTCAATGATGAACCAGTGTCAACCAGGACATGGGTCAAAGTAGTGCCCCTGCATTCGACAGAGACATGCAACGCCTCGTTGTGTTTCCTCCCTCTAGGTGTCAAGTCAGCATCAGAAAAGCCCAACCCATTGTCAGCTGTTAAACTGGCCACACAATCTTCGAATTGGTCAGCAGAGGTTTCTTGTGGCACATGGGCAGTTTTAAGAAATTTCACCAAGGCTTTCGCATGAGCCTCAGAGCACAACAGTAAAGCTAGCATAAAAATCTTTGAAGGAGTCTGCCCTAGCTGTTCGACTATGTTGTAGTCTCTTCTCTTTATAATCTTCAAAATTTCTTCCATCTCCTTCTTGGAATCCTTTAGGATAGATACTGATTGCGCCTTCACCCGGACAGGCTCAACAAAAATTCCTTTGCCCCAAGTCTCAGTCGACTCGGTGATAGGGGTGTCAACAGGGGTAACCATAGGAATTGTAGTAGTAGTATCAGTCGGAGCAAAAGCAGGAATGATCACAGGACTGGTAACAATTTTCAGAGGAGCAATCTCAGGGGAGAACACTCTTCCACTTCTGGTTATTTTGCTGGTTCCCACAATGTTGCCGATGTCGGGGTCAGCCTTCTCAAAAATCGAGTCTTCATCAGCCAGCCAATCTTACTTGACGTTGTGGTAGTAGACATCACCCCCATAGTTCCAAGGGACAGTTTTATCTGAGGAGTACGGGATTGGCCCTGGCATAGTAATTATAAGTGGAGTCACCTTCGTAACAGATGTAATCCTAACGGGTGTTTTGGTGGAGACCCTGGAAAGATTGGCGGAAATGGTTACTATTCAAAAATCCTTGTAAGCAATGATTGGAACGGGAGTATTTTCAAACAAAATATCATTGTCATCTATCAGGCGCTGGACACATGCTTTCAATAAATGTCAACCAGTCGGTAGGGATAAATAGGGGTGGTAGCCTTTGCCACAGCCTGGAAATAAACCAGCCTTCAACAGATTCCTCTTGACAGTTAGAAGAGGAGTAATAAGCTCATCAACAATAGTAACAAATATATCATCTTCAACAGCGTTAACACCACGGTCGTGCTTGGGCATAGGAGTGGTGATAACATTTGGGATCTCAGGAGCGTCAAATTAAATTTCTTTAGCTTCGAGAAGGTCTTGCACCTTGTCTTTCAAAACCCAACAGTCATTTGTATCATGACCTGGACTGTCTGAATAGTAAGCACAATGGGTGTTTAGGTTATAACGGGGAGAGGCAGTGTTGGGATTCTTTGGAGCTTCCCATAAGGTTACCAGATTAGATCTCAATAAATGTGGCAAGACTTGAGACAACGTAATATTTATCCGGGTAAATTATCTTACTAGTCTTTCCGTTCTAGTCCGGTTGTTCCTTTGTTGAGTAGGTGCAGGCTTAGGGATCATGACGGCCCCTACTGTTGGACGGTGTTCAGTTCTTTCCTGGTTCCTTTGAGGGTACACATCACCAACATCTTTCTTCCCAATAAATGGTTTTCTCACAGCACTGGAGGATGCGTCCTTTTGGATCTTCCCACTCTTAATCCCAGCTTCCACTCTCTCCCCGGTCAAGATTAATTCAACGAAGCTGGCTGAGGAGCTTCCATTTTGATGATTAAAGAAAGGACCAGACAGGGTACCCAGAAACATGTCCACTAGCTCTCTGTCTGACAGGGGAAGCTGGACTCTTCTTGTTAAGTCCCTCCATTTCTGAGCGTAGTCTTTGAAACCCTCGCCTTAACCCATAGCCAGACTCTGGAGTTGAGTACGGGTGGGAGCAAGGTTTGCATTGTACTGATACTTTTTTATAAAAAGCAGCGGCCAGGTCTTCCCAATTATGGATATTGGCCCTCACTAGTTGATAGAACCAATCTAGTTGAGTCCCGGATAGACTCTCCTGAAAGAAGTGGACCCACAAATCTCTGTCAGCAGTGTGAGGCTGTATCTTCCTCACATAAGATCGGAGGTGCATCTTGGGACACGAAACCCCGTCGTACTTAGCAAACACTGGTGCCTTGAACTTTGGTGGAATAAAAATCCCAGACACCAAACCCAGCTCTTCAAAGTCCAGCCCGGGCACTTTCTGAATCTTCATTGCACTTAGACGTTCTTCCAGATGTTTATACTTCTCATCAGCTGGAGGATATTGCTCTTCAGAGTAATTATCCTCTTCTTCCTCTTCAGATTCTGGATGGTCAGTCACTTCCTTGTTTTCCCCTTCTTGATTGTCCTTTTCACCTGATGATGTTGCGAAGTCTAGGGTCTGTCTGGTTTGTCCTTGGAACCTTCTTCACATATTCAAAACACCGGTTGATTTCTTCGCTTTCTTCTTCTTTTCTTTGATCAATAAAGTTTTCAAATTCTCTTGTCCATTTTCTAGAGTCAAGAACATTTATTGAAACTGAGCATTCCGCGCCTGGAGATCTTTTACTGTCTTCTCAAGATCCATCTTACTGAAATAAATAGTAGAAAGATAAGGAGACATGTTGTAAGAAACATGTTTATGTTATGATGAATGAAGATGCATATGGAAATTATTTCAAGGAATTTAGAGATTTAAATTTGCTTTAGACAAAAAGGGAACACCCGCTATATTAATAAATCAAAGTTTGAGTACATCATGCCTCTTTGGACTTACAATGAAAGAAATGACAAATACAAAACTCTAAGACAAAAAAGTTGAGCGCATCCTCTTTGGTGCAATGTAGGAGTTCATACTCCGCTCTTTATGAAGCTGTTTGGTGAGTTCCAAAACCTTCTTCTAGCTGGAATAAAATTGGGCCTCAAAAGTGTCTCGCTCCACCTTAAGCTGTATCCAATCCCTTTGCAAGTCTTCGAGAGAGGTGGGCATGTTAGGATAAAGGATAGTGTATGGGACATCTCCTTCCACAACAGGCTCTATGATAACTGGGAGAATGGAGGGGTAAGGCATCATAAGACTTTGAGCACGAGCTCGTACCCATTTGAGATAAGGCTCAAGAGGGATGGAATTCTTGTGCCCCAGTGTATTGCTATCTGTGATACGGTGGGAGAACTGACCATGGTTTTGCGTTTGTTTTCGCAAATGTTTCGGTTGAGCAAGAGTCGCCACCGACTTTTTATTTTATCCTAAGGAAAGGTTTAAAAAGCACAACAAAAACCTTTGAGATTTTTCTTGGGTTCGGGGAGTAAATTATAGAAAGGGAAGGTATTAGCACCCTTTCTATCCATGGTTATCCATGGGCTCTTAGTTACTTGCTTAGATCAACTTGCCTTAATTTTCAATTGTTTGAAATGGTGCTTTGTGTGTGTGGGTTTGAAAATGTTTTGAAAAGAAGCCAATGTGGTGGCAACCTTTGTAATGATCCATGTTGGGATGTATACAAAGGTGTATGTCTTTTGAAAAGGTTTTCATTTGTTTTTGAAAGTTGTTTTGAAAGTGTTGTGAGGTGTGGTTTTTAGAAAATAGGCAAGTGTTTTGTTTTGCAAGTTTGATTCAAGTAACTAAGAGGTCATCTACTCCTAAATTTCTCAAAGATCTTTGCTTATGTTTTAACCCTTTTAACAATTTTGTTCCACCATTGTATTTGGTGGACAATCTTGTATTAGGATGTGAAAGGGACGGGCGCGGGTCATCGTTTAGACCATAATTGCAACGGTGTCAAGTATCTTTGGACAATTTTCTTTAAGGGACTTGATCATTTGTTTAGGCAATATTTTGAGGGACTATGATCATTTGATTTGTTTGTTTTGCCCAAAGAGACCTAACATGCAATATGGCCCAATTATTTGAAGGCAACAAAGTGGAATACCCTAGGGGTGCAAGTGTGAGATGTGTTGTCCATTTTCATGCTTGTTTATCTTGAGGTTAGGTCAAACTATTTTGTTCGTTTTATTCGCATACAAACCCTAATTCTAGCATGGTATGTTTAGAAAGCATTAAAGTGCGAAATTTAAATTCCTACACTATTACAACACAATAATATGGGGAGGGGGATACAAATGTTCAAATGGGGATTATTTAGACAAGGAATTAAACCTAGCTATTACATCATTTTCTTTGAATATTTACAATATGATTAAAGGCATAAATTAAATGAAAGATGAAATAAATATGCAAGATGTAAAAAGAAAATTTTTTATATGCATGAAAAAGTATTATTTATGTAAAAAGAAAATAAAAAGGTATTATTTTTAGAGTATTTTCATATTTAGGTCAAAACCCTAGTTTACAAAATAAAATGTATTATTTATTCAATATATATAATATTTATTATTTACATACAAGAATAAAATAAAAATAAAGTCTAATTGTGAAAGATGTATTTTTAATGTTAAATATTAATAAAATAAAATATGTATATTTTTGGTATTTTATTCTAAGTATACTAATGTATAAGTTATTTATTTATATTATTTACAAAACATGTATTATATATACTAATTAATAATATTTAATATTTAATAAAAAAAAGGTATTTTTTCTATAAGATATTTTCAGAAAGTAGAACAAAATAAAAGTGTGTAAAAATGTATTTGCAATATTTTAGTATTTTAAACAAAACATATATATATATATATATATATATATATATATATATATATATATATATATATATATATATATATATATATATATATATATATATATATATATATATATATATATATATATATATATATATATATATATATATATATATATATATATATATATATATATATATATATATATATATATATATATATATATATATATATATATATATATATATATATATATATATATATATATATATATATATATATATATATATATATATATACAAACTAAAATAAAAATAAAATAAATACCTAATAAATTCAAAAATGGTGAAAAAAAATATTTTTATATTTTTAATATGCTGAGAAAAAATAAATGAGTCAATTAAAAAAAGAAAAAGTCAAAAAACATTAAAAATAAAGCAAATGGGCTCAGGGGGGTGTGAACCAAAAAGCATGGTGTAAGAAGCAAAACAAAAGCTGGCCCAGCCCATGAGGCACCTTCTTCAACCTTTGAACCATATTATTCAAAAAAACGCGCGCCCTGTTCTTCCACCCACACATCCTGATTCCTGGCTTATTAATGAAAACTCATAACATAAAAAATGTTCAGCATCAAGAGACGAATCCAACCATATGCAGAACTTGATCTAACTCTCTAAGATGAGGGAGAATTTCTTCTCCCCCAAATCCTGACCTAGACTTTCTGCCATTTTCAAACCTTAAATTCTCACAGCTCAAGCAAAAGAAATGAAAAGTAAAAACATGTACATGTTCAGTGGCATGAGTAGAACATTGCTTATTCACAAACTTAGAGCTAATGATGCCTAATAAGAGAGATAGAAGTTCACTAAAATACTTGTTCAGTTGAAGTTCTATCTGGCAATGGGGAAGCTTTCAGTGCAAGATAATGGTTGGTATAGCTTCCTTGAGGTGTGGTGATGCTGTTCCAATATTTACTTTGCCCTGAGACACCTTGAATCGAGCTGTAGAACTTTAACTGCAAAATGAAAAAGTGAAAATGGTGGAACTTGTTAGAGGAGTTACAGGTCGTGTTTCAAGTCATGGTTAGCTTGCATAGATGCTAGGGAATGTGTGTGAACTGGTTTGGGCAAGAGAGCTTGAGGGAAATGGAAGATGGCACTCAAACTGCAGGCCTGGCCCTGTTTTTGCAGTTTGAAGGTGATTCTGAGATTGGGAGTGTATGAGAGATGTTAGGGTCGTGTACTAGCTTGGTTATGATGTCCTGGATGTGTTTCACAAGTTCACTTAAGTGTTTGTAAGCTGATATGAGAGTTATGTTACAATATGCCAAGTTACTTACACTTTAAGCAACAAATGCCCAAGTTGTATTCTAGGTCAGTAGAGGCCCCCTAATGAGCTGCATAATCTCTCCTTGATCAGAGTGTTTTGCTCATAATCTTGTGCCAATTAGATCTCATTTGTACTGCTTGGATTTTCAATTGGACATAAAGCTACCTTTTGCAAAAATGGAAGAAATGCTTTATCTATTTTGGGATTAATCCTCTAGGCAATGCTTGAACACACAAAACATGGTCTTGGCACAAAGGTTTTGCATTGAATTATTGAGTGTCAAAGGGTTTTAGGACCTGTAATTTAGCACAAACTATGCTGACTTGAAAATGGCCTAAGTTATGAACATGTTCATGATCAATTCAAAAGTGAGTTTTTGCCATATTGTGAAATTCGATTCTCCCTAACCATGAGGTTGTTTGAGAAGTTCTTGGACATTTTGGAAAGCTTAGAATGTGTACTACAATCCATCTTTGAAATGCAAATTGAAATTCCAAGTGGAAGTATATGGAAAATGGCCTTGAAGTTGGATAGAAAACCTTGTCAAAATAGGTTAAAATTTCACTAAGTTAAGAATGGTTTAGTGCCCTTATTCAAAAATTTGTAACTTGAGATACAAGCCTCATTTGGGAAAACTTTGTGAATCAAAGTTGTAGATTATGCAACAATCTATAACTTTCATGTTTTGACTTTTGTTTGAATCCAAATGAATCTTGGTGAGAAAGTGGGGCAAAGTTGAGAAAAAATTAGGGTTTTTCATAACTTAGAAAAATTCTAAGTTATGAAAAATTCTCAATTCTAACCCTAATTTGCATTTTTTGATTTCTTGGTGAACAAGTTTCATGATTTGGCATGTTTTGATGAAAAATGAATCTTGACCCTCAATTTTGACCAAAAAGTCAAAGTTTGACTTTTCAGTATACAGTCAAAATTGATCAATTGACTGGGAAATTCAACTGTCAATCTTGTGTACTTGGGATCTTTTGAACTTGTTGAGCATGTCAAGATAATTCCATGGGGTCCTTGAGTCCATATGTGAGTTTGGTTTGCCATTGGCTAAGTCAAACAGTCAAAAATTGCCTTTGTGCAGTCAAAACCCTGAAAATGACCATTTTGCCCTTTTGATGATCTGATCAAATTTCTTGAGGAATTGTGATCCAAACTTGATCAAATGGTCTATGTGAGTTCATAATGTTGATATGGGTCAATTTTCATGAGATTTGACTGTCAATTGGCCACAGTTGACTTTTTCCCCAATACAGTTGATTTCTAGGTCAACTGTCCAATTGACTGGGCAAAACTTGGAATCAAGACTTGAAACTTGATATGGATAAACTTGGGACTCCAACATGAAGCATGAAAGTCATCTTAGGCATTTTAGGTCAAAATATCCTTGTGCAATCACAAACCCTAATTTGGGTCAACAGTGCAAGGAGAAGTCTTGAGCAGAGGAAATGGGAGGGCAAATTTTGGGGTACAACAGTTGCCCCTGTTCAATCTTCTTGAACCTGAAGAGTTAGATTGGCAAGTTTGCCTTTCGTGACTCGAGGGTAAAAGGAGATTGGACACTAGAGTTCCCAAAAATTTGCACTCGCATGTTGGAGTATCGGCCATGTGATGTCGTGAATGGGCTTATAGATGCCATTTGGAGAGGTGGTGGATAGGGAGATGGGCTTATAGATGCCATATGGAGATGTGACAGAACCTTGTCGGGAATGGGCTTATAGATGCCATTTGGAAGTGTTGATCGCATAAGAGATTCCTTAGCGAGAACTTGTGTGTTTGAGAAAGACAGATGTTTTCCTGGCTTGTTACAGGTGTTTGATCTTCAATCTCCTTATGCAGATATGCCCTGGATGGATTCAGGTATCGAATCTACAATCGGTTGCTCACAGATGTGCCCTGGATAGATACAGGAGTCGAATCCGGAAATAGTCGTCAATAGATATGCCCTGGCTGGATACAGGAATCGAATCTTCGAACTCTTCAGACGTGCCCTGGCTAGATACAGGAATCGAGTCTGGAAATGTTGTAGTTGATATATGTGCCCCGGCTGGATACAGGAATCGAATCTTCGAACTCTTCAGACGTGCCCTGGCTAGATACAGGAATCGAGTTGGGAAATATGGTCAACAGATATGTCCTGGCTGGATACAGGAGTCGAATCCGGAAATAGTCGTCAATAGATATGCCCTGGATGGATACAGGAATCGAATCTTCAAACTCTTCAGACGTGCGCTGGCTAGATACAAGAATCGAGTCTGGAAACTGATCACTCTCAGATATGCCCTGGCTAGATACAGGTATCGAATCTGGAATTGTGACAGTTGAAGGTAGTTGTGTTTGGGATTGTCTTTTTCCCTGAAAAGGCAAAACATAAGTTGTATGCAATGTCATGATGTATGATGTGCATGATGTTTTATCATGAGACAGTGTTGTATGCACTTTATCATGTATGCAAACGTGAAATGTTTATGAATGTATTTTCGTCTTAGGAAAATAAATCCTTGACGATCGGCCGGGGAATTGCTCTGTGGAAGAGATACTTTGCTGAAGTTTTTGATGAGAGGCCTGCTGAGGACTTCAATGATGGATTCCGCTGGGGATAATGATGATAAACTCCGCTGGGGATACCAAAGATAAACTCCGCTGGGTATTGAAGGAACTTTGTTGAGGGCGATCTTCTGTGGCAATTAGCTGAGGATAACCCAGTTATAATCCCTTGTGAGGAATAACTCTGAATAAAGCTCGGAAGAGACGTCCGTATTCTGCAGGGAACAAGCTTCCAGAATCTACTGGGGATAAGCTTTAAGACCTGCCGGGGAATGTTGTGCCTTTTTAGGACTTATGGGAGACCAACTCCGCTTGGGGAAAGCAATGCTGAATCTTGTCTTACTCTGCGGGGAGTTGAGATGATTTGGTCACAATCTTCAGTCGAATTACCTTGGTACCTTGGCGGACAAAGCAACCAGACTGCATCAGACAACTTCTTATTGCCCCTATTTCTGATGTCACCTGTAATTAATCTTTTGTTTCATACGCAAATATTTATGAACCAGCAATTTTAATGTCAAATGCATATATCAAAAATGAACATTGGACGTTCTTCGCAAGACAAAACAAAAAGAAAAACAATGGCAACTTGTATGGACAAGTGAATTTGTATTGATTTGAACTTTGCCTGTGAATAGGCGTTTTTGTACAAGATGCTGACATCCTAGTAAGAGGACGCCGCCGAATAATCATAGAATTTACAATTTTGAAAAGAAAACAAAACAGCTATGTGAACAATCCCACTGGGTTCCAACCCTGCTATCGCCTTTATGTCTCCAAGCGTCTCATCGCTTTGCTGCCTAGTTGAAGATGAAGCTGATTGGTCGATGCCGAAATCTGAGCCAGATAGTTGATGCCGAATTCCGGATGCAAAGTGATCCAATGAGACATAGTGTTACGCTTTATCCCTAACTTTTGCCTGGACCGCCCTTTCGGGTTTTCAGTCCACCGGGATACCCATTTTTGCTCAAGCCGCCTTTTCAGGTTTTCGACTTGTCGGGTGTACAGATTTTTTTTCATTTCATCCCTTATTTTTGCCCGAACCCTTTTGGTTCGCCGGGAAGCCCTTATTTTTTCCTAGGTATGTCAACCTAGCGGGTCTTTTATTCATGCGTAGTATCTTTTCACTATGTCTGCATTGGCGGGGTGAGGAAGGTCGTCACCATCCATGGTGGTTAGGATCATGGCTCCTCCTGAGAACACATGTTTAACCACAAATGGCCCTTCGTAAGTAGGGGTCCATTTTCCCCGGGGATCACTTTGAGGAAGGATGATGCGTTTGATTACCAAGTCCCCAACTTGATACTCTTGTGGTCTGACTTTCTTGTTAAATGCCCTGATCATCCGTTTTTGATACGTCTGACCATGACAGATAGCGGTGAGTCTCTTTTCGTTAATCAGATTTAATTGATCAAGTCGAGTCTGGATCCAGTCATCTTCATTCAAGTCTGCATCCTTCATTATCCGGAGCGAGGGTATCTAAACTTCAATTGGCAAGACGGCCTCCATGCCATAGACCAAGGAGAAAGGAGTTGCCCCGGTTGACGTCCTTGCTGAGGTACGGTACCCATGAAGAGCAAATAGTAACATTTCGTGCCAATCTTTATAGGTCACTGTCATCTTCTGCACAATTTTCTTGATATTCTTATTAGCTGCCTCTACGGCCCCATTCATCTTCGGCCGGTAGGGAGAAGAATTGTGGTGCTGTATCTTGAATTGTTCGCAGAGTTCAGTGATCATTTTGTTATTGAGATTGGTACCATTGTCCGTAATGATTCTTTCCGGGACGCCGTACCGACAGATCAGATTATGCCGGATGAAACGTGCCACGACGCTCTTGGTTACTGTGGCGTAGGAAGCTGCCTCAACCCATTTCGTGAAGTAATCGATCGCTACCAAGATGAAGCGATGCCCGTTGGATGCCGTCGGTCGGATCTCACCGATCATATCAATGCCCCACATTGCAAAAGGCCAAGGTGCCGTCAGGACGTTCAGAGGAACTGGAGGAATATGCACCTTGTCAGCATAGATCTGGCATTTGTGACAAGTTCGAGAGTGTTGGTAACAATCGGCTTCCATGGTGGACCAGAAATATCCTGCCCTAAGGATTTTCTTTGCCATGGTGTGTCCACTGGAGTGTGTTCCGAATGTACCTTCATGCAGTTCTATCATGATTTTCTCTGCTTCAGCCTTATCCACACAACGTAGTAGAGTTGAATCATGATTCCGTTTGTAGAGGATGCCGTTACTGAGGAAGAATTTTGCCGCAAACCTCCTCATGAACTTCTTGTCATTGACAGATGCACCTTCAGGGTATTCCTGAGCTTCCAAGTACCTCTTCACCTCATGATACCAGGGTTTTTCAGTTGCCTTCTCGGCCTCGAGGTCGCAGCAGTATGCCGGTTCATCCAACTTCCAGATAATGATCTGGGGAGCCTCATTGTCCCATTTAACCTTGAACATTGAAGACATCGTAGCTAGTGCGTCCGCTAGCTGATTCTCCTCTCTTGGGAAATGCTCAAAAGTTATCTCTTCAAAGTGGGGAAGCAAGGTTGACACATACTCCTTGTAAGGAATAAGATTTGGGTGTTTCGTATCCCACTCGCCTTTGATCTGATTGATCACGAGAGCGGAATCTCCGAAGACACTCAGAAATTTGATCCTTAAGTCGATTGCAGCTTGTAGACCCATGATACATGCCTCATATTCTGCCATGTTGTTGGTGCAGTTGAAACACAATCGGGCGGTGAGTGGAGTATGAGTTCCTTTGAGAGATATGATTACAGCGCCGACGCCGTTACCCAAAGCATTAGAGGCTCCGTCAAAATGCATAGACCATCGGGATCCTTCCTCAGGTCCTTCATCCGGTCCAGGTACTTCACAGTCAGTCACCACCATGATGTCTTCGTCCGGAAAATCAAAGTTCAAGGATTGGTAATCGTCCACAGGTTGGTGTGCCAAATGATCTGCCAGTACACTTCCTTTAATTGCTTTCTGAGTTGTATACTGGATATCATATTCTGTTAAGATCATTTTCCATCTCACTATTCTTCCAGACAGAGCGGGCTTTTCAAATATGTACTTGATGGGATCCATCTTTGAAATCAACAAAGTGGTGTGAGTAAGCATATACTGTCTCAGCCGGCGAGCAGCCCATACTAGAGCGCAGCAAGTTTTCTCAAGCAGTGAGTAACGAGACTCACAGTCGGTAAAATTTTTGCTCAAGTAATAAATAGCATGCTCTTTTCGGCCAGACTCGTCATGCTGTCCCAGCACGCACCCCATTGAATTGTCAAGTACTGTCAAATATAGTATCAGAGGTCTTCCTTCCACTGGCGGCATAAGAATGGGTGGCTCTTGGAGATATTCCTTTATCTTTTCAAAGGCAGCCTGACATTCATCGTTCCAGCGTACTACTTGATCTTTCTTCAGTAATTTGAAGATTGCTCACAAGTAGCAGTCAGATGTGAGATGAATCGGGAAATGTAATTCAGTCGTCCTAGGAAGCCTCTGACTTCTTTCTCTGTCTTTGGAGTTGGCATCTCTTGTATGGCTTTTACCTTGGCAGGGTCCACCTGAATACCTTTATCACTTACAACGAAACCCAGCAATTTTCCGGACCTCACCCCAAAGGTGCATTTGTTGGGATTCAACCTCAGCTTATATAACTTCAGTCGGTCGAATAGCTTCCTCAGATGATCAAGGTGCTCCTCCTCAGTTTGAGACCTTGCAATCATGTCATCGACGTATACCTCAATCTCATGATGGATCATATCATGAAATAAAGCAACCATGGCACATTGATAGGTTTCCCCAGCATTTTTCAATCCGAATGGCATAACTTTGTAACAGAAGGTGCCCCACTGAGTCACAAAGGTAGTCTTCTCCATATCCTCCGGAGCCATCTTGATCTGGTTATACCCTGAAAAACCATCCATGAAGGAGAAAACCTTGTGTTGAGCAGTATTGTCAACGAGAACATCGATGTGCGGCAGAGGAAAATCATCCTTGGGGCTTGCCCTGTTTAAATCCCTGTAGTCAACACACATTCTGACTTTACCGTCCTTCTTCGGCACTGACACCACATTGGCAACCCACTGAGGGTAAGAAGTTACTGCTAGAAATTCGGCATCAAATTGCTTCATAACCTCAGCCTTGGTCTTTTCGGACATCTCTGGGCGCATGCGGCGAACCTTTTGCTTTACCGGAGGGCAGTCTTCCTTAGTTGGCAGGTGATGAACTACAATGTCGGCATCCAAACCAGGAATATCTTCGTATGACCAAGCAAAGATCTCTATGTAATCGTGTAGCATCTGGATCAATCGTTGCTTCATGCTGAGCTCTAGATTAGCCCCAATCTTGACCTCTTTCCTATCTGTCTCCGTACCCAGGTTAATTGTTTCCACCGGCTCTTCATGTGGTTGAATAGCCCTCTCTTCCTGGAGTAGCAGTCTTGCGAGTTCACCGGGCACTTCACAATCATCTTCACCTTCGTCTTCGGCCAAGTTGATCGGATTCTCGAAGTCATAACCGGCGGTAGCAGAGCTGTTACCAGTGAGATCCAGAGTGGATTGAAACCTGTATAAGTGAGTGTGTGTAAATATAGCTGTTTTGCAATATATAACACAGAAAGAAAAGAGCACAAGATTTGAAATGCAACAAACGTCTAATGTTTTGATTGATGATATATGGAAATGTCATACAAAAAGCCCTCACAAATGGAGCTACGATGCCCCGGGTAGGACATCGAGCCAATAAAAGTTTCAACACATTGTTTGTTACAAATTGAAAATCAAAAGAAATAATTACTGCGTGACAAATGTGATAGGTGTAAAATCCTTTGCCGTCCAGTTGCTTGGTCCGTTGCTGGTAGTCGGGTAGATCCAACTGTCAAACTCTGCTTCCTCTACATCCTCCTCAATAGCATTCACCCTTGGACTGGTGATAAACACTGGAGCCTTTCTGATCTTTTCCTTGCGCACAGCCCTCTGAGCCTCTGCAGTAAAGCCCAGCCCAAACTTGTCGTTCTTTTGAGTGAAGTCAGGAAGCTGACCCCAGTTCGCACAATTGCCTTTCTCGATTACAGCCCGGGCATCCTTCAAGGATGCCATCTTCAACGGAAAGTCTTCTTCAACCACTGCTTCAGCTGATGCCAAAATTGGAGGTACCTCCTCAAAATGCTGAAAGGGGGTTTCAATAAACTCCCCATCCATCTCGATATACCGGAATGAATTCAAATGACTAACCATGTATTCCTCCTCACCCTGCACAGTAACAATCTTCCCTTTGACAGGGTATTTGAGCTTTTGGTGTAGAGTGGAAGTTACTGCCCCAGCTTTGTGAATCCAGGGTCGACCCAACAAGCAGGAGTAAGATGGACGAATATCCATTACATAGAACGTTGAGTCGAAAACCTGGGAGCCCACACGAATAGGAATGTATACCTCACCGTGCACCATCCTCTTAGAACCGTCGAAGGCTCTAACAATGATGTTACTAGGTTTCAGCTCCAAACCCTCACAATCCAGACGATCCAATGCCTTCTTGGGAAAAACATTCAGGGAAGAACCGGTATCCACCAACACGTGCGCGAGAGTAGTGCCCCTGCACTCTATAGAGATGTGCAGGGCATCATTGTGATTTTTCCCTTTGGCGGTAAGGTCAGCATCTGAGAACTCCAAGCCATTGTCAGCCGTCAAATTAGCCACACAGTCAGTGAATTAATCCGCGGAGGTCTCTTGCGGCACATGGGCCGTTTTCAAAAATGAAATCAGGGCTTTTGCATGGGCCTCTGAGCATAGCAGTAATGATAGCATAGAGATTTTGGAGGGAGTATGCCCCAACTGTTCAACAATGTTAAAGTCACTCTTTTTGATGATTTTAAGAATTTCCTCCATTTCTTGTTGGGAGGCTTCTACAGCAGTCTTTTTTGGCGCCTCCGTCCTGGCAGGCAAATTGGTAGCAACTTCTTTTCCTCGAGTATCAGAGGACTCGGCGGCAGTAGTAGACACAGGAATTTGAACTGGAACATGCACACTTGCGGGTGTGATGGTGAGAGGTTTTCGGATAACCGGCGGTGCAATGTCAGGCGAGAAGAGCCTGCCACTGCGGGTAATCTTGGCGGGACTAGTGATGTTACTGATACTGGTATTGGTGTTGAATTCTTGCTTCACCCCAAGCACATACACGTCGGCCCCATAATGCCATGGGACCGCTTTATCAGACTCATAGGGGAGAGGCCCCGGAACAGTAATAGTGATGGGTGCCACATACATAATTTGGACTGGTTTCTTCATGGGAGCTTTGGCAGGATTGTAAATTGTGACAACAGATATTTCTTCAACAGAGACAAACAGAACAGCAGTTTTTTTGAACAGAATTTCCTTGCTATCCATCAGGCTTTGGATGCCTGATTTCAGCAGTGGACAACCGGTAGGGATAATGGCACACAGGAGGCAACCCTTGCTACAACCCGGAAATAAACCGGCTAGTAGTAAGTTCCTCTTAACAGTCAACAGAGGGGTAGCAACATCATTTACTGAAACAACATACAACTCTTCTTCAATGGCATTTACCCTATGCTGGGGCATAGGAGCAGTTACAACATTCGGCCTCTCAGGCGCTTCAAACTGAATTTCCTTCGCGTCGATAAGATCTTGCACTTTGTTTCTCAAGGCCCAGCAATCATCAGTAGTATGCCCGGGGCTATCAGAATGATAAGCACAGCGGGCATTCGGGTTATACTTAGGAGATGCAGTATTAACGACCTTAGGAGCTTCTTTGGTGGTCACCAAGTTGGTTGATAACAGTTGGGGTAAAATTTGCGATAAGGTCATACTTAGTCGAGTATACTGCCTCTTGGGCCTTTCACCTCTTTGTTGATTGTACTGCTGAGGAGCGGCAACAGGTTTTGAAATGACCAGAGCATTGACGGCTTGGCGACTTTCTGGCTTGACTTGTCTTCTAGGACCATAGACGGCACTTGCTTCTTTCTTAAAAGGCCTCTTCTCAGTACTTGCAGCAACACCCTTCTGAATCTTTCCTGACTTGATGCCAGCTTCTATTCTTTCGCCCATTAAGATCAAATCGGTAAACCCCGCGAAAGAGTTACCAATCAGATGATTGAAAAATGGCCCAGATAGGGTCCCTAGAAACATATCAACAAGCTCACGATCGGTTAAAGAAGGCTGCACCCTGCCAGCCAAATCCCTCCATTTTTGTGCGTACTCTTTGAATCCCTCGCTTGTTCCTAGCGACATACCCTGAAGTTGGGTACGAGTAGGGGCAAGGTCAGAATTGTATTGGTATTGTTTGTAGAAAGCGGTGGCCAAATCTTCCCAATTTCTGACACTGGTTCCTTCTAGCTGATAAAACCACTCCAACTGAGCTCCCGAAAGGCTGTCTTGAAAGAAATGAATCCAAAGGTTTTTATCTGCCGTATAGGGTTGAATCTTTCTCACGTAGGACCTGAGATGCATTTTTGGACAGGACAGCCCATCATACCTCACAAACACTGGCACTTTGAATTTTGGGGGAATCACGATCCCGGCAACCAAACCCAAGTCTTCAAAATCCAAACCCGGTAGTCTTTGTAGCTCCATGGCGGCCAACCTGTCTTCTAGCCCTTTGTATTTATCATCAGCTGGAGGGTATTGCTGATCAGTATAATCTTCATCCTCTTCGACCTCCTCCTCTTCCGCATCAGACTCGGAAGGTACCGCAGCTCCCCCTCCTTTGCTGGTTCCTTCATCAGAAGTAGGAGGAAATTCAAGCACTCTCCGAGCTTCTCCATCAAATCTTCTCCCCAAAGTAGCCACTCCAATCCTCTTTTTCTTCTTTTTCACTGGGTCCTTATTCTCCAATTGAGTCTTGATATCCTCCTGACCCTTAGCCAAGGTCATCAGGAGTTGCTGGAACTGTGCATTCTGAGCTTGTAGGTCTTTGACTGTTTGCTCGAGATCCATCCTACTGAAATAAACAGCAGACAGATAAGGAAAACTGGAGTGAGACCTGCTTATGCACATGATGAATGGTATGCTTATGTATGCAATGCATTCAATGATTTAGAACATTCAAAATTGTTTCAGACAAAGAAGAACGCACGTCATATTAATAAGAAGAAATTTGTTAGTACATAAATGCCCCATGGGCCAAATATTACAAAATAAACTTCTTAAGGCAGAAAGACATTGCGCATCCTCTTTGGTGCGATGTAGGTGTTGAGGGCCTCTTGCTCGTGGAGTCGGCGGGTAAGATCTAGAACCTTCTTTTCACTGGCGTAGAAGCTAGCTTCAAAAGTATTCCGTTCTTCCTTGAGCTGAATCCAACTTTTCTGCATTTCCTCCCACGATGTAGGCATGTCTGGATGTAGGATGGTGTAGGGAACCTCTCCTTCATTGACGGGCTCTTTAATCACTGGGAGTATATGAGGATAAGGCATCATGAGACTTTGGGCTCGGGCTCGTACCCACTTGAGATAAGGCTCAAGAGGGATGGAGTTCTTGTGTCCCAGAGTCTTGCTATCAACCTTGTTGAGTTTTCCCCAAGCTCTGATGAATCTTTGGCGGAGTCCTTGCGCATTGTTGTCGAAGTCAAAAACTAGGTCAGGAATCAACATATCATGAGGGCTATCCCTCCGTGCATATCCAAATTTCCTCAAAGCTAGGCAAGGGTTGTAGGTGATACCTCCTCTGATTCCAAGTAAAGGAACATTAGGAAATTCTCCGCAACGATCGACGATGATGACATTTTCTCTGGACCGAGAACACCAATGTACATCAGAGTGAGTAAGAGTCATCAACCGTTGGGACCACCTTGAGCCTTGGTCATTCTTTAGGACATATTGTGGAAGGTGCGAAATAAACCACCTTGCAAGGATAGGAGTACAGCACATGAGAACACCCCTCTTTCTCATTGTTCGTGTGTAAAATGAGTGAAGAATGTCCCCAAGCAATGTTGGTATTGGATTTCTGGACAAGAAGATTTTGACGGCGTTGACATCTACCAATTGGTCAGGATTTGGGAACAAGACCAACCCATAGATAAGGAGTGCCACAATCTCTTCAAAGGCTTGTAGGTCCAATGAGTTCCAACATTCTTGTGCCTTCTCAAACAAGAACTTTGCTAAGAATCCTTTGACGCCGCTTCTGGTTTCCCAATGCCCCTTGATGTCGGATGGTTGTAGATGTAATGCTCGAGCAACATCTTCCGGCTTTGGTTCCTTTTCCATACCGTTGAAGGGTAGTTGATTAAAGATAGGGATTCTTAGGAGTTGAGAAAACTCCTCTAAAGTGGGTACCAATTGATAATCAGGGAAAGTGAAACAGTGGTGAAGAGGGTCAAAGAACTGGAATAGCACTTTCATCATGTCTTCTTCAGTGTTGGTGTTGACTAGGCTGAGCAGTCTGCCATGTCTTTCACTGAAGGATGAATTTTCCGGAATTCTGGAGGTGAGCTCCTTGAGTTGAGGAGAGATTCTCACAAGGTTGACTTGAATGGTATTTCTGCGAGGAATTTCCATGTCCTACAAAACAAAGAACAAAGATGAAGATCCAAAACCCTTGAAATGGTTAGTGAATGCATATGATGCTGTATGATGTTTATGATGTATGCACAAAACATATGTACAAGCAAATCACACCAAACCCTAGTTTCAGGCTTGCATGGGGTTTCATAGGTAAGTACCCTCTTGAGTGTAGTTGGCTTAAAAACCTGTCCTATAAATAATAACCGGGTTCTAAGGAGCTCAATATCACTGGATTGTTTTCATTGTTCATTGTTTTGGTTTAGCCACTTAACTAGCGACCAGAATATTCCAAGAAAACAACCCTCAATGAGTGTAGTATCGAGTATCTACCAACTTCGGACTGCACCAAAGCCGGTCATTTCACTACCCCAAATAAAAGGCCAAGATGGTCAAGTAAGGTTCTAGGTCATTAGTGCTTAGTGACATCACTCAGCGGCCCCGTACTCTCCTTGATTGAACTCAAGGGTTACCGGTACTCACAAATATGTCGCACTAATATAGCTATTGCTTCGGCCGTGTCGGTATACCCCGCACAGTTTCCACAACGTATTGCTATCTATGAATGTTTCCCAAAATCTGGGTGTAGGATTTGCAAACCCAAATAATAGAGCCAAAGTATAAAGCAAACAATTCAAACAATTAGTCATGCAAGAGGGTGATCTAAGCCCTAAGGTTACTCCACTTTTAAAATTGTCCCCAGCAGAGTCGCCAGTTCTGTGATGCGGTGGGAGAACTGACTATGGTTTTGCGTTTGTTTTCGCAAATGTTTCGGTTGAGCAAGAGTCGCCACCGACTTTTTATTTTATCCTAAGGAAAGATTTAAAAAGCACAGCAAAAACCTTTGAGATTTTTCTTGGGTTCTGGGAGTAGATTATAGAAAGGGAAGGTATTAGCACCCTTTCTATCCATGGTTATCCATGGGCTCTTAGTTACTTGCTTAGATCAACTTGCCTTAATTTTCAATTGTTTGAAATGGTGCTTTGTGTGTGTGGGTTTGAAAATGTTTTGAAAAGAAGTCAATATGGTGGCAACCTTTGTAATGATCCATGTTGGGATGTATACAAAGGTGTATGTCTTTTGAAAAGGTTTTCATTTGTTTTTGAAAGTTGTTTTGAAAGTGTTGTGAGGTGTGGTTTTTAGAAAATAGGCAAGTGTTTTGTTTTGCAAGTTTGATTCAAGTAACTAAGAGGTCATCTACTCCTAAATTTCTCAAAGATCTTTGCTTATGTTTTAACCCTTTTAACAATTTTGTTCCACCATTGTATTTGGTGGACAATCTTGTATTAGGATGTGAAAGGGACAGGCGCGGGTCATCGTTTAGACCATAATTGCAACGGTGTCAAGTATCTTTGGACAATTTTCTTTAAGGGACTTGATCATTTATTTAGGCAATATTTTGAGGGACTATGATCATTTGATTTGTTTGTTTTGCCCAAAGAGACCTAACATGCAATATGGCCCAATTATTTGAAGGCAACAAAGTGGAATACCCTAGGGGTGCAAGTGTGAGATGTGTTGTCCATTTTCATGCTTGTTTATCTTGAGGTTAGGTCAAACTATTTTGTTCGTTTTATTCGCATACAAACCCTAATTCTAGCATGGTATGTTTAGAAAGCATTAAAGTGCGAAATTTAAATTCCTACACTATTACAACACAATAATATGGGGAGGGGGATACAAATGTTTAAATGGGGATTATTTAGACAAGGAATTAAACCTAGCTATTACATTATTTTCTTTGAATATTTACAATATGATTAAAGGCATAAATTAAATGAAAGATGAAATAAATATGCAAGATGTAAAAAGAAAATTTTTTATATGCATGAAAAAGTATTATTTATGTAAAAAGAAAATAAAAAGGTATTATTTTTAGAGTATTTTCATATTTAGGTCAAAACCCTAGTTTACAAAATAAAATATATTATTTATTCAATATATATATAATATTTATTATTTACATACAAGAATAAAATAAAAATAAAGTCTAATTGTGAAAGATGTATTTTTAATGTTAAATATTAATAAAATAAAATATGTATATTTTTGGTATTTTATTCTAAGTATACTAATGTATAAGTTATTTATTTATATTATTTACAAAACATGTATTATATATACTAATTAATAATATTTAATATTTAATATAAAAAAAAGGTATTTTTTCTATAAAATATTTTCAGAAAGTAGAACAAAATAAAAGTGTGTAAAAATGTATTTGCAATATTTTAGTATTTTAAACAAAACATATATATTTATTTATTTATGTACAAACTAAAAGAAAAATCAAATAAATACCTAATAAATTCAAAAATGGTGAGAAAAAATATTTTTATATTTTTAATATGCTGAGAAAAAATAAATGAGTCAATTAAAAAAAGAAAAAGTCAAAAAACATTAAAAATAAAGCAAATGGGCTCAGGGGGGTGTGAACCAAAAAGCATGGTGTAAGAAGCAAAACAAAAGCTGGCCCAGCCCATGAGGCACCTTCTTCAACCTCTGAACCATGTTATTCAAAAAAACGCGCGCCCTGTTCTTCCACCCACACATCCTGATTCCTGGCTTATTAATGAAAACTCATAACATAAAAAATGTTCAGCATCAAGAGACGAATCCAACCATATGCAGAACTTGATCTAACTCTCTGAGATGAGGGAGAATTTCTTCTCCCCCAAATCCTGACCTAGATTTTCTGCCATTTTCAAACCTTAAATTCTCACAGCTCAAGCAAAAGAAATGAAAAGCAAAAACATGTACATATTCAGTGGCATGAGTAGAACGTTGCTTATTCATAAACTTAGAGCTAATGATGCCTAATAAGAGAGATAGAAGTTCACCAAAATACCTGTTCAGTTGAAGTTCTATCTGGCAATGGGGAAGCTTTCAGTGCAAGATAATGGTTGGTATAGCTTTCTTGAGGTGTGGTGATGCTGTTCCAATATTTACTTTGCCCTGAGACACCTTGAATCGAGCTGTAGAACTTCAACTGCAAAATGAAAAAGTGAAAATGGTGGAACTTGTTAGAGGAGTTACAGGTCGTGTTTCAAGTCATGGTTAGCTTGCATAGATGCTAGGGAATGTGTGTGAATTGGTTTGGGCAAGAGAGCTTGAGGGAAATGGAAGATGGCACTCAAACTGCAGGCCTGGCCCTGTTTTTGCAGTTTGAAGGTGATTCTGAGATTGGGAGTGTATGAGAGATGTTAGGGTCGTGTACTAGCTTGGTTATGATGTCCTGGATGTGTTTCACAAGTTCACTTAAGTGTTTGTAAGCTGATATGAGAGTTATGTTACAATATGCCAAGTTACTTACACTTTAAGCAACAAATGCCCAAGTTGTATTCTAGGTCAGTAGAGGCCCCCTAATGAGCTGCATAATCTCTCCTTGATCAGAGTGTTTTGCTCATAATCTTGTGCCAATTAGATCTCATTTGTACTGCTTAGATTTTCAATTGGACATAAAGCTACCTTTTGCAAAAATGGAAGAAATGCTTTATCTATTTTGGGATTAATCCTCTAGGCAATGCTTGAACACACAAAACATGGTCTTGGCACAAAGGTTTTGCATTGAATTATTGAGTGTAAAAGGGTTTTAGGACCTGTAATTTAGCACAAACTATGCTGACTTAAAAATGGCCTAAGTTATGAACATGTTCATGATCAATTCAAAAGTGAGTTTTTGCCATATTGTGAAATTCGATTCTCCCTAACCATGAGGTTGTTTGAGAAGTTCTTGGACATTTTGGAAAGCTTGGAATGTGTAATACAATCCATCTTTGAAATGCAAATTGAAATTCCAAGTGGAAGTGTATGGAAAATGGCCTTGAAGTTGGGTAGAAAACCTTGTCAAAATAGGTTAAAATTTCACGAAGTTAAGAATGGTTTAGTGCCCTTATTCAAAAATTTGTAACTTGAGATACAAGCCTCATTTGGGAAAACTTTGTGAATCAAAGTTGTAGATTATGCAACAATCTACAACTTTCATGTTTTGACTTTTGTTTGAATCCAAATGAATCTTGGTGAGAAAGTGGGGCAAAGTTGGGAAAAAATTAGGGTTTTTCATAAGTTAGAAAAATTCTAAGTTATGAAAAATTCTCATTTCTAACCCTAATTTGCATTTTTTGATTTCTTGGTGAACAAGTTTCCTGATTTGGCATGTTTTGATGAAAAATGAATCTTGACCCTCGATTTTGACCAAAAAGTCAAAGTTTGACTTTTCAGTATACAGTCAAAATTGATCAATTGACTGGGAAATTCAAATGTCAATCTTGTGTACTTGGGATCTTTTGAACTTGTTGAGCATGTCAAGATAATTCCATGGGGTCCTTGAGTCCATATGTGAGTTTGGTTTGCCATTGGCTAAGTCAAACAGTCAAAAATTGCCTTTGTGCAGTCAAAACCCTGAAAATGACCATTTTGCCCTTTTGATGATCTGATCAAATTTCTTGAGGAATTGTGATCCAAACTTGATCAAATGGTCTATGTGAGTTCATAATGTTGATATGGGTCAATTTTCATGAGATTTGACTGTCAATTGGCCACAGTTGACTTTTTCCCCAATACAGTTGATTTCTAGGTCAACTGTCCAATTGACTGGGCAAAACTTGGAATCAAGACTTGAAACTTGATATGGATAAACTTGGGAGTCCAACATGAAGCATGAAAGTCATCTTAGGCATTTTAGGTCAAAATATCCTTGTGCAATCACAAACCCTAATTTGGGTCAACAGTGCAAGGAGAAGTCTTGAGCAGAGGAAATGGGAGGGCAAATTTTGGGGTACAACACTATCAACTTTATGTACCATGCCCCAAGCTCGCATATACCTTTTGCGGTAACCCTGAGCATCATCCTCGTAATTGAAGATGATTCCTTGAATAAATGCATCATGATGACCATCCCTTCTTGCATATCCAAACTGTCACAGTGCCAAACAAGGATTGTATGTGATTCCTCCCCTAATGCCTAAGAGAGGGACATTAGGGAATTCTTCGCATCGATCAGTGATGGTAACATTCTCCGAGACTCGGGGATACCAATGAATGCCTGAATGTGTAAGAGTCATTAACCTATGAGACCATATCAAAGCATGTTCATTCTTCAAGAAGGATCGGGGTAGGTGCGAAATAAACCACCTAGACAAAAGGGGTGTGAAACACAGAAGGGTTCCTCTCCTCTTTATAGTGCGAGTATGCAACGAATGTAGGATATCTCCAAGCAGAGTAGGTACTGGATTATGTAACAGGAAAACCTTAATCGCATTCACGTCTATGAGCTGGTCCGGATTAGGAAACAATACCAACCCATAGATGAGAAGGGATAACACCTCTTCAAAAGCTTGTAATTCTAAGGTATCCCGAAAATGATGAGCTTTCTCGAACAAGAACTTAGCCAAAAAACCCTGACACCTCTCCTGGTTTCCCAATTTGCTACTACGTCAGACCGTTGTAAGGAAAGAGCTTTGAAAATATCTTCAGGTTTAAGGTATCTTTCCATACCATTTAAAGGTACCTCACTAAGGATAGGCACCCCCAATAGTAGATAAAACTCCTCCATAGTAGGCACTAACTGGTAATCCAGAAAAGTGAAGCAGTGATGTAGAGGGTCAAAGAATTGAAATAACACTTTTAACATTTCTTCATCAGGGTTTGAGGTGACCAAGATGAGAAGTAGTCCATGTCTTTCGGTGAATGGAGAGCTTTCGGGAACCCTTGATACCAAATCCTTAAGCTGAGGAGGTACTTTTACCAGACTGACTTGGATAGTGAATCTGCGTGCGAGGGCCATGTCCTACAAAACAAGACAAAAATAAACCCTAAGAATCCTTGAAATGGTTAGTATGACATTCTATGTTATGATGTCATGATTATGCTCAGATATAGCAGATATAGCAAGCACAAGCAAATTACACAGAGACCTTAGGTTTAAGGCTTGCATGGATTTTTAGGGGATACCCTCTTGAAGTTGGGTTGGCTCAACCTATTCTAAATATAGTAACTGGATTCTAAGGGATCTCAATATCACCGGTATTTCCCCCAAATCTCATTCCGATGGATAATTGACTTGCCACCAAACAAAACTCAAGTGTCAAACCTCAATGAGTGTAGCATCGAGTATCAACCGACTTTGGGTTTACACCAAAGACGGCTATCTCATTACATCCTAAAAGCCAAGTTGGTCAATTAAGGTGCTAAGGCCAGTTGACGCTTTATGATACCACACACCGACCCCGTGTTCTAATTGATTACTCAAGGGCTACCGGTACACACCAAAGTATCACATCAACGTAGCTATTGTTTCAACCTTGTCGGTATACCCCGCACAGTTCCCTCACAGTTCATTTTTACTTACCTAAAAAGGTGCCCCAAATACGGGTGTAGGATCAAAGCAAACCCAAACAAGGAACCATAATGTAAAGCATGCAATTCAAACAAAGAAAGAAAGTAAATGTGATCTAGCCCTAAGGTAACCCCACTTTTATGTAATCCCCAGCAGAGTCGCCAGTTCTGTAACACGGTGGGAGAACTGACTTGGTGTTTTGAGTTTTATCACAAATGTTGTGGTTAGCAAGAGTCACCATAGACTTTTCTTTTATCCAAAAGGAAAGGTTGA